>CM063500.1:121212445-121354945 GCA_032207245.1 Pardosa pseudoannulata | reverse complement strand
GACTACTTACTGGTGGACAACCTCACGCTGCAAATACAAAAGTTTATAGAAAGTAACATATCGCTCGATAACTGCCTCCAGCTGTACAGCACCGCTTTGATAATCAACTATGAGGACATCTTGAGAGGAAGTTACAGGTTTATTCAGACCCATTTCGAAGCTGTTGTGGATATCTGTGCCGCAGAGTTTGGAGATGTATCTTTAGAATCAATGGAGCGATTTTTGACTGACAGAAATCTACGTATGAGGGGGGAACATGTTATCTGGTCGGCCATCGGAAAATGGGTGCAGGAAGATGACATACGACGTCTTCGACATGTCCCTGATCTATTAAAGTGCCTCAATGTGGCTGACGTGGATGAATCTCTTGCAACAGAAATAATTAACAGCGATATCGGGAGGCATCCGACTACTTACTGGTGGACAACCTCACGCTGCAAATACAAAAGTTTATAGAAAGTAACATATCGCTCGATAACTGCCTCCAGCTGTACAGCACCGCTTTGATAATCAACTATGAGGACATCTTGAGAGGAAGTTACAGGTTTATTCAGACCCATTTCGAAGCTGTTGTGGATATCTGTGCCGCAGAGTTTGGAGATGTATCTTTAGAATCAATGGAGCGATTTTTGACTGACAGAAATCTACGTATGAGGGGGGAACATGTTATCTGGTCGGCCATCGGAAAATGGGTGCAGGAAGATGACATACGACGTCTTCGACATGTCCCTGATCTATTAAAGTGCCTCAATGTGGCTGACGTGGATGAATCTCTTGCAACAGAAATAATTAACAGCGATATCGTTGCCAAGAATCCATCGTGTATGGAAATTAATGAAATTATGCATAGAAGCAAACTGTCAAGCAGCCTAGATGTCCTCCTTGAGTACTCTTCAGAAAATATCTCCGCGCCCTCTTCAGATTTTTATTACCCTCGCGGACCTGAGAGGATGCACGTCATAGCCCGTTTTCCCGTCCAGAACCCTACAGATAGAATACAGATTTACATTACCTACGACGAGAACGTCGACTTGTGGAGGAAACTGGGAGAAACCCATTTTTGTCCTACATATATGATATCGATGGGGAACGTTGTCTACATGTCTGACAACACGAACAATACGAACATGACTTTCAACTTGTTCAGAAGGCGATGGAAGGCAGTAAGGAGTTGCAAAAGACCGAGAGTGTCTTATCGCTTGATAAACCTTCAGAATTACATTTACATTCTCGGTGGCGAATCCATGGTGACTAGAGAAGAGATGCTGTACGTCGAATATTACAACCCTGAAGAAGATCTATGGTTTGATGCCACCCCTATGTTACCAGTCACTTCGTTTGCTTCAGTCGCATACTTCGACAATATTTTCGTAGTGGGCAGGATCCCGGATGAGACTGGAGTCGGAATGGTGGCTCAAGTTTACGACAAGGAGTCTAACGTGTGGTCACTCTTCGAACCTCCTAATTTGTACCGCACGGATTTCGCTTTCGCTGCTTATCACAAGAAACTGTACATAATAGGAGGAACTAATGGATCTGAAGGGTTGAATAAAGTGGAGGTGTTCGACATTGCAAGACATACTTGGGAAGAGGGGGAAGATCTTCCTTATGCTTATTACTTGCCCAAAGCTATCGTTTTGAATGATCTTCTAATTGTATTTGAGGGCCTTCTCGAAAATCCATATAAGTTTAAGAAAAACCCTCCTGTGATCTGGAACGACGTCGATGAAAGATGGGAGCCTCTTGATGAGTCATTGCCACAGATGGATTTAGCTTTTTACCTCTTTTGCGCCATAGACGACAAAGAAAGGATGAATGCTTTCCTGAAAGAGAACAGAGATCCTAAAATGCAATTTGAAAAGAGTCCTTTAAAGTACCTGAGGTCGAAGTCGTAAATTGAGAATTAAGAAGACTAGGAGACTACATTTGGAAACTAAATTTAGAATATTATGCAAAGAGTAACTTCCATAATCTTACATCCTCGATCCAAATCTCTTGTATTCTTTAAACTCGCCTTTAGTTTTATGAAAATTATCAATATTTTTACCAACAAAGAATAAATAGAAAAAAAAAACAGCCCCTCAAACTTTTGCCTGTTCAATTCCTGCTCAACTCGCACTTGAAATGAGAGGAGAAAGGAAAGGATTAAGGTGGGTGGATTTCGATCATCAGAACCAATTTCAGATAAATCAATCTCTCCCACATACATCCCCGTCAAAATTTCTTCCAGTGATGCTCTTTCACATTTTTTTTAAACATTAGTTGGGAATTATTTTGATATACCCCCCAAATTGGAAATTTGGCGATTTTTTTTCTCGCCAAGCAAAATACCTGTTTTTGGCGCCTTTTTTTCTCGCCAAGATAGATTCTCGCTAAATACAAATAATTAATACATAAAAAATACGGAATCATTAAATAAAAAAAAAGAATATCTAAAAATACAATAAATACATAAAAATACAAATAAATGACGCTGAATAACATATTATATGCAATTTACACAAAAATTTTAACAAATACAATTGAAAATACGTGTCGGCAATCTAATAAAAAGAATTATTTATACAGAAATTTTGAATTCCTCCCAATTTATCCCAGCAGCAATTTCAATTAATTTATTGAAACAATCAACATTAGCCGCTAAACATGATTTACGAAGCATATTGAAAGCTAAAAGATAAAAATAATTTATAGAAAAAATATAATTGGAAAATACAACCAGATTTGCAGCAAAATACAGTAAGTCAGAAATCCGCTTGATCACTTTACAAAGAAATGGCGAATGAATGAAATGGCGGTAAAACATATATGGAATCCAAAATTGTTGCCACAAAACTTAAAAAAAAAATCTAAAAAAAAAT
Source organism: Pardosa pseudoannulata (assembly GCA_032207245.1). Lineage (NCBI taxonomy): Eukaryota > Metazoa > Arthropoda > Arachnida > Araneae > Lycosidae > Pardosa > Pardosa pseudoannulata. The sequence continues at coordinate 121,352,084 of CM063500.1, read as the reverse complement.
GGTACAAAATACAAAAAAACACTAAATTTGGCAACAGCAAAAACCTAAAATCTGAAAATAAAATGGCAACACCAAAATAAGAAACAGCAACCCTAAAAAGTCCGTAGGGAGTGCCAGATTTGGCGCGTAATTTTTTGGGGGGTATATCAAAGTTGTACCATTAGTTGGGGATTAGTAACACTTAAAAGAGGGGTGAAGCGTTTGTGTAGTTTGTCATAGAACGTACTGTAATATTTTAGCTGCATAGAGGATGACTGAAACTTCTGAGATCTGGCACTGAATAAAGTTGCCAAATTTCCTAAGAGTTCAATTTGGTTTATTCTAACTATAATACAATTTTAAAAAGTATTAAATACTTTTTAAGCAAAAGTATACACTTAAGAGTAAGGTAAAACATTTATGAAATTGGACAATGCTCGTGTCATTTTTACCTGTGTTCGAGGGTTACACTGAAACTTTTGAGATATGGTGAAATCACTCTAAATAAAACTGATAAACTTTTTAAGAGTTAAGTTTCGTTTGTTCTAACTACAGTACAATTTTAAAAAAGTATTTGGAGGTTAGCAAAGGTATAAACTTAGGAGTAAGGTAAAACATTCGTAAAATTTGTCATAGATGTTGGAGTAATTTTTTTTCTGTGATCGAGGGTTACAATGAAACTTTAAAAGTTGGCGAAATGGTGCTAAATAAAACTGACAAACTTCCTCATATTTCAATCTAGACTGTTCTAACTACAATACAAATTTAAAAAGTATGTGGAGATTAGCAAAGTAATTTTCAATTAATTCTTACATTATTTTATTATTTTAAAAAATTTCATTTACCTTTTAATGTAATTTTGCAGTAACATTTCTATTAAATTTTATGATAATATTAACAATATTAACAACGAAATTATTGTTGAGCTTCCTGACTATGATTTCAGGGAAAATTTTAATCGAAAGCGGATTCGTGCCGCCATTTTTCCATAAAATCATCGTTTATTCCAAATTCACGTAGTTTTTATAAGTTTTTTCCAAATTCTCACTTTAACTTCTCGCGCTGACACTAGATGGCGCCACAATGACTCTTGCTTTTCCTCATTTCAAGTTAACTTTTCTTAGCTATCATTTCATCCTTCCATAATTTCTCTCCCTCTCTTTTTTATTAATTAATTAAAAAAATTAAATTTAAAAACGCCCAAAACAATTATTAAAATTTTATAAATTGATCTGCAAAAATATATATCTATCCTTTTTAAACTTCCTACTCTTTTATTTAATTTTTTCCTTTTCGCGACAATTATTTGCTATCACGGGCAACATTGTTTAACCTTTCATGTAATCTTTAATCTTAAACTTATTTTAATTTAATGTAAAGTCCATTTCCCTGTAAACATCTCATTCTCATGATGGGGGATACAGCTGTTCAGCTAAGTGCTCAGTAGTTCTTTTAATGTAATTTGTTCTAACTACAATTTAATTTAAAAAATTATTTGAAAATTTTCAAAGGTATTCGCTGAAGTGTAACGAAAAACGGTGGTGAAAATTTTCAAAGATGATCGTGTAATTTTTATCTGTGTACGAGGGTTACACTGAAACATTTCTTGTACGGCGAAATGGTACTTGTTACCTCCATGGTTTTAGATATTTTTTTCTTTTCCAAAAAGGATAGTAGTAGTGGCAACAGTGTAACATTGCGATAGTAAATGTTTAGAATAAAGAATTGAGATGAAGTACGCAATGACAAAAGATGTGTTTTTATTTTGGCGTATTTATTTAATTGAAGTTATTCGTATCAGAATTCCTTTAAGTGATCGGTTATAATGCGGAATCTTTCACGTGTGTATGGATGTTATTTTGTTTACGAATAAGAATTCCGTTGATAGACGAAACCGAAAGTACGGGACATTTTCCAACAGTACTGAATAAAATTGACAAACTTACTGTACACATATCCTGACCAACATTCTCCGATAATTACCTTTCTAAAGGAGACACACGCAATTCTAATTTAATTGTTCTACCTTCATACAATTTAAAAGATTATTTGGAGATTAGGAAAGATATACACTTAAGGGTAAGTAAAACATTTGTGAAATTCATCATTTATTGTGAAAATTTTATCTGTTTACAAAGGGTTACATTGAAACTTTTGAGGTGCGGCGAAATGGAACTAAATAAAACTGAGTTCCTATGAGTTCAATCAAGTTTGTTCCAACTACAATAAAATCATAAAAAAGTATTTGGAGGTTTGCAAAAGCATACACAGAAGAGTAATGTAAAACGTTTGTGAAATTTTTTCAAGATGATCGTGTAATTTTTATCTGTTTACGAGCATTACACTGGAATTTTTTAGGTGCGGTGAAATGGCACTATATAAATCTGACAAATTTCTTTACAGATTAATCTAGTTTTCTAAAACACTACAATACAGTATTAACAATATTTCGAAGTCAGCAAAAGCATACACTTAACGATTTTGAAATGTATTTGGATGTTAGAAAAGGTAAGGTTTGTGAAAATTGTCAATGATCGTGTAATTTTTATCTGTGTACAAGTGTTACACTGAAACTTTTGAGGTATGGTGACACGCTAATAAATAAAACTGATAAATTTCCTAAGAGTTCAATCTATATTGTCATAAATACAATACAATATTAAAATATTTGGACGCTTGCAAAGTTATACAACACTTAAAGGAATGATAAAATGTTTGTGAAATTTTTCAATGATAGTGTAATTTTTATCTGTGTAACTTACACGACTTACAATATAAATTTTGAAGTACTGAGAAATAGTACTAAATAAAATGGGTAAAATCTCTAAGAGTTCAATCTAGTTTCTTCAATCAACAATACAATTTTAAATAGCATTTTTAGATTAGTAAAGGTATACACTGAAGAGGAAGGTAAAACATTTACGAAATTTGACAATGATCGTGTCATTTTTACCTGTGTTCAAGTGTTGAACTAAAACTTTAGAGATACGGTGAAATCGCACTAAATAAAACTGACAAACTTTTTAAGAGTTCAATTTAGTTTGCTCTAACTACAATACAATATTAAAAAGTATTTGGAAGTTAGCAAAGTTATACACTTAAAAGTTAAAACCTTTACTAAATTTGACAGAGATGATTGTGTAATTTTTATCAGTGTACGAGAGTTACACTGAAACTTGTGAGGTATAGTGAAATGGTATGATTTGAAAGGTAATCGCGCAATTATTGTCTCTGTGCGAGGGTTACAATGAAATTTTTGAATTACGGAGAAATGGTACTAAATAAAGCTGACAAATTTCCTAAGAGTTCAACCTGGTTTCTTTTAACTAAAATACAGTTTACAAAAGTATTTAGAGGTTACCAAAGGTATACATTTAAAGGTAAGGTATTTGTGAAATTTTCCAATGATCGCGTCATTTAGACCTGCGCACGAGGGTTACACTGAAACTTTTAAATGATGCGAAATGGTAAGAAATAAATCCGACAAACTTCCTAAAATTTCAATTCTACTTTGCAGAGACTGATAAATGAGACCACATAATTAAATACACTAATTATGGAAAACTGAAAAACCATTTATTGGATAATGAGAAAACGAATATTAGTTTGACGTCATGCAACATGCATGCTTTAGAGACATAACATACTAGCCACAACTACTGTTGCCACTGACAAAAAGAATAATGTTAATCATGGTACAAATAAATACATGGAGTATGTTACGTGAGATTGAAAGTTCACAATGTTAACACAATCTTAAAAAGTATTTTGATGTTAGGGAAGGTATCCACTTAAGGGTAAGGTAAAGCATTTGTAAAATTTGTCAGAGATGATCGTGTCATTTTTTTTCTGTGTAAGAGTGTTACACTGTAACTTTTCAGGTACGGATGAATGCTAATAAAAAATCTGACAGTTTTCGTAAGGTTTCAGTCTAGTTTGTTCCCACAACTATAGAATTTTTAAAAAGTATTTGAAGGTTAGCTAAGGTATACACTTAAGGATAAGGTTAAACGTCTACGAAATTTTCCGAAGATGTTTGTGTAGTTTTTATATATGTACGAGAGTCACACTGATAACTTAAGTAAGGCGAAATGGTACTAAAGGAAATTGACCAATTTCTTAACATTTGAATCTAGTTTGGTATACAAGCAATTCAATTTTAAAAATCATTTGGAGGTTAGCAAAGGTATACACTGAAGGGTAAGATAAAATGTTTGTGAAATTTTTCATCGATGGTCATTAAGTTTTTATCTGTGTACCAGGGTTACACTTAAACTTTTGAGATTTGGGGAAATAGTAATGAATAATTTAATAAACTTCCTAAGAGTTGAATTTAGTTTGCCGACAAAAACTGTCAAAAATTATTTGAGTAGCAAAAGTATAAGAAATAAGACGTCAAAGGTAAAAACATCTAAATTTGTCATGATTCGAGTAATTTCACACGTACATTTAAGAATTTCTATAAATAAAACTGAAATTCGAGTTCAATTAGTTTGTTTATAAATTGCAGAGGAAAAACTGTCCGAAAAACCTATTTCTATTACAATTTAAGAAACTTGATATTTCGACGGTCAGAAAGGGTCGAAAACCTCTTAAATTCATGATTTTTCAGTTATTTGGCATTTTTTAAGATTTCTCTACTTAAATGAATTTTAACCTTTGAAATTCGACTCAAATCGTTTGTTTTATTAAATTGCCGAGGAAAAACTGTCCAAAAAACCTATTTCTGGTACAATTTAAGAAACTTGATATTTCGACGGTCAGAAGGGGTCGAAAACCTCTTAAATTCATGATTTTTCAGTTATTTATCATTTTTTAAGATTTCTCTACTTAAATGAATTTTAACCTTTGAAATTCGACTCAAATCGTTTGTTTTATTAAATTGCCGAGGAAAAACTGTCCGAAAAACCTATTTCTGGTACAATTTAAGAAACTTGATATTTCGACGGTCAGAAAGGGTCGAAAACCTCTTAAATTCATGATTTTTCAGTTATTTGGCATTTTTTAAGATTTCTCTACTTAAATGAATTTTAACCTTTGAAATTCGACTCAAATCGTTTGTTTTATTAAATTGCCGAGGAAAAACTGTCCGAAAAACCTATTTCTGGTACATTTTAAGAAACTTGATATTTCGACGGTCAGAAGGGGTCGAAAACCTCTTAAATTCATGATTTTTCAGTTATTTGGCATTTTTTAAGATTTCTCTACTTAAATGAATTTTAACCTTTGAAATTCGACTCAAATCGTTTGTTTTATTAAATTGCCGAGGAAAAACTGTCCGAAAAACCTATTTCTGGTACATTTTAAGAAACTTGATATTTCGACGGTCAGAAGGGGTCGAAAACCTCTTAAATTCATGATTTTTCAGTTATTTGGCATTTTTTAAGATTTCTCTACTTAAATGAATTTTAACCTTTGAAATTCGACTCAAATCGTTTGTTTTATTAAATTGCCGAGGAAAAACTGTCCGAAAAACCTATTTCTGGTACAATTTAAGAAACTTGATATTTCGACGGTCAGAAAGGGTCGAAAACCTCTTAAATTCATGATTTTTCAGTTATTTGGCATTTTTTAAGATTTCTCTACTTAAATGAATTTTAACCTTTGAAATTCGACTCAAATCGTTTGTTTTATTAAATTGCCGAGGAAAAACTGTCCGAAAAACCTATTTCTGGTACAATTTAAGAAACTTGATATTTCGACGGTCAGAAGGGGTCGAAAACCTCTTAAATTCATGATTTTTCAGTTATTTGGCATTTTTTAAGATTTCTCTACTTAAATGAATTTTAACCTTTGAAATTCGACTCAAATCGTTTGTTTTATTAAATTGCCGAGGAAAAACTGTCCGAAAAACCTATTTCTGGTACAATTTAAGAAACTTGATATTTCGACGGTCAGAAGGGGTCGAAAACCTCTTAAATTCATGATTTTTCAGTTATTTGGCATTTTTTAAGATTTCTCTACTTAAATGAATTTTAACCTTTGAAATTCGACTCAAATCGTTTGTTTTATTAAATTGCCGAGGAAAAACTGTCCGAAAAACCTATTTCTGGTACAATTTAAGAAACTTGATATTTCGACGGTCAGAAAGGGTCGAAATCCTCTTAAATTCATGATTTTTCAGTTATTTGGCATTTTTTAAGATTTCTCTACTTAAATGAATTTTAACCTTTGAAATTCGACTCAAATCGTTTGTTTTATTAAATTGCCGAGGAAAAACTGTCCGAAAAACCTATTTCTGGTACATTTTAAGAAACTTGATATTTCGACGGTCAGAAGGGGTCGAAAACCTCTTAAATTCATGATTTTTCAGTTATTTGGCATTTTTTAAGATTTCTCTACTTAAATGAATTTTAACCTTTGAAATTCGACTCAAATCGTTTGTTTTATTAAATTGCCGAGGAAAAACTGTCCGAAAAACCTATTTCTGGTACAATTTAAGAAACTTGATATTTCGACGGTCAGAAGGGGTCGAAAACCTCTTAAATTCATGATTTTTCAGTTATTTGGCATTTTTTAAGATTTCTCTACTTAAATGAATTTTAACCTTTGAAATTCGACTCAAATCGTTTGTTTTATTAAATTGCCGAGGAAAAACTGTCCGAAAAACCTATTTCTGGTACATTTTAAGAAACTTGATATTTCGACGGTCAGAAGGGGTCGAAAACCTCTTAAATTCATGATTTTTCAGTTATTTGGCATTTTTTAAGATTTCTCTACTTAAATGAATTTTAACCTTTGAAATTCGACTCAAATCGTTTGTTTTATTAAATTGCCGAGGAAAAACTGTCCGAAAAACCTATTTCTGGTACATTTTAAGAAACTTGATATTTCGACGGTCAGAAGGGGTCGAAAACCTCTTAAATTCATGATTTTTCAGTTATTTGGCATTTTTTAAGATTTCTCTACTTAAATGAATTTTAACCTTTGAAATTCGACTCAAATCGTTTGTTTTATTAAATTGCCGAGGAAAAACTGTCCGAAAAACCTATTTCTGGTACAATTTAAGAAACTTGATATTTCGACGGTCAGAAGGGGTCGAAAAACCTCTTAAATGCATGATTTTTCAGTTATTTGGCATTTTTTAAGATTTCTCTACTTAAATGAATTTTAACCTTTGAAATTCGACTCAAATCGTTTGTTTTATTAAATTGCCGAGGAAAAACTGTCCGAAAAACCTATTTCTGGTACATTTTAAGAAACTTGATATTTCGACGGTCAGAGGGGGTCGAAATCCTCTTAAATTCATGATTTTTCAGTTATTTGGCATTTTTTAAGATTTCTGTACTTAAATGAATTTTAACCTTTGAAATTCGACTCAAATCGTTTGTTTTATTAAATTGCCGAGGAAAAACTGTCCGAAAAACCTATTTCTGGTACATTTTAAGAAACTTGATATTTCGACGGTCAGAAGGGGTCGAAAACCTCTTAAATTCATGATTTTTCAGTTATTTGGCATTTTTTAAGATTTCTCTACTTAAATGAATTTTAACCTTTGAAATTCGACTCAAATCGTTTGTTTTATTAAATTGCCGAGGAAAAACTGTCCGAAAAACCTATTTCTGGTACAATTTAAGAAACTTGATATTTCGACGGTCAGAAGGGGTCGAAAACCTCTTAAATTCATGATTTTTCAGTTATTTGGCATTTTTTAAGATTTCTCTACTTAAATGAATTTTAACCTTTGAAATTCGACTCAAATCGTTTGTTTTATTAAATTGCCGAGGAAAAACTGTCCGAAAAACCTATTTCTGGTACATTTTAAGAAACTTGATATTTCGACGGTCAGAAGGGGTCGAAAACCTCTTAAATTCATGATTTTTCAGTTATTTGGCATTTTTTAAGATTTCTCTACTTAAATGAATTTTAACCTTTGAAATTCGACTCAAATCGTTTGTTTTATTAAATTGCCGAGGAAAAACTGTCCGAAAAACCTATTTCTGGTACAATTTAAGAAACTTGATATTTCGACGGTCAGAAGGGGTCGAAAACCTCTTAAATTCATGATTTTTCAGTTATTTGGCATTTTTTAAGATTTCTCTACTTAAATGAATTTTAACCTTTGAAATTCGACTCAAATCGTTTGTTTTATTAAATTGCCGAGGAAAAACTGTCCGAAAAACCTATTTCTGGTACAATTTAAGAAACTTGATATTTCGACGGTCAGAAGGGGTCGAAAACCTCTTAAATTCATGATTTTTCAGTTATTTGGCATTTTTTAAGATTTCTCTACTTAAATGAATTTTAACCTTTGAAATTCGACTCAAATCGTTTGTTTTATTAAATTGCCGAGGAAAAACTGTCCGAAAAACCTATTTCTGGTACATTTTAAGAAACTTGATATTTCGACGGTCAGAAGGGGTCGAAAACCTCTTAAATTCATGATTTTTCAGTTATTTGGCATTTTTTAAGATTTCTCTACTTAAATGAATTTTAACCTTTGAAATTCGACTCAAATCGTTTGTTTTATTAAATTGCCGAGGAAAAACTGTCCGAAAAACCTATTTCTGGTACAATTTAAGAAACTTGATATTTCGACGGTCAGAAGGGGTCGAAAACCTCTTAAATTCATGATTTTTCAGTTATTTGGCATTTTTTAAGATTTCTCTACTTAAATGAATTTTAACCTTTGAAATTCGACTCAAATCGTTTGTTTTATTAAATTGCCGAGGAAAAACTGTCCGAAAAACCTATTTCTGGTACAATTTAAGAAACTTGATATTTCGACGGTCAGAAGGGGTCGAAAACCTCTTAAATTCATGATTTTTCAGTTATTTGGCATTTTTTAAGATTTCTCTACTTAAATGAATTTTAACCTTTGAAATTCGACTCAAATCGTTTGTTTTATTAAATTGCCGAGGAAAAAACTGTCCGAAAAACCTATTTCTGGTACAATTTAAGAAACTTGATATTTCGACGGTCAGAAGGGGTCGAAAACCTCTTAAATTCATGATTTTTCAGTTATTTGGCATTTTTTAAGATTTCTCTACTTAAATGAATTTTAACCTTTGAAATTCGACTCAAATCGTTTGTTTTATTAAATTGCCGAGGAAAAACTGTCCGAAAAACCTATTTCTGGTACAATTTAAGAAACTTGATATTTCGACGGTCAGAAGGGGTCAAAAACCTCTTAAATTCATGATTTTTCAGTTATTTGGCATTTTTTAAGATTTCTCTACTTAAATGAATTTTAACCTTTGAAATTCGACTCAAATCGTTTGTTTTATTAAATTGCCGAGGAAAAACTGTCCGAAAAACCTATTTCTGGTACATTTTAAGAAACTTGATATTTCGACGGTCAGAAGGGGTCGAAAACCTCTTAAATTCATGATTTTTCAGTTATTTGGCATTTTTTAAGATTTCTCTACTTAAATGAATTTTAACCTTTGAAATTCGACTCAAATCGTTTGTTTTATTAAATTGCCGAGGAAAAACTGTCCGAAAAACCTATTTCTGGTACATTTTAAGAAACTTGATATTTCGACGGTCAGAGGGGGTCGAAATCCTCTTAAATTCATGATTTTTCAGTTATTTGGCATTTTTTAAGATTTCTGTACTTAAATGAATTTATTCTTTGAAATTCGACTCAAATCGTTTGTTTTATTAAATTGCCGAGGAAAAACTGTCCGAAAAACCTATTTCTGGTACAATTTAAGAAACTTGATATTTCGACGGTCAGAAGGGGTCGAAAACCTCTTAAATTCATGATTTTTCAGTTATTTGGCATTTTTTAAGATTTCTCTACTTAAATGAATTTTAACCTTTGAAATTCGACTCAAATCGTTTGTTTTATTAAATTGCCGAGGAAAAACTGTCCGAAAAACCTATTTCTGGTACAATTTAAGAAACTTGATATTTCGACGGTCAGAAGGGGTCGAAAACCTCTTAAATTCATGATTTTTCAGTTATTTGGCATTTTTTAAGATTTCTCTACTTAAATGAATTTTAACCTTTGAAATTCGACTCAAATCGTTTGTTTTATTAAATTGCCGAGGGTAAAACTGTCCGAAAATCCTATTTCTGGTACAATTTAAGAAACTTGATATTTCGACGGTCAGAAGGGGTCGAAAACCTCTTAAATTCATGATTTTTCAGTTATTTGGCATTTTTTAAGATTTCTCTACTTAAATGAATTTTAACCTTTGAAATTCGACTCAAATCGTTTGTTTTATTAAATTGCCGAGGAAAAACTGTCCGAAAAACCTATTTCTGGTACAATTTAAGAAACTTGATATTTCGACGGTCAGAAGGGGTCGAAAAACCTCTTAAATGCAGGATTTTTTAGTTATTTGGCATTTTTTAAGATTTCTCTACTTAAATGAATTTTAACCTTTGAAATTCGACTCAAATCGTTTGTTTTATTAAATTGCCGAGAAAAAACTGTCCGAAAAACCTATTTCTGGTACAATTTAAGAAACTTGATATTTCGACGGTCAGAAGGGGTCGAAAACCTCTTAAATTCATGATTTTTCAGTTATTTGGCATTTTTTAAGATTTCTCTACTTAAATGAATTTTAACCTTTGAAATTCGACTCAAATCGTTTGTTTTATTAAATTGCCGAGGAAAAACTGTCCGAAAAACCTATTTCTGGTACAATTTAAGAAACTTGATATTTCGACGGTCAGAAGGGGTCGAAAACCTCTTAAATTCATGATTTTTCAGTTATTTGGCATTTTTTAAGATTTCTCTACTTAAATGAATTTTAACCTTTGAAATTCGACTCAAATCGTTTGTTTTATTAAATTGCCGAGGAAAAACTGTCCGAAAAACCTATTTCTGGTACAATTTAAGAAACTCTTAAATTCATGATTTTTCAGTTATTTGGCATTTTTTCAGATTTCTCTACTTAAATGAATTTTAACCTTTGAAATTCGACTCAAATCGTTTGTTTTATTAAATTGCCGAGGAAAAACTGTCCGAAAACCTATTTCTGGTACATTTTAAGAAACTTGATATTTCGACGGTCAGAATGGGTCAAAAACCTCTTAAATTCATGATTTTTCAGTTATTTGGCATTTTTTAAGATTTCTCTACTTAAATGAATTTTAACCTTTGAAATTCGACTCAAATCGTTTGTTTTATTAAATTGCCGAGGAAAAACTGTCCGAAAAACCTATTTCTGGTACATTTTAAGAAACTTGATATTTCGACGGTCAGAATGGGTCAAAAACCTCTTAAATTCATGATTTTTCCGTTATTTGGCATTTTTTAAGATTTCTCTACTTAAATGAATTTTAACCTTTGAAATTCGACTCAAATCGTTTGTTTTATTAAATTGCCGAGGAAAAACTGTCCGAAAAACCTATTTCTGGTACATTTTAAGAAACTTGATATTTCGACGGTCAGAATGGGTCAAAAACCTCTTAAATTCATGATTTTTCCGTTATTTGGCATTTTTTAAGATTTCTCTACTTAAATGAATTTTAACCTTTGAAATTCGACTCAAATCGTTTGTTTTATTAAATTGCCGAGGAAAAACTGTCCGAAAAACCTATTTCTGGTACATTTTAAGAAACTTGATATTTCGACGGTCAGAATGGGTCAAAAAACCTCTTAAATTCATGATTTTTCCGTTATTTGGCATTTTTTAAGATTTCTCTACTTAAATGAATTTAAACCTTTGAAATTCGACTCAAATCGTTTGTTTTATTAAATTGCCGAGGAAAAACTGTCCGAAAAACCTATTTCTGGTACATTTTAAGAAACTTGATATTTCGACGGTCAGAATGGGTCAAAAACCTCTTAAATTCATGATTTTTCCGTTATTTGGCATTTTTTAAGATTTCTCTACTTAAATGAATTTTAAAGTTTGAAATTCGACTCAAATCGTTTGTTTTATTAAATTGCCGAGGAAAAACTGTCCGAAAAACCTATTTCTGGTACATTTTAAGAAACTTGATATTTCGACGGTCAGAATGGGTCAAAAACCTCTTAAATTCATGATTTTTCCGTTATTTGGCATTTTTTAAGATTTCTCTACTTAAATGAATTTTATCCTTTGAAATTCGACTCAAATCGTTTGTTTTATTAAATTGCCGAGGAAAAACTGTCCGAAAAACCTATTTCTGGTACATTTTAAGAAACTTGATATTTCGACGGTCAGAATGGGTCAAAAACCTCTTAAATTCATGATTTTTCCGTTATTTGGCATTTTTTAAGATTTCTCTACTTAAATGAATTTAAACCTTTGAAATTCGACTCAAATCGTTTGTTTTATTAAATTGCCGAGGAAAAAACTGTCCGAAAAACCTATTTCTGGTACATTTTAAGAAACTTGATATTTCGACGGTCAGAATGGGTCAAAAACCTCTTAAATTCATGATTTTTCCGTTATTTGGCATTTTTTAAGATTTCTCTACTTAAATGAATTTAAACCTTTGAAATTCGACTCAAATCGTTTGTTTTATTAAATTGCCGAGGAAAAACTGTCCGAAAAACCTATTTCTGGTACATTTTAAGAAACTTGATATTTCGACGGTCAGAATGGGTCAAAAACCTCTTAAATTCATGATTTTTCCGTTATTTGGCATTTTTTAAGATTTCTCTACTTAAATGAATTTAAACCTTTGAAATTCGACTCAAATCGTTTGTTTTATTAAATTGCCGAGGAAAAACTGTCCGAAAAACCTATTTCTGGTACATTTTAAGAAACTTGATATTTCGACGGTCAGAATGGGTCAAAAACCTCTTAAATTCATGATTTTTCCGTTATTTGGCATTTTTTTAAGATTTCTCTACTTAAATGAATTTAAACCTTTGAAATTCGACTCAAATCGTTTGTTTTATTAAATTGCCGAGGAAAAACTGTCCGAAAAACCTATTTCTGGTACATTTTAAGAAACTTGATATTTCGACGGTCAGAATGGGTCAAAAACCTCTTAAATTCATGATTTTTCCGTTATTTGGCATTTTTTTAAGATTTCTCTACTTAAATGAATTTAAACCTTTGAAATTCGACTCAAATCGTTTGTTTTATTAAATTGCCGAGGAAAAACTGTCCGAAAAACCTATTTCTGGTACATTTTAAGAAACTTGATATTTCGACGGTCAGAATGGGTCAAAAACCTCTTAAATTCATGATTTTTCCGTTATTTGGCATTTTTTAAGATTTCTCTACTTAAATGAATTTAAACCTTTGAAATTCGACTCAAATCGTTTGTTTTATTAAATTGCCGAGGAAAAACTGTCCGAAAAACCTATTTCTGGTACATTTTAAGAAACTTGATATTTCGACGGTCAGAATGGGTCAAAAACCTCTTAAATTCATGATTTTTCCGTTATTTGGCATTTTTTAAGATTTCTCTACTTAAATGAATTTTAACCTTTGAAATTCGACTCAAATCGTTTGTTTTATTAAATTGCCGAGGAAAAACTGTCCGAAAAACCTATTTTTGGTACATTTTAAGAAACTTGATATTTCGACGGTCAGAATGGGTCAAAAACCTCTTAAATTCATGATTTTTCCGTTATTTGGCATTTTTTAAGATTTCTCTACTTAAATGAATTTAAACCTTTGAAATTCGACTCAAATCGTTTGTTTTATTAAATTGCCGAGGAAAAACTGTCCGAAAAACCTATTTCTGGTACATTTTAAGAAACTTGATATTTCGACGGTCAGAATGGGTCAAAAACCTCTTAAATTCATGATTTTTCCGTTATTTGGCATTTTTTAAGATTTCTCTACTTAAATGAATTTAAACCTTTGAAATTCGACTCAAATCGTTTGTTTTATTAAATTGCCGAGGAAAAACTGTCCGAAAAACCTATTTCTGGTACATTTTAAGAAACTTGATATTTCGACGGTCAGAATGGGTCAAAAACCTCTTAAATTCATGATTTTTCCGTTATTTGGCATTTTTTAAGATTTCTCTACTTAAATGAATTTAAACCTTTGAAATTCGACTCAAATCGTTTGTTTTATTAAATTGCCGAGGAAAAAACTGTCCGAAAAACCTATTTCTGGTACATTTTAAGAAACTTGATATTTCGACGGTCAGAATGGGTCAAAAACCTCTTAAATTCATGATTTTTCCGTTATTTGGCATTTTTTAAGATTTCTCTACTTAAATGAATTTAAACCTTTGAAATTCGACTCAAATCGTTTGTTTTATTAAATTGCCGAGGAAAAACTGTCCGAAAAACCTATTTCTGGTACATTTTAAGAAACTTGATATTTCGACGGTCAGAATGGGTCAAAAACCTCTTAAATTCATGATTTTTCCGTTATTTGGCATTTTTTAAGATTTCTCTACTTAAATGAATTTAAACCTTTGAAATTCGACTCAAATCGTTTGTTTTATTAAATTGCCGAGGAAAAAACTCTCCGAAAAACCTATTTCTGGTACATTTTAAGAAACTTGATATTTCGACGGTCAGAATGGGTCAAAAACCTTAAATTCATGATTTTTCCGTTATTTGGCATTTTTTAAGATTTCTCTACTTAAATGAATTTTAACCTTTGAAATTCGACTCAAATCGTTTGTTTTATTAAATTGCCGAGGAAAAACTGTCCGAAAAACCTATTTCTGGTACATTTTAAGAAACTTGATATTTCGACGGTCAGAATGGGTCAAAAACCTCTTAAATTCATGATTTTTCCGTTATTTGGCATTTTTTAAGATTTCTCTACTTAAATGAATTTTAACCTTTGAAATTCGACTCAAATCGTTTGTTTTATTAAATTGCCGAGGAAAAACTGTCCGAAAAACCTATTTCTGGTACATTTTAAGAAACTTGATATTTCGACGGTCAGAATGGGTCAAAAACCTCTTAAATTCATGATTTTTTCCGTTATTTGGCATTTTTTAAGATTTCTCTACTTAAATGAATTTAAACCTTTGAAATTCGACTCAAATCGTTTGTTTTATTAAATTGCCGAGGAAAAACTGTCCGAAAAAACCTATTTCTGGTACATTTTAAGAAACTTGATATTTCGACGGTCAGAATGGGTCAAAAACCTCTTAAATTCATGATTTTTCCGTTATTTGGCATTTTTTAAGATTTCTCTACTTAAATGAATTTAACTTTTTGAAATTCGACTCAAATCGTTTGTTTTATTAAATTGCCGAGGAAAAACTGTCCGAAAAACCTATTTCTGGTACATTTTAAGAAACTTGATATTTCGACGGTCAGAATGGGTCAAAAACCTCTTAAATTCATGATTTTTCCGTTATTTGGCATTTTTTAAGATTTCTCTACTTAAATGAATTTTAACGTTTGAAATTCGACTCAAATCGTTTGTTTTATTAAATTGCCGAGGAAAAACTGTCCGAAAAACCTATTTCTGGTACATTTTAAGAAACTTGATATTTCGACGGTCAGAATGGGTCAAAAACCTCTTAAATTCATGATTTTTTCCGTTATTTGGCATTTTTTAAGATTTCTCTACTTAAATGAATTTAAACCTTTGAAATTCGACTCAAATCGTTTGTTTTATTAAATTGCCGAGGAAAAACTGTCCGAAAAACCTATTTCTGGTACATTTTAAGAAACTTGATATTTCGACGGTCAGAATGGGTCAAAAACCTCTTAAATTCATGATTTTTCCGTTATTTGGCATTTTTTAAGATTTCTCTACTTAAATGAATTTAAACCTTTGAAATTCGACTCAAATCGTTTGTTTTATTAAATTGCCGAGGAAAAACTGTCCGAAAAACCTATTTCTGGTACATTTTAAGAAACTTGATATTTCGACGGTCAGAATGGGTCAAAAACCTCTTAAATTCATGATTTTTCCGTTATTTGGCATTTTTTAAGATTTCTCTACTTAAATGAATTTAAACCTTTGAAATTCGACTCAAATCGTTTGTTTTATTAAATTGCCGAGGAAAAACTGTCCGAAAAACCTATTTCTGGTACATTTTAAGAAACTTGATATTTCGACGGTCAGAATGGGTCAAAAACCTCTTAAATTCATGATTTTTCCGTTATTTGGCATTTTTTAAGATTTCTCTACTTAAATGAATTTAAACCTTTGAAATTCGACTCAAATCGTTTGTTTTATTAAATTGCCGAGGAAAAACTGTCCGAAAAACCTATTTCTGGTACATTTTAAGAAACTTGATATTTCGACGGTCAGAAGGGGTCAAAAACCTCTTAAATTCATGATTTTTCCGTTATTTGGCATTTTTTAAGATTTCTCTACTTAAATGAATTTTAACGTTTGAAATTCGACTCAAATCGTTTGTTTTATTAAATTGCCGAGGAAAAACTGTCCGAAAAACCTATTTCTGGTACATTTTAAGAAACTTGATATTTCGACGGTCAGAATGGGTCAAAAACCTCTTAAATTCATGATTTTTCCGTTATTTGGCATTTTTTAAGATTTCTCTACTTAAATGAATTTAAACCTTTGAAATTCGACTCAAATCGTTTGTTTTATTAAATTGCCGAGGAAAAACTGTCCGAAAAACCTATTTCTGGTACATTTTAAGAAACTTGATATTTCGACGGTCAGAATGGGTCAAAAAACCTCTTAAATTCATGATTTTTCCGTTATTTGGCATTTTTTAAGATTTCTCTACTTAAATGAATTTAAACCTTTGAAATTCGACTCAAATCGTTTGTTTTATTAAATTGCCGAGGAAAAACTGTCCGAAAAAACCTATTTCTGGTACATTTTAAGAAACTTGATATTTCGACGGTCAGAATGGGTCAAAAACCTCTTAAATTCATGATTTTTCCGTTATTTGGCATTTTTTAAGATTTCTCTACTTAAATGAATTTAAACCTTTGAAATTCGACTCAAATCGTTTGTTTTATTAAATTGCCGAGGAAAAACTGTCCGAAAAAACCTATTTCTGGTACATTTTAAGAAACTTGATATTTCGACGGTCAGAATGGGTCAAAAACCTCTTAAATTCATGATTTTTCCGTTATTTGGCATTTTTTAAGATTTCTCTACTTAAATGAATTTTAAACCTTTGAAATTCGACTCAAATCGTTTGTTTTATTAAATTGCCGAGGAAAAACTGTCCGAAAAACCTATTTCTGGTACATTTTAAGAAACTTGATATTTCGACGGTCAGAATGGGTCAAAAACCTCTTAAATTCATGATTTTTCCGTTATTTGGCATTTTTTAAGATTTCTCTACTTAAATGAATTTAAACCTTTGAAATTCGACTCAAATCGTTTGTTTTATTAAATTGCCGAGGAAAAACTGTCCGAAAAACCTATTTCTGGTACATTTTAAGAAACTTGATATTTCGACGGTCAGAATGGGTCAAAAACCTCTTAAATTCATGATTTTTTTGTTATTTGGCATTTTTTAAGATTTCTCTACTTAAATGAATTTAAACCTTTGAAATTCGACTCAAATCGTTTGTTTTATTAAATTGCCGAGGAAAAACTGTCCGAAAAACCTATTTCTGGTACATTTTAAGAAACTTGATATTTCGACGGTCAGAATGGTCAAAAACCTCTTAAATTCATGATTTTTCCGTTATTTGGCATTTTTTAAGATTTCTCTACTTAAATGAATTTAAACCTTTGAAATTCGACTCAAATCGTTTGTTTTATTAAATTGCCGAGGAAAAACTGTCCGAAAAACCTATTTCTGGTACATTTTAAGAAACTTGATATTTCGACGGTCAGAATGGGTCAAAAACCTCTTAAATTCATGATTTTTTCCGTTATTTGGCATTTTTTAAGATTTCTCTACTTAAATGAATTTAAACCTTTGAAATTCGACTCAAATCGTTTGTTTTATTAAATTGCCGAGGAAAAACTGTCCGAAAAACCTATTTCTGGTACATTTTAAGAAACTTGATATTTCGACGGTCAGAATGGGTCAAAAACCTCTTAAATTCATGATTTTTCCGTTATTTGGCATTTTTTTAAGATTTCTCTACTTAAATGAATTTAAACCTTTGAAATTCGACTCAAATCGTTTGTTTTATTAAATTGCCGAGGAAAAACTGTCCGAAAAACCTATTTCTGGTACATTTTAAGAAACTTGATATTTCGACGGTCAGAATGGGTCAAAAACCTCTTAAATTCATGATTTTTCCGTTATTTGGCATTTTTTAAGATTTCTCTACTTAAATGAATTTTAAACCTTTGAAATTCGACTCAAATCGTTTGTTTTATTAAATTGCCGAGGAAAAACTGTCCGAAAAACCTATTTCTGGTACATTTTAAGAAACTTGATATTTCGACGGTCAGAATGGGTCAAAAACCTCTTAAATTCATGATTTTTCCGTTATTTGGCATTTTTTAAGATTTCTCTACTTAAATGAATTTAAACCTTTGAAATTCGACTCAAATCGTTTGTTTTATTAAATTGCCGAGGAAAAACTGTCCGAAAAACCTATTTCTGGTACATTTTAAGAAACTTGATATTTCGACGGTCAGAATGGGTCAAAAACCTCTTAAATTCATGATTTTTTCCGTTATTTGGCATTTTTTTAAGATTTCTCTACTTAAATGAATTTAAACCTTTGAAATTCGACTCAAATCGTTTGTTTTATTAAATTGCCGAGGAAAAACTGTCCGAAAAACCTATTTCTGGTACATTTTAAGAAACTTGATATTTCGACGGTCAGAATGGGTCAAAAACCTCTTAAATTCATGATTTTTCCGTTATTTGGCATTTTTTAAGATTTCTCTACTTAAATGAATTTTAACGTTTGAAATTCGACTCAAATCGTTTGTTTTATTAAATTGCCGAGGAAAAACTGTCCGAAAAACCTATTTCTGGTACATTTTAAGAAACTTGATATTTCGACGGTCAGAATGGGTCAAAACCTCTTAAATTCATGATTTTTCCGTTATTTGGCATTTTTTAAGATTTCTCTACTTAAATGAATTTAAACCTTTGAAATTCGACTCAAATCGTTTGTTTTATTAAATTGCCGAGGAAAAACTGTCCGAAAAACCTATTTCTGGTACATTTTTAAGAAACTTGATATTTCGACGGTCAGAATGGGTCAAAAACCTCTTAAATTCATGATTTTTCCGTTATTTGGCATTTTTTAAGATTTCTCTACTTAAATGAATTTTAACGTTTGAAATTCGACTCAAATCGTTTGTTTTATTAAATTGCCGAGGAAAAACTGTCCGAAAAACCTATTTCTGGTACATTTTAAGAAACTTGATATTTCGACGGTCAGAATGGGTCAAAAACCTCTTAAATTCATGATTTTTCCGTTATTTGGCATTTTTTAAGATTTCTCTACTTAAATGAATTTTAACCTTTGAAATTCGACTCAAATCGTTTGTTTTATTAAATTGCCGAGGAAAAACTGTCCGAAAAACCTATTTCTGGTACATTTTAAGAAACTTGATATTTCGACGGTCAGAATGGGTCAAAAACCTCTTAAATTCATGATTTTTTCCGTTATTTGGCATTTTTTAAGATTTCTCTACTTAAATGAATTTAAACCTTTGAAATTCGACTCAAATCGTTTGTTTTATTAAATTGCCGAGGAAAAACTGTCCGAAAAACCTATTTCTGGTACATTTTAAGAAACTTGATATTTCGACGGTCAGAATGGGTCAAAAACCTCTTAAATTCATGATTTTTCCGTTATTTGGCATTTTTTAAGATTTCTCTACTTAAATGAATTTTAACCTTTGAAATTCGACTCAAATCGTTTGTTTTATTAAATTGCCGAGGAAAAACTGTCCGAAAAACCTATTTCTGGTACATTTTAAGAAACTTGATATTTCGACGGTCAGAATGGGTCAAAAACCTCTTAAATTCATGATTTTTCCGTTATTTGGCATTTTTTAAGATTTCTCTACTTAAATGAATTTTAAACCTTTGAAATTCGACTCAAATCGTTTGTTTTATTAAATTGCCGAGGAAAAACTGTCCGAAAAACCTATTTCTGGTACATTTTAAGAAACTTGATATTTCGACGGTCAGAATGGGTCAAAAACCTCTTAAATTCATGATTTTTCCGTTATTTGGCATTTTTTAAGATTTCTCTACTTAAATGAATTTAAACCTTTGAAATTCGACTCAAATCGTTTGTTTTATTAAATTGCCGAGGAAAAACTGTCCGAAAAACCTATTTCTGGTACATTTTAAGAAACTTGATATTTCGACGGTCAGAATGGGTCAAAAACCTCTTAAATTCATGATTTTTCCGTTATTTGGCATTTTTTAAGATTTCTCTACTTAAATGAATTTAAACCTTTGAAATTCGACTCAAATCGTTTGTTTTATTAAATTGCCGAGGAAAAACTGTCCGAAAAACCTATTTCTGGTACATTTTAAGAAACTTGATATTTCGACGGTCAGAATGGGTCAAAAACCTCTTAAATTCATGATTTTTCCGTTATTTAGCATTTTTTA
Source organism: Pardosa pseudoannulata (assembly GCA_032207245.1). Classification (NCBI taxonomy): domain Eukaryota; kingdom Metazoa; phylum Arthropoda; class Arachnida; order Araneae; family Lycosidae; genus Pardosa; species Pardosa pseudoannulata. The sequence continues at coordinate 121,331,804 of CM063500.1, read as the reverse complement.
AGATTTCTCTACTTAAATGAATTTAAACCTTTGAAATTCGACTCAAATCGTTTGTTTTATTAAATTGCCGAGGAAAAACTGTCCGAAAAACCTATTTCTGGTACATTTTAAGAAACTTGATATTTCGACGGTCAGAATGGGTCAAAAACCTCTTAAATTCATGATTTTTCCGTTATTTGGCATTTTTTAAGATTTCTCTACTTAAATGAATTTAAACGTTTGAAATTCGACTCAAATCGTTTGTTTTATTAAATTGCCGAGGAAAAACTGTCCGAAAAACCTATTTCTGGTACATTTTAAGAAACTTGATATTTCGACGGTCAGAATGGGTCAAAAACCTCTTAAATTCATGATTTTTCCGTTATTTGGCATTTTTTAAGATTTCTCTACTTAAATGAATTTAAACCTTTGAAATTCGACTCAAATCGTTTGTTTTATTAAATTGCCGAGGAAAAACTGTCCGAAAAACCTATTTCTGGTACATTTTAAGAAACTTGATATTTCGACGGTCAGAATGGGTCAAAAACCTCTTAAATTCATGATTTTTCCGTTATTTGGCATTTTTTAAGATTTCTCTACTTAAATGAATTTTAACGTTTGAAATTCGACTCAAATCGTTTGTTTTATTAAATTGCCGAGGAAAAACTGTCCGAAAAACCTATTTCTGGTACATTTTAAGAAACTTGATATTTCGACGGTCAGAATGGGTCAAAAACCTCTTAAATTCATGATTTTTCCGTTATTTGGCATTTTTTAAGATTTCTCTACTTAAATGAATTTTAACCTTTGAAATTCGACTCAAATCGTTTGTTTTATTAAATTGCCGAGGAAAAACTGTCCGAAAAACCTATTTCTGGTACATTTTAAGAAACTTGATATTTCGACGGTCAGAATGGGTCAAAAACCTCTTAAATTCATGATTTTTCCGTTATTTGGCATTTTTTTAAGATTTCTCTACTTAAATGAATTTTAACGTTTGAAATTCGACTCAAATCGTTTGTTTTATTAAATTGCCGAGGAAAAACTGTCCGAAAAACCTATTTCTGGTACATTTTAAGAAACTTGATATTTCGACGGTCAGAATGGGTCAAAAACCTCTTAAATTCATGATTTTTCCGTTATTTGGCATTTTTTAAGATTTCTCTACTTAAATGAATTTTAACGTTTGAAATTCGACTCAAATCGTTTGTTTTATTAAATTGCCGAGGAAAAACTGTCCGAAAAACCTATTTCTGGTACATTTTAAGAAACTTGATATTTCGACGGTCAGAATGGGTCAAAAACCTCTTAAATTCATGATTTTTTTGTTATTTGGCATTTTTTAAGATTTCTCTACTTAAATGAATTTAAACCTTTGAAATTCGACTCAAATCGTTTGTTTTATTAAATTGCCGAGGAAAAACTGTCCGAAAAACCTATTTCTGGTACATTTTAAGAAACTTGATATTTCGACGGTCAGAATGGGTCAAAAACCTCTTAAATTCATGATTTTTCCGTTATTTGGCATTTTTTAAGATTTCTCTACTTAAATGAATTTTAACGTTTGAAATTCGACTCAAATCGTTTGTTTTATTAAATTGCCGAGGAAAAACTGTCCGAAAAACCTATTTCTGGTACATTTTAAGAAACTTGATATTTCGACGGTCAGAATGGGTCAAAAACCTCTTAAATTCATGATTTTTTTGTTATTTGGCATTTTTTAAGATTTCTCTACTTAAATGAATTTAAACCTTTGAAATTCGACTCAAATCGTTTGTTTTATTAAATTGCCGAGGAAAAACTGTCCGAAAAACCTATTTCTGGTACATTTTAAGAAACTTGATATTTCGACGGTCAGAATGGGTCAAAAACCTCTTAAATTCATGATTTTTCCGTTATTTGGCATTTTTTAAGATTTCTCTACTTAAATGAATTTAAACCTTTGAAATTCGACTCAAATCGTTTGTTTTATTAAATTGCCGAGGAAAAACTGTCCGAAAAACCTATTTCTGGTACATTTTAAGAAACTTGATATTTCGACGGTCAGAATGGGTCAAAAACCTCTTAAATTCATGATTTTTCCGTTATTTGGCATTTTTTTAAGATTTCTCTACTTAAATGAATTTAAACCTTTGAAATTCGACTCAAATCGTTTGTTTTATTAAATTGCCGAGGAAAAACTGTCCGAAAAACCTATTTCTGGTACATTTTAAGAAACTTGATATTTCGACGGTCAGAATGGGTCAAAAACCTCTTAAATTCATGATTTTTTCCGTTATTTGGCATTTTTTAAGATTTCTCTACTTAAATGAATTTAAACCTTTGAAATTCGACTCAAATCGTTTGTTTTATTAAATTGCCGAGGAAAAACTGTCCGAAAAAACCTATTTCTGGTACATTTTAAGAAACTTGATATTTCGACGGTCAGAATGGGTCAAAAACCTCTTAAATTCATGATTTTTCCGTTATTTGGCATTTTTTAAGATTTCTCTACTTAAATGAATTTAAACCTTTGAAATTCGACTCAAATCGTTTGTTTTATTAAATTGCCGAGGAAAAACTGTCCGAAAAACCTATTTCTGGTACATTTTAAGAAACTTGATATTTCGACGGTCAGAATGGGTCAAAAACCTCTTAAATTCATGATTTTTCCGTTATTTGGCATTTTTTAAGATTTCTCTACTTAAATGAATTTTAACGTTTGAAATTCGACTCAAATCGTTTGTTTTATTAAATTGCCGAGGAAAAACTGTCCGAAAAACCTATTTCTGGTACATTTTAAGAAACTTGATATTTCGACGGTCAGAATGGGTCAAAAACCTCTTAAATTCATGATTTTTCCGTTATTTGGCATTTTTTAAGATTTCTCTACTTAAATGAATTTTAACGTTTGAAATTCGACTCAAATCGTTTGTTTTATTAAATTGCCGAGGAAAAACTGTCCGAAAAACCTATTTCTGGTACATTTTAAGAAACTTGATATTTCGACGGTCAGAATGGGTCAAAAACCTCTTAAATTCATGATTTTTCCGTTATTTGGCATTTTTTAAGATTTCTCTACTTAAATGAATTTTTAAATTTTGAAATTCGACTCAAATCGTTTGTTTTATTAAATTGCCGAGGAAAAACTGTCCGAAAAACCTATTTCTGGTACATTTTAAGAAACTTGATATTTCGACGGTCAGAATGGGTCAAAAACCTCTTAAATTCATGATTTTTCCGTTATTTGGCATTTTTTAAGATTTCTCTACTTAAATGAATTTAAACCTTTGAAATTCGACTCAAATCGTTTGTTTTATTAAATTGCCGAGGAAAAACTGTCCGAAAAACCTATTTCTGTACATTTTAAGAAACTTGATATTTCGACGGTCAGAATGGGTCAAAAACCTCTTAAATTCATGATTTTTCCGTTATTTGGCATTTTTTAAGATTTCTCTACTTAAATGAATTTAAACCTTTGAAATTCGACTCAAATCGTTTGTTTTATTAAATTGCCGAGGAAAAAACTCTCCGAAAAACCTATTTCTGGTACATTTTAAGAAACTTGATATTTCGACGGTCAGAATGGGTCAAAAACCTCTTAAATTCATGATTTTTCCGTTATTTGGCATTTTTTAAGATTTCTCTACTTAAATGAATTTTAACGTTTGAAATTCGACTCAAATCGTTTGTTTTATTAAATTGCCGAGGAAAAACTGTCCGAAAAACCTATTTCTGGTACATTTTAAGAAACTTGATATTTCGACGGTCAGAATGGGTCAAAAACCTCTTAAATTCATGATTTTTCCGTTATTTGGCATTTTTTAAGATTTCTCTACTTAAATGAATTTTAACCTTTGAAATTCGACTCAAATCGTTTGTTTTATTAAATTGCCGAGGAAAAACTGTCCGAAAAACCTATTTCTGGTACATTTTAAGAAACTTGATATTTCGACGGTCAGAATGGGTCAAAAACCTCTTAAATTCATGATTTTTCCGTTATTTGGCATTTTTTAAGATTTCTCTACTTAAATGAATTTAAACCTTTGAAATTCGACTCAAATCGTTTTTTTTTATTAAATTGCCGAGGAAAAACTGTCCGAAAAACCTATTTCTGGTACATTTTAAGAAACTTGATATTTCGACGGTCAGAATGGGTCAAAAACCTCTTAAATTCATGATTTTTTCCGTTATTTGGCATTTTTTAAGATTTCTCTACTTAAATGAATTTAAACCTTTGAAATTCGACTCAAATCGTTTGTTTTATTAAATTGCCGAGGAAAAACTGTCCGAAAAACCTATTTCTGGTACATTTTAAGAAACTTGATATTTCGACGGTCAGAATGGGTCAAAAACCTCTTAAATTTCATGATTTTTCCGTTATTTAGCATTTTTTAAGATTTCTCTACTTAAATGAATTTAAACCTTTGAAATTCGACTCAAATCGTTTGTTTTATTAAATTGCCGAGGAAAAAACTGTCCGAAAAACCTATTTCTGGTACATTTTAAGAAACTTGATATTTCGACGGTCAGAATGGGTCAAAAACCTCTTAAATTCATGATTTTTCCGTTATTTGGCATTTTTTAAGATTTCTCTACTTAAATGAATTTTAACGTTTGAAATTCGACTCAAATCGTTTGTTTTATTAAATTGCCGAGGAAAAACTGTCCGAAAAACCTATTTCTGGTACATTTTAAGAAACTTGATATTTCGACGGTCAGAATGGGTCAAAAACCTCTTAAATTCATGATTTTTCCGTTATTTGGCATTTTTTAAGATTTCTCTACTTAAATGAATTTAAACCTTTGAAATTCGACTCAAATCGTTTGTTTTATTAAATTGCCGAGGAAAAACTGTCCGAAAAACCTATTTCTGGTACATTTTAAGAAACTTGATATTTCGACGGTCAGAATGGGTCAAAAACCTCTTAAATTCATGATTTTTCCGTTATTTGGCATTTTTTAAGATTTCTCTACTTAAATGAATTTAAACCTTTGAAATTCGACTCAAATCGTTTGTTTTATTAAATTGCCGAGGAAAAACTGTCCGAAAAACCTATTTCTGGTACATTTTAAGAAACTTGATATTTCGACGGTCAGAATGGGTCAAAAACCTCTTAAATTCATGATTTTTCCGTTATTTGGCATTTTTTTAAGATTTCTCTACTTAAATGAATTTAAACCTTTGAAATTCGACTCAAATCGTTTGTTTTATTAAATTGCCGAGGAAAAACTGTCCGAAAAACCTATTTCTGGTACATTTTTAAGAAACTTGATATTTCGACGGTCAGAATGGGTCAAAAACCTCTTAAATTCATGATTTTTCCGTTATTTGGCATTTTTTAAGATTTCTCTACTTAAATGAATTTAAACCTTTGAAATTCGACTCAAATCGTTTGTTTTATTAAATTGCCGAGGAAAAACTGTCCGAAAAACCTATTTCTGGTACATTTTAAGAAACTTGATATTTCGACGGTCAGAATGGGTCAAAAACCTCTTAAATTCATGATTTTTCCGTTATTTGGCATTTTTTAAGATTTCTCTACTTAAATGAATTTTATAGTTTGAAATTCGACTCAAATCGTTTGTTTTATTAAATTGCCGAGGAAAAACTGTCCGAAAAACCTATTTCTGGTACATTTTAAGAAACTTGATATTTCGACGGTCAGAATGGGTCAAAAACCTCTTAAATTCATGATTTTTTCCGTTATTTGGCATTTTTTTAAGATTTCTCTACTTAAATGAATTTAAACCTTTGAAATTCGACTCAAATCGTTTGTTTTATTAAATTGCCGAGGAAAAACTGTCCGAAAAACCTATTTCTATTAAATGTTAAGAAACTTGATATTTCGACGGTCAGAATGGGTCAAAAACCTCTTAAATTCATGATTTTTCCGTTATTTGGCATTTTTTAAGATTTCTCTACTTAAATGAATTTAAACCTTTGAAATTCGACTCAAATCGTTTGTTTTATTAAATTGCCGAGGAAAAACTGTCCGAAAAACCTATTTCTGGTACATTTTAAGAAACTTGATATTTCGACGGTCAGAATGGGTCAAAAACCTCTTAAATTCATGATTTTTCCGTTATTTGGCATTTTTTAAGATTTCTCTACTTAAATGAATTTAAACCTTTGAAATTCGACTCAAATCGTTTGTTTTATTAAATTGCCGAGGAAAAACTGTCCGAAAAACCTATTTCTGGTACATTTTAAGAAACTTGATATTTCGACGGTCAGAATGGGTCAAAAACCTCTTAAATTCATGATTTTTCCGTTATTTGGCATTTTTTAAGATTTCTCTACTTAAATGAATTTAAACCTTTGAAATTCGACTCAAATCGTTTGTTTTATTAAATTGCCGAGGAAAAACTGTCCGAAAAACCTATTTCTGGTACATTTTAAGAAACTTGATATTTCGACGGTCAGAATGGGTCAAAAACCTCTTAAATTCATGATTTTTCCGTTATTTGGCATTTTTTAAGATTTCTCTACTTAAATGAATTTTAAACCTTTGAAATTCGACTCAAATCGTTTGTTTTATTAAATTGCCGAGGAAAAACTGTCCGAAAAACCTATTTCTGGTACATTTTAAGAAACTTGATATTTCGACGGTCAGAATGGGTCAAAAACCTCTTAAATTCATGATTTTTTCCGTTATTTGGCATTTTTTTAAGATTTCTCTACTTAAATGATTTTAAACCTTTGAAATTCGACTCAAATCGTTTGTTTTATTAAATTGCCGAGGAAAAACTGTCCGAAAAACCTATTTCTGGTACATTTTAAGAAACTTGATATTTCGACGGTCAGAATGGGTCAAAAACCTCTTAAATTCATGATTTTTCCGTTATTTGGCATTTTTTAAGATTTCTCTACTTAAATGAATTTTAACGTTTGAAATTCGACTCAAATCGTTTGTTTTATTAAATTGCCGAGGAAAAACTGTCCGAAAAAACCTATTTCTGGTACATTTTAAGAAACTTGATATTTCGACGGTCAGAATGGGTCAAAAACCTCTTAAATTCATGATTTTTCCGTTATTTGGCATTTTTTAAGATTTCTCTACTTAAATGAATTTAAACCTTTGAAATTCGACTCAAATCGTTTGTTTTATTAAATTGCCGAGGAAAAACTGTCCGAAAAACCTATTTCTGGTACATTTTAAGAAACTTGATATTTCGACGGTCAGAATGGGTCAAAAACCTCTTAAATTCATGATTTTTCCGTTATTTGGCATTTTTTAAGATTTCTCTACTTAAATGAATTTTAACGTTTGAAATTCGACTCAAATCGTTTGTTTTATTAAATTGCCGAGGAAAAACTGTCCGAAAAACCTATTTCTGGTACATTTTAAGAAACTTGATATTTCGACGGTCAGAATGGGTCAAAAACCTCTTAAATTCATGATTTTTCCGTTATTTGGCATTTTTTAAGATTTCTCTACTTAAATGAATTTTTAAATTTTGAAATTCGACTCAAATCGTTTGTTTTATTAAATTGCCGAGGAAAAACTGTCCGAAAAACCTATTTCTGGTACATTTTAAGAAACTTGATATTTCGACGGTCAGAATGGGTCAAAAACCTCTTAAATTCATGATTTTTCCGTTATTTGGCATTTTTTAAGATTTCTCTACTTAAATGAATTTTAACCTTTGAAATTCGACTCAATTCGTTTGTTTTATTAAATTGCCGAGGAAAAACTGTCCGAAAAACCTATTTCTGGTACATTTTAAGAAACTTGATATTTCGACGGTCAGAATGGGTCAAAAACCTCTTAAATTCATGATTTTTCCGTTATTTGGCATTTTTTAAGATTTCTCTACTTAAATGAATTTAAACCTTTGAAATTCGACTCAAATCGTTTGTTTTATTAAATTGCCGAGGAAAAACTGTCCGAAAAACCTATTTCTGGTACATTTTAAGAAACTTGATATTTCGACGGTCAGAATGGGTCAAAAACCTCTTAAATTCATGATTTTTCCGTTATTTGGCATTTTTTAAGATTTCTCTACTTAAATGAATTTAACCTTTGAAATTCGACTCAAATCGTTTGTTTTATTAAATTGCCGAGGAAAAACTGTCCGAAAAACCTATTTCTGGTACATTTTAAGAAACTTGATATTTCGACGGTCAGAATGGGTCAAAAACCTCTTAAATTCATGATTTTTCCGTTATTTGGCATTTTTTAAGATTTCTCTACTTAAATGAATTTTAACGTTTGAAATTCGACTCAAATCGTTTGTTTTATTAAATTGCCGAGGAAAAACTGTCCGAAAAACCTATTTCTGGTACATTTTAAGAAACTTGATATTTCGACGGTCAGAATGGGTCAAAAACCTCTTAAATTCATGATTTTTCCGTTATTTGGCATTTTTTAAGATTTCTCTACTTAAATGAATTTAAACCTTTGAAATTCGACTCAAATCGTTTGTTTTATTAAATTGCCGAGGAAAAACTGTCCGAAAAACCTATTTCTGGTACATTTTAAGAAACTTGATATTTCGACGGTCAGAATGGGTCAAAAACCTCTTAAATTCATGATTTTTCCGTTATTTGGCATTTTTTAAGATTTCTCTACTTAAATGAATTTAAACCTTTGAAATTCGACTCAAATCGTTTGTTTTATTAAATTGCCGAGGAAAAACTGTCCGAAAAACCTATTTCTGGTACATTTTAAGAAACTTGATATTTCGACGGTCAGAATGGGTCAAAAACCTCTTAAATTCATGATTTTTCCGTTATTTTTCATTTTTTAAGATTTCTCTACTTAAATGAATTTTAACCTTTGAAATTCGACTCAAATCGTTTGTTTTATTAAATTGCCGAGGAAAAACTGTCCGAAAAACCTATTTCTGGTACATTTTAAGAAACTTGATATTTCGACGGTCAGAATGGGTCAAAAACCTCTTAAATTCATGATTTTTCCGTTATTTGGCATTTTTTAAGATTTCTCTACTTAAATGAATTTTAAACCTTTGAAATTCGACTCAAATCGTTTGTTTTATTAAATTGCCGAGGAAAAACTGTCCGAAAAACCTATTTCTGGTACATTTTAAGAAACTTGATATTTCGACGGTCAGAATGGGTCAAAAACCTCTTAAATTCATGATTTTTCCGTTATTTGGCATTTTTTAAGATTTCTCTACTTAAATGAATTTAAACCTTTGAAATTCGACTCAAATCGTTTGTTTTATTAAATTGCCGAGGAAAAACTGTCCGAAAAACCTATTTCTGGTACATTTTAAGAAACTTGATATTTCGACGGTCAGAATGGGTCAAAAACCTCTTAAATTCATGATTTTTCCGTTATTTGGCATTTTTTAAGATTTCTCTACTTAAATGAATTTTAACGTTTGAAATTCGACTCAAATCGTTTGTTTTATTAAATTGCCGAGGAAAAACTGTCCGAAAAACCTATTTCTGGTACATTTTAAGAAACTTGATATTTCGACGGTCAGAATGGGTCAAAAACCTCTTAAATTCATGATTTTTTCCGTTATTTGGCATTTTTTAAGATTTCTCTACTTAAATGATTTTAAACCTTTGAAATTCGACTCAAATCGTTTGTTTTATTAAATTGCCGAGGAAAAACTGTCCGAAAAACCTATTTCTGGTACATTTTAAGAAACTTGATATTTCGACGGTCAGAATGGGTCAAAAACCTCTTAAATTCATGATTTTTCCGTTATTTGGCATTTTTTAAGATTTCTCTACTTAAATGAATTTTAACGTTTGAAATTCGACTCAAATCGTTTGTTTTATTAAATTGCCGAGGAAAAACTGTCCGAAAAACCTATTTCTGGTACATTTTAAGAAACTTGATATTTCGACGGTCAGAATGGGTCAAAAACCTCTTAAATTCATGATTTTTCCGTTATTTGGCATTTTTTAAGATTTCTCTACTTAAATGAATTTTAACCTTTGAAATTCGACTCAAATCGTTTGTTTTATTAAATTGCCGAGGAAAAACTGTCCGAAAAACCTATTTCTGGTACATTTTAAGAAACTTGATATTTCGACGGTCAGAATGGGTCAAAAACCTCTTAAATTCATGATTTTTCCGTTATTTGGCATTTTTTAAGATTTCTCTACTTAAATGAATTTTAACCTTTGAAATTCGACTCAAATCGTTTGTTTTATTAAATTGCCGAGGAAAAACTGTCCGAAAAACCTATTTCTGGTACATTTTAAGAAACTTGATATTTCGACGGTCAGAATGGGTCAAAAACCTCTTAAATTCATGATTTTTCCGTTATTTGGCATTTTTTAAGATTTCTCTACTTAAATGAATTTTAACCTTTGAAATTCGACTCAAATCGTTTGTTTTATTAAATTGCCGAGGAAAAACTGTCCGAAAAACCTATTTCTGGTACATTTTAAGAAACTTGATATTTCGACGGTCAGAATGGGTCAAAAACCTCTTAAATTCATGATTTTTCCGTTATTTGGCATTTTTTAAGATTTCTCTACTTAAATGAATTTTAACCTTTGAAATTCGACTCAAATCGTTTGTTTTATTAAATTGCCGAGGAAAAACTGTCCGAAAAACCTATTTCTGGTACATTTTAAGAAACTTGATATTTCGACGGTCAGAATGGGTCAAAAACCTCTTAAATTCATGATTTTTCCGTTATTTGGCATTTTTTTAAGATTTCTCTACTTAAATGATTTTAAACCTTTGAAATTCGACTCAAATCGTTTGTTTTATTAAATTGCCGAGGAAAAACTGTCCGAAAAACCTATTTCTGGTACATTTTAAGAAACTTGATATTTCGACGGTCAGAATGGGTCAAAAACCTCTTAAATTCATGATTTTTCCGTTATTTGGCATTTTTTAAGATTTCTCTACTTAAATGAATTTTAACCTTTGAAATTCGACTCAAATCGTTTGTTTTATTAAATTGCCGAGGAAAAACTGTCCGAAAAACCTATTTCTGGTACATTTTAAGAAACTTGATATTTCGACGGTCAGAATGGGTCAAAAACCTCTTAAATTCATGATTTTTCCGTTATTTGGCATTTTTTAAGATTTCTCTACTTAAATGAATTTTAACGTTTGAAATTCGACTCAAATCGTTTGTTTTATTAAATTGCCGAGGAAAAACTGTCCGAAAAAACCTATTTCTGGTACATTTTAAGAAACTTGATATTTCGACGGTCAGAATGGGTCAAAAACCTCTTAAATTCATGATTTTTCCGTTATTTGGCATTTTTTAAGATTTCTCTACTTAAATGAATTTTAACCTTTGAAATTCGACTCAAATCGTTTGTTTTATTAAATTGCCGAGGAAAAACTGTCCGAAAAACCTATTTCTGGTACATTTTAAGAAACTTGATATTTCGACGGTCAGAATGGGTCAAAAACCTCTTAAATTCATGATTTTTTCCGTTATTTGGCATTTTTTAAGATTTCTCTACTTAAATGAATTTTAACCTTTGAAATTCGACTCAAATCGTTTGTTTTATTAAATTGCCGAGGAAAAACTGTCCGAAAAACCTATTTCTGGTACATTTTAAGAAACTTGATATTTCGACGGTCAGAATGGGTCAAAAACCTCTTAAATTCATGATTTTTCCGTTATTTGGCATTTTTTAAGATTTCTCTACTTAAATGAATTTTAACCTTTGAAATTCGACTCAAATCGTTTGTTTTATTAAATTGCCGAGGAAAAAACTGTCCGAAAAACCTATTTCTGGTACATTTTAAGAAACTTGATATTTCGACGGTCAGAATGGGTCAAAAACCTCTTAAATTCATGATTTTTCCGTTATTTGGCATTTTTTAAGATTTCTCTACTTAAATGAATTTTAACGTTTGAAATTCGACTCAAATCGTTTGTTTTATTAAATTGCCGAGGAAAAACTGTCCGAAAAACCTATTTCTGGTACATTTTAAGAAACTTGATATTTCGACGGTCAGAATGGGTCAAAAACCTCTTAAATTCATGATTTTTCCGTTATTTGGCATTTTTTAAGATTTCTCTACTTAAATGAATTTTAACGTTTGAAATTCGACTCAAATCGTTTGTTTTATTAAATTGCCGAGGAAAAACTGTCCGAAAAACCTATTTCTGGTACATTTTAAGAAACTTGATATTTCGACGGTCAGAATGGGTCAAAAACCTCTTAAATTCATGATTTTTCCGTTATTTGGCATTTTTTAAGATTTCTCTACTTAAATGAATTTTAACCTTTGAAATTCGACTCAAATCGTTTGTTTTATTAAATTGCCGAGGAAAAACTGTCCGAAAAACCTATTTCTGGTACATTTTAAGAAACTTGATATTTCGACGGTCAGAATGGGTCAAAAACCTCTTAAATTCATGATTTTTCCGTTATTTGGCATTTTTTAAGATTTCTCTACTTAAATGAATTTTAACGTTTGAAATTCGACTCAAATCGTTTGTTTTATTAAATTGCCGAGGAAAAAACTGTCCGAAAAACCTATTTCTGGTACATTTTAAGAAACTTGATATTTCGACGGTCAGAATGGGTCAAAAACCTCTTAAATTCATGATTTTTCCGTTATTTGGCATTTTTTAAGATTTCTCTACTTAAATGAATTTTAACGTTTGAAATTCGACTCAAATCGTTTGTTTTATTAAATTGCCGAGGAAAAACTGTCCGAAAAACCTATTTCTGGTACATTTTAAGAAACTTGATATTTCGACGGTCAGAATGGGTCAAAAACCTCTTAAATTCATGATTTTTCCGTTATTTGGCATTTTTTAAGATTTCTCTACTTAAATGAATTTTAACGTTTGAAAATCGACTCAAATCGTTTGTTTTATTAAATTGCCGAGGAAAAACTGTCCGAAAAACCTATTTCTGGTACATTTTAAGAAACTTGATATTTCGACGGTCAGAATGGGTCAAAAACCTCTTAAATTCATGATTTTTCCGTTATTTGGCATTTTTTAAGATTTCTCTACTTAAATGAATTTTAACCTTTGAAATTCGACTCAAATCGTTTGTTTTATTAAATTGCCGAGGAAAAACTGTCCGAAAAACCTATTTCTGGTACATTTTAAGAAACTTGATATTTCGACGGTCAGAATGGGTCAAAAACCTCTTAAATTCATGATTTTTCCGTTATTTGGCATTTTTTAAGATTTCTCTACTTAAATGAATTTTAACGTTTGAAATTCGACTCAAATCGTTTGTTTTATTAAATTGCCGAGGAAAAACTGTCCGAAAAACCTATTTCTGGTACATTTTAAGAAACTTGATATTTCGACGGTCAGAATGGGTCAAAAACCTCTTTAAATTCATGATTTTTCAAATATTTGGCATTTTTTAAGATTTCTCTACGTAAATGAATTTTAACCTTTGAAATTCGACTCAAATCGTTTGTTTTATTAAATTGCCGAGGAAAAACTGTCCTAAAAACCTATTTCTGGTACATTTTAAGAAACTTGATATTTCGACGGTCAGAATGGGTCAAAAACCTCTTAAATTCATGATTTTTCCGTTATTTGGCATTTTTTAAGATTTCTCTACTTAAATGAATTTTAACGTTTGAAATTCGACTCAAATCGTTTGTTTTATTAAATTGCCGAGGAAAAACTGTCCGAAAAACCTATTTCTGGTACATTTTAAGAAACTTGATATTTCGACGGTCAGAATGGGTCAAAAACCTCTTAAATTCATGATTTTTCCGTTATTTGGCATTTTTTTAAGATTTCTCTACTTAAATGAATTTTAACCTTTGAAATTCGACTCAAATCGTTTGTTTTATTAAATTGCCGAGGAAAAACTGTCCGAAAAACCTATTTCTGGTACATTTTAAGAAACTTGATATTTCGACGGTCAGAATGGGTCAAAAACCTCTTAAATTCATGATTTTTCCGTTATTTGGCATTTTTTAAGATTTCTCTACTTAAATGAATTTTAACGTTTGAAATTCGACTCAAATCGTTTGTTTTATTAAATTGCCGAGGAAAAACTGTCCGAAAAACCTATTTCTGGTACATTTTAAGAAACTTGATATTTCGACGGTCAGAATGGGTCAAAAACCTCTTAAATTCATGATTTTTCCGTTATTTGGCATTTTTTAAGATTTCTCTACTTAAATGAATTTAAACCTTTGAAATTCGACTCAAATCGTTTGTTTTATTAAATTGCCGAGGAAAAACTGTCCGAAAAACCTATTTCTGGTACATTTTAAGAAACTTGATATTTCGACGGTCAGAATGGGTCAAAAACCTCTTAAATTCATGATTTTTCCGTTATTTGGCATTTTTTAAGATTTCTCTACTTAAATGAATTTTAAACCTTTGAAATTCGACTCAAATCGTTTGTTTTATTAAATTGCCGAGGAAAAACTGTCCGAAAAACCTATTTCTGGTACATTTTAAGAAACTTGATATTTCGACGGTCAGAATGGGTCAAAAACCTCTTAAATTCATGATTTTTCCGTTATTTGGCATTTTTTAAGATTTCTCTACTTAAATGAATTTTAACCTTTGAAATTCGACTCAAATCGTTTGTTTTTATTAAATTGCCGAGGAAAAACTGTCCGAAAAACCTATTTCTGGTACATTTTAAGAAACTTGATATTTCGACGGTCAGAATGGGTCAAAAACCTCTTAAATTCATGATTTTTCCGTTATTTGGCATTTTTTAAGATTTCTCTACTTAAATGAATTTTTAAACTTTGAAATTCGACTCAAATCGTTTGTTTTATTAAATTGCCGAGGAAAAACTGTCCGAAAAACCTATTTCTGGTACATTTTAAGAAACTTGATATTTCGACGGTCAGAATGGGTCAAAAACCTCTTAAATTCATGATTTTTCCGTTATTTGGCATTTTTTAAGATTTCTCTACTTAAATGAATTTTAACGTTTGAAATTCGACTCAAATCGTTTGTTTTATTAAATTGCCGAGGAAAAACTGTCCGAAAAACCTATTTCTGGTACATTTTAAGAAACTTGATATTTCGACGGTCAGAATGGGTCAAAAACCTCTTAAATTCATGATTTTTCCGTTATTTGGCATTTTTTAAGATTTCTCTACTTAAATGAATTTTAACCTTTGAAATTCGACTCAAATCGTTTGTTTTATTAAATTGCCGAGGAAAAACTGTCCGAAAAACCTATTTCTGGTACATTTTAAGAAACTTGATATTTCGACGGTCAGAATGGGTCAAAAACCTCTTAAATTCATGATTTTTCCGTTATTTGGCATTTTTTAAGATTTCTCTACTTAAATGAATTTTAACGTTTGAAATTCGACTCAAATCGTTTGTTTTATTAAATTGCCGAGGAAAAACTGTCCGAAAAAACCTATTTCTGGTACATTTTAAGAAACTTGATATTTCGACGGTCAGAATGGGTCAAAAACCTCTTAAATTCATGATTTTTCCGTTATTTGGCATTTTTTAAGATTTCTCTACTTAAATGAATTTTAACCTTTGAAATTCGACTCAAATCGTTTGTTTTATTAAATTGCCGAGGAAAAACTGTCCGAAAAACCTATTTCTGGTACATTTTAAGAAACTTGATATTTCGACGGTCAGAATGGGTCAAAAACCTCTTAAATTCATGATTTTTCCGTTATTTGGCATTTTTTAAGATTTCTCTACTTAAATGAATTTTAACGTTTGAAATTCGACTCAAATCGTTTGTTTTATTAAATTGCCGAGGAAAAACTGTCCGAAAAACCTATTTCTGGTACATTTTAAGAAACTTGATATTTCGACGGTCAGAATGGGTCAAAAACCTCTTAAATTCATGATTTTTCCGTTATTTGGCATTTTTTAAGATTTCTCTACTTAAATGAATTTTAACCTTTGAAATTCGACTCAAATCGTTTGTTTTATTAAATTGCCGAGGAAAAACTGTCCGAAAAACCTATTTCTGGTACATTTTAAGAAACTTGATATTTCGACGGTCAGAATGGGTCAAAAACCTCTTAAATTCATGATTTTTCCGTTATTTGGCATTTTTTAAGATTTCTCTACTTAAATGAATTTTAACGTTTGAAATTCGACTCAAATCGTTTGTTTTATTAAATTGCCGAGGAAAAACTGTCCGAAAAACCTATTTCTGGTACATTTTAAGAAACTTGATATTTCGACGGTCAGAATGGGTCAAAAACCTCTTAAATTCATGATTTTTCCGTTATTTGGCATTTTTTAAGATTTCTCTACTTAAATGAATTTTAACGTTTGAAATTCGACTCAAATCGTTTGTTTTATTAAATTGCCGAGGAAAAACTGTCCGAAAAACCTATTTCTGGTACATTTTAAGAAACTTGATATTTCGACGGTCAGAATGGGTCAAAAACCTCTTAAATTCATGATTTTTCCGTTATTTGGCATTTTTTAAGATTTCTCTACTTAAATGAATTTTAACCTTTGAAATTCGACTCAAATCGTTTGTTTTATTAAATTGCCGAGGAAAAACTGTCCGAAAAAACCTATTTCTGGTACATTTTAAGAAACTTGATATTTCGACGGTCAGAATGGGTCAAAAACCTCTTAAATTCATGATTTTTCCGTTATTTGGCATTTTTTAAGATTTCTCTACTTAAATGAATTTTAACGTTTGAAATTCGACTCAAATCGTTTGTTTTATTAAATTGCCGAGGAAAAACTGTCCGAAAAACCTATTTCTGGTACATTTTAAGAAACTTGATATTTCGACGGTCAGAATGGGTCAAAAACCTCTTAAATTCATGATTTTTCCGTTATTTGGCATTTTTTAAGATTTCTCTACTTAAATGAATTTTAACGTTTGAAATTCGACTCAAATCGTTTGTTTTATTAAATTGCCGAGGAAAAACTGTCCGAAAAACCTATTTCTGGTACATTTTAAGAAACTTGATATTTCGACGGTCAGAATGGGTCAAAAACCTCTTAAATTCATGATTTTTCCGTTATTTGGCATTTTTTAAGATTTCTCTACTTAAATGAATTTTAACCTTTGAAATTCGACTCAAATCGTTTGTTTTATTAAATTGCCGAGGAAAAACTGTCCGAAAAACCTATTTCTGGTACATTTTAAGAAACTTGATATTTCGACGGTCAGAATGGGTCAAAAACCTCTTAAATTCATGATTTTTCCGTTATTTGGCATTTTTTAAGATTTCTCTACTTAAATGAATTTTAACGTTTGAAATTCGACTCAAATCGTTTGTTTTATTAAATTGCCGAGGAAAAACTGTCCGAAAAACCTATTTCTGGTACATTTTAAGAAACTTGATATTTCGACGGTCAGAATGGGTCAAAAACCTCTTAAATTCATGATTTTTCCGTTATTTGGCATTTTTTAAGATTTCTCTACTTAAATGAATTTTAACCTTTGAAATTCGACTCAAATCGTTTGTTTTATTAAATTGCCGAGGAAAAACTGTCCGAAAAACCTATTTCTGGTACATTTTAAGAAACTTGATATTTCGACGGTCAGAATGGGTCAAAAACCTCTTAAATTCATGATTTTTCCGTTATTTGGCATTTTTTAAGATTTCTCTACTTAAATGAATTTTAACCTTTGAAATTCGACTCAAATCGTTTGTTTTATTAAATTGCCGAGGAAAAAACTGTCCGAAAAACCTATTTCTGGTACATTTTAAGAAACTTGATATTTCGACGGTCAGAATGGGTCAAAAACCTCTTAAATTCATGATTTTTCCGTTATTTGGCATTTTTTTAAGATTTCTCTACTTAAATGAATTTAAACCTTTGAAATTCGACTCAAATCGTTTGTTTTATTAAATTGCCGAGGAAAAACTGTCCGAAAAACCTATTTCTGGTACATTTTAAGAAACTTGATATTTCGACGGTCAGAATGGGTCAAAAACCTCTTAAATTCATGATTTTTCCGTTATTTGGCATTTTTTAAGATTTCTCTACTTAAATGAATTTTAACGTTTGAAATTCGACTCAAATCGTTTGTTTTATTAAATTGCCGAGGAAAAACTGTCCGAAAAACCTATTTCTGGTACATTTTAAGAAACTTGATATTTCGACGGTCAGAATGGGTCAAAAACCTCTTAAATTCATGATTTTTCCGTTATTTGGCATTTTTTAAGATTTCTTTTCTCTACTTAAATGAATTTTAACGTTTGAAATTCGACTCAAATCGTTTGTTTTATTAAATTGCCGAGGAAAAACTGTCCGAAAAACATATTTCTGGTACAATTTAAGAAACTTGATATTTCGACGGTCAGAAGGGGTCAAAAACCTCTTAAATTCATGATTTTTCAAATATTTGGCATTTTTTAAGATTTCTCTACGTAAATGAATTTTAACCTTTGAAATTCGACTCAAATCGTTTGTTTTATTAAATTGCCGAGGAAAACTGTCCGAAAAACCTATTTCTGGTACAATTTAAGAAACTTGATATTTCGACGGTCAGAAAGGGTCGAAAACCTCTTAAATTCATGATTTTTCAGTTATTTGGCATTTTTTAAGATTTCTCTACTTAAATGAATTTTAACCTTTGAAATTCGACTCAAATCGTTTGTTTTATTAAATTGCCGAGGAAAAACTGTCCGAAAAACCTATTTCTGGTACATTTAAGAAACTTGATATTTCGACGGTCAGAAGGGGTCGAAAACCTCTTAAATTCATGATTTTTCAGTTATTTGGCATTTTTTAAGATTTCTCTACTTAAATGAATTTTAACCTTTGAAATTCGACTCAAATCGTTTGTTTTATTAAATTGCCGAGGAAAAACTGTCCGAAAAACCTATTTCTGGTACAATTTAAGAAACTTGATATTTCGACGGTCAGAAGGGGTCAAAAACCTCTTAAATTCATGATTTTTCAGTTATTTGGCATTTTTTAAGATTTCTGTACTTAAATGAATTTTAACCTTTGAAATTCGACCCAAATCGTTTGTTTTATTAAATTGCCGAGGAAAAACTGTCCGAAAAACCTATTTCTGGTACATTTTAAGAAACTTGATATTTCGACGGTCAGAGAGGGTCAAAAACCTCTTAAATTCATGATTTTTCAGTTATTTGGCATTTTTTAAGATTTCTGTACTTAAATGAATTTTAACCTTTGAAATTCGACCCAAATCGTTTGTTTTATTAAATTGCCGAGGAAAAACTGTCCGAAAAACCTATTTCTGGTACATTTTAAGAAACTTGATATTTCGACGGTCAGAGGGGGTCGAAATCCTCTTAAATTCATGATTTTTCAGTTATTTGGCATTTTTTAAGATTTCTGTACTTAAATGAATTTTAACCTTTGAAATTCGACTCAAATCGTTTGTTTTATTAAATTGCCGAGGAAAAACTGTCCGAAAAACCTATTTCTGGTACAATTTAAGAAACTTGATATTTCGACGGTCAGAAGGGGTCGAAAACCTCTTAAATTCATGATTTTTCAGTTATTTGGCATTTTTTAAGATTTCTCTACTTAAATGAATTTTAACCTTTGAAATTCGACTCAAATCGTTTGTTTTATTAAATTGCCGAGGAAAAACTGTCCGAAAAACCTATTTCTGGTACAATTTAAGAAACTTGATATTTCGACGGTCAGAAGGGGTCGAAAACCTCTTAAATTCATGATTTTTCCGTTATTTGGCATTTTTAAGATTTCTCTACTTAAATGAATTTAAACCTTTGAAATTCGACTCAAATCGTTTGTTTTATTAAATTGCCGAGGAAAAACTGTCCGAAAAACCTATTTCTGGTACAATTTAAGAAACTTGATATTTCGACGGTCAGAAGGGGTCGAAAACCTCTTAAATTCATGATTTTTCAGTTATTTGGCATTTTTTAAGATTTCTCTACTTAAATGAATTTTAACCTTTGAAATTCGACTCAAATCGTTTGTTTTATTAAATTGCCGAGGAAAAACTGTCCGAAAAACCTATTTCTGGTACATTTTAAGAAACTTGATATTTCGACGGTCAGAATGGGTCAAAAACCTCTTAAATTCATGATTTTTCCGTTATTTGGCATTTTTTAAGATTTCTCTACTTAAATGAATTTAAACCTTTGAAATTCGACTCAAATCGTTTGTTTTATTAAATTGCCGAGGAAAAACTGTCCGAAAAACATATTTCTGGTACAATTTAAGAAACTTGATATTTCGACGGTCAGAAGGGGTCGAAAACCTCTTAAATTCATGATTTTTCAGTTATTTGGCATATTTTAAGATTTCTCTACTTAAATGAAATTTAACGTTTGAAATTCGACTCAAATCGTTTGTTTTATTAAATTGCCGAGGAAAAACTGTCCGAAAAACCTATTTCTGGTACAATTTAAGAAACTTGATATTTCGACGGTCAGAAGGGGTCGAAAACCTCTTAAATTCATGATTTTTCAGTTATTTGGCATTTTTTAAGATTTCTCTACTTAAATGAATTTTAACCTTTGAAATTCGACTCAAATCGTTTGTTTTATTAAATTGCCGAGGAAAAACTGTCCGAAAAACCTATTTCTGGTACATTTTAAGAAACTTGATATTTCGACGGTCAGAAGGGGTCGAAAACCTCTTAAATTCATGATTTTTCAGTTATTTGGCATTTTTTAAGATTTCTCTACTTAAATGAATTTTAACCTTTGAAATTCGACTCAAATCGTTTGTTTTATTAAATTGCCGAGGAAAAACTGTCCGAAAAACATATTTCTGGTACAATTTAAGAAACTTGATATTTCGACGGTCAGAAGGGGTCGAAAACCTCTTAAATTCATGATTTTTCAGTTATTTGGCATTTTTTAAGATTTCTCTACTTAAATGAATTTTAACCTTTGAAATTCGACTCAAATCGTTTGTTTTATTAAATTGCCGAGGAAAAACTGTCCGAAAAACCTATTTCTGGTACATTTTAAGAAACTTGATATTTCGACGGTCAGAATGGGTCGAAAACCTCTTAAATTCATGATTTTTCAGTTATTTGGCATTTTTTTAAGATTTCTCTACTTAAATGAATTTTAACCTTTGAAATTCGACTCAAATCGTTTGTTTTATTAAATTGCCGAGGAAAAACTGTCCGAAAAACATATTTCTGGTACAATTTAAGAAACTTGATATTTCGACGGTCAGAAGGGGTCGAAAACCTCTTAAATTCATGATTTTTCAGTTATTTGGCATTTTTTAAGATTTCTCTACTTAAATGAATTTTAACCTTTGAAATTCGACTCAAATCGTTTGTTTTATTAAATTGCCGAGGAAAAACTGTCCGAAAAACCTATTTCTGGTACAATTTAAGAAACTTGATATTTCGACGGTCAGAATGGGTCAAAAACCTCTTAAATTCATGATTTTTCCGTTATTTGGCATTTTTTAAGATTTCTCTACTTAAATGAATTTTAACCTTTGAAATTCGACTCAAATCGTTTGTTTTATTAAATTGCCGAGGAAAAACTGTCCGAAAAACCTATTTCTGTTACATTTTAAGAAACTTAATATTTCGACGGTCAGAAGGGGTCGAAAAACCTCTTAAATTCATGATTTTTCAGTTATTTGGCATTTTTTAAGATTTCTCTACTTAAATGAATTTTAACCTTTGAAATTCGACTCAAATCGTTTGTTTTATTAAATTGCCGAGGAAAAACTGTCCGAAAAACCTATTTCTGGTACATTTTAAGAAACTTGATATTTCGACGGTCAGAAGGGGTCGAAAACCTCTTAAATTCATGATTTTTCAGTTATTTGGCATTTTTTAAGATTTCTCTACTTAAATGAATTTTAACCTTTGAAATTCGACTCAAATCGTTTGTTTTATTAAATTGCCGAGGAAAAAAACTGTCGGAAAAACCTATTTCTGGTACAATTTAAGAAACTTGATATTTCGACGGTCAGAAGGGGTCGAAAACCTCTTAAATTCATGATTTTTCAGTTATTTGGCATTTTTTAAGATTTCTCTACTTAAATGAATTTTAACCTTTGAAATTCGACTCAAATCGTTTGTTTTATTAAATTGCCGAGGAAAAACTGTCCGAAAAACATATTTCTGGTACATTTTAAGAAACTTGATATTTCGACGGTCAGAGGGGGTCGAAATCCTCTTAAATTCATGATTTTTCAGTTATTTGGCATTTTTTAAGATTTCTCTACTTAAATGAATTTTAACCTTTGAAATTCGACTCAAATCGTTTGTTTTATTAAATTGCCGAGGAAAAAGTGTCCGAAAAACATATTTCTTATACATTTTAAGAAACTTGATATTTCGACGGTCAGAGGGGGTCGAAATCCTCTTAAATTCATGATTTTTCAGTTATTTGGCATTTTTTAAGATTTCTCTACTTAAATGAATTTTAACCTTTGAAATTCGACTCAAATCGTTTGTTTTATTAAATTGCCGAGGAAAAACTGTCCGAAAAACCTATTTCTGGTACATTTTAAGAAACTTGATATTTCGACGGTCAGAGGGGGTCGAAATCCTCTTAAATTCATGATTTTTCAGTTATTTGGCATTTTTTAAGATTTCTCTACTTAAATGAATTTTAACCTTTGAAATTCGACTCAAATCGTTTGTTTTTATTAAATTGCCGAGGAAAAAGTGTCCGAAAAACATATTTCTTATACATTTTAAGAAACTTGATATTTCGACGGTCAGAGGCGGGCCGAAATCCTCTTAAATTCATGATTTTTCAGTTATTTGGCATTTTTTAAGATTTCTCTACTTAAATGAATTTTAACCTTTGAAATTCGACTCAAATCGTTTGTTTTATTAAATTGCCGAGGAAAAACTGTCCGAAAAACATATTTCTGGTACATTTTAAGAAACTTGATATTTCGACGGTCAGAAGGGGTCGAAAACCTCTTAAATTCATGATTTTTCAGTTATTTGGCATTTTTTAAGATTTCTCTACGTAAATGAATTTTAACCTTTGAAATTCGACTCAAATCGTTTGTTTTATTAAATTGCCGAGGAAAAACTGTCCGAAAAACCTATTTCTGGTACATTTTAAGAAACTTGATATTTCGACGGTCAGAAGGGGTCGAAAACCTCTTAAATTCATGATTTTTCCGTTATTTGGCATTTTTTAAGATTTCTCTACTTAAATGAATTTTAACCTTTGAAATTCGACTCAAATCGTTTGTTTTATTAAATTGCCGAGGAAAAACTGTCCGAAAAACATATTTCTGGTACAATTTAAGAAACTTGATATTTCGACGGTCAGAAGGGGTCAAAAACCTCTTAAATTCATGATTTTTCAGTTATTTGGCATTTTTTAAGATTTCTCTACGTAAATGAATTTTAACCTTTGAAATTCGACTCAAATCGTTTGTTTTATTAAATTGCCGAGGAAAAACTGTCCGAAAAACCTATTTCTGGTACAATTTAAGAAACTTGATATTTCGACGGTCAGAAGGGGTCGAAAACCTCTTAAATTCATGATTTTCCCGTTATTTGGCATTTTTTAAGATTTCTCTACTTAAATGAATTTTAACCTTTGAAATTCGACTCAAATCGTTTGTTTTATTAAATTGCCGAGGAAAAACTGTCCGAAAAACCTATTTCTGGTACAATTTAAGAAACTTGATATTTCGACGGTCAGAATGGGTCAAAAACCTCTTAAATTCATGATTTTTCCGTTATTTGGCATTTTTTAAGATTTCTCTACTTAAATGAATTTTAACCTTTGAAATTCGACTCAAATCGTTTGTTTTATTAAATTGCCGAGGAAAAACTGTCCGAAAAACCTATTTCTGGTACATTTTAAGAAACTTGATATTTCGACGGTCAGAAGGGGTCGAAAACCTCTTAAATTCATGATTTTTCAGTTATTTGGCATTTTTTAAGATTTCTCTACTTAAATGAATTTTAACCTTTGAAATTCGACTCAAATCGTTTGTTTTATTAAATTGCCGAGGAAAAACTGTCCGAAAAACCTATTTCTGGTACAATTTAAGAAACTTGATATTTCGACGGTCAGAAGGGGTCGAAAACCTCTTAAATTCATGATTTTTCAGTTATTTGGCATTTTTTAAGATTTCTGTACTTAAATGAATTTTAACCTTTGAAATTCGACCCAAATCGTTTGTTTTATTAAATTGCCGAGGAAAAACTGTCCGAAAAACCTATTTCTGGTACATTTTAAGAAACTTGATATTTCGACGGTCAGAGGGGGTCGAAATCCTCTTAAATTCATGATTTTTCAGTTATTTGGCATTTTTTAAGATTTCACTACTTAAATGAATTTTAACCTTTGAAATTCGACCCAAATCGTTTGTTTTATTAAATTGCCGAGGAAAAACTGTCCGAAAACATATTTCTGGTACATTTTAAGAAACTTGATATTTCGACGGTCAGAGGGGGTCGAAATCCTCTTAAATTCATGATTTTTCAGTTATTTGGCATTTTTTAAGATTTCTGTACTTAAATGAATTTTAACCTTTGAAATTCGACCCAAATCGTTTGTTTTATTAAATTGCCGAGGAAAAACTGTCCGAAAAACCTATTTCTGGTACATTTTAAGAAACTTGATATTTCGACGGTCAGAAGGGGTCGAAAACCTCTTAAATTCATGATTTTTCAGTTATTTGGCATTTTTTAAGATTTCTCTACTTAAATGAATTTTAACCTTTGAAATTCGACTCAAATCGTTTGTTTTATTAAATTGCCGAGGAAAAACTGTCCGAAAAACCTATTTCTGGTACATTTTAAGAAACTTGATATTTCGACGGTCAGAATGGGTCAAAAACCTCTTAAATTCATGATTTTTCCGTTATTTGGCATTTTTTAAGATTTCTCTACTTAAATGAATTTTAACCTTTGAAATTCGACTCAAATCGTTTGTTTTATTAAATTGCCGAGGAAAAACTGTCCGAAAAACCTATTTCTGGTACAATTTAAGAAACTTGATATTTCGACGGTCAGAAGGGGTCAAAAACCTCTTAAATTCATGATTTTTCAGTTATTTGGCATTTTTTAAGATTTCTCTACTTAAATGAATTTTAACCTTTGAAATTCGACTCAAATCGTTTGTTTTATTAAATTGCCGAGGAAAAACTGTCCGAAAAACCTATTTCTGGTACATTTTAAGAAACTTGATATTTCGACGGTCAGAAGGGGTCGAAAACCTCTTAAATTCATGATTTTTCAGTTATTTGGCATTTTTTAAGATTTCTCTACTTAAATGAATTTTAACGTTTGAAATTCGACTCAAATCGTTTGTTTTATTAAATTGCCGAGGAAAAACTGTCCGAAAAACATATTTCTGGTACAATTTAAGAAACTTGATATTTCGACGGTCAGAAGGGGTCAAAAACCTCTTAAATTCATGATTTTTCAAATATTTGGCATTTTTTAAGATTTCTCTACGTAAATGAATTTTAACCTTTGAAATTCGACTCAAATCGTTTGTTTTATTAAATTGCCGAGGAAAAACTGTCCGAAAAACCTATTTCTGGTACAATTTAAGAAACTTGATATTTCGACGGTCAGAAGGGGTCGAAAACCTCTTAAATTCATGATTTTTCCGTTATTTGGCATTTTTTAAGATTTCTCTACTTAAATGAATTTTAACCTTTGAAATTCGACTCAAATCGTTTGTTTTATTAAATTGCCGAGGAAAAACTGTCCGAAAAACCTATTTCTGGTACAATTTAAGAAACTTGATATTTCGACGGTCAGAAGGGGTCAAAAACCTC
This sequence comes from Pardosa pseudoannulata, assembly GCA_032207245.1. NCBI lineage: Eukaryota > Metazoa > Arthropoda > Arachnida > Araneae > Lycosidae > Pardosa > Pardosa pseudoannulata. The sequence continues at coordinate 121,306,286 of CM063500.1, read as the reverse complement.
TTAAATTCATGATTTTTCAAATATTTGGCATTTTTTAAGATTTCTCTACGTAAATGAATTTTAACCTTTGAAATTCGACTCAAATCGTTTGTTTTATTAAATTGCCGAGGAAAAACTGTCCGAAAAACCTATTTCTGGTACAATTTAAGAAACTTGATATTTCGACGGTCAGAAGGGGTCAAAAACCTCTTAAATTCATGATTTTTCCGTTATTTGGCATTTTTTAAGATTTCTCTACTTAAATGAATTTTAACCTTTGAAATTCGACTCAAATCGTTTGTTTTATTAAATTGCCGAGGAAAAACTGTCCGAAAAACCTATTTCTGGTACATTTTAAGAAACTTGATATTTCGACGGTCAGAAGGGGTCGAAAAACCTCTTAAATTCATGATTTTTCAGTTATTTGGCATTTTTTAAGATTTCTCTACTTAAATGAATTTTAACCTTTGAAATTCGACTCAAATCGTTTGTTTTATTAAATTGCCGAGGAAAAACTGTCCGAAAAACCTATTTCTGGTACAATTTAAGAAACTTGATATTTCGACGGTCAGAAGGGGTCGAAAACCTCTTAAATTCATGATTTTTCAGTTATTTGGCATTTTTTAAGATTTCTCTACTTAAATGAATTTTAACCTTTGAAATTCGACTCAAATCGTTTGTTTTATTAAATTGCCGAGGAAAAACTGTCCGAAAAACCTATTTCTGGTACAATTTAAGAAACTTGATATTTCGACGGTCAGAAGGGGTCGAAAACCTCTTAAATTCATGATTTTTCAGTTATTTGGCATTTTTTAAGATTTCTCTACTTAAATGAATTTTAACCTTTGAAATTCGACTCAAATCGTTTGTTTTATTAAATTGCCGAGGAAAAACTGTCCGAAAAACCTATTTCTGGTACATTTTAAGAAACTTGATATTTCGACGGTCAGAGGGGGTCGAAATCCTCTTAAATTCATGATTTTTCAGTTATTTGGCATTTTTTAAGATTTCTGTACTTAAATGAATTTTAACCTTTGAAATTCGACTCAAATCGTTTGTTTTATTAAATTGCCGAGGAAAAACTGTCCGAAAAACCTATTTCTGGTACAATTTAAGAAACTTAATATTTCGACGGTCAGAAGGGGTCAAAAAAACTCTTAAATTCATGATTTTTCAGTTATTTGGCATTTTTTAAGATTTCTCTACTTAAATGAATTTTAACCTTTGAAATTCGACTCAAATCGTTTGTTTTATTAAATTGCCGAGGAAAAACTGTCCGAAAAACCTATTTCTGGTACAATTTAAGAAACTTGATATTTCGACGGTCAGAAGGGGTCGAAAACCTCTTAAATTCATGATTTTTCAGTTATTTGGCATTTTTTAAGATTTCTGTACTTAAATGAATTTTAACCTTTGAAATTCGACCCAAATCGTTTGTTTTATTAAATTGCCGAGGAAAAACTGTCCGAAAAACCTATTTCTGGTACATTTTAAGAAACTTGATATTTCGACGGTCAGAGGGGGTCGAAATCCTCTTAAATTCATGATTTTTCAGTTATTTGGCATTTTTTAAGATTTCTGTACTTAAATGAATTTTAACCTTTGAAATTCGACCCAAATCGTTTGTTTTATTAAATTGCCGAGGAAAAACTGTCCGAAAAACATATTTCTGGTACATTTTAAGAAACTTGATATTTCGACGGTCAGAGGGGGTCGAAATCCTCTTAAATTCATGATTTTTCAGTTATTTGGCATTTTTTAAGATTTCTGTACTTAAATGAATTTTAACCTTTGAAATTCGACTCAAATCGTTTGTTTTATTAAATTGCCGAGGAAAAACTGTCCGAAAAACATATTTCTGGTACAATTTAAGAAACTTGATATTTCGACGGTCAGAAGGGGTCGAAAACCTCTTAAATTCATGATTTTTCAGTTATTTGGCATTTTTTAAGATTTCTCTACTTAAATGAATTTTAACCTTTGAAATTCGACCCAAATCGTTTGTTTTATTAAATTGCCGAGGAAAAACTGTCCGAAAAACCTATTTCTGGTACATTTTAAGAAACTTGATATTTCGACGGTCAGAGGGGGTCGAAATCCTCTTAAATTCATGATTTTTCAGTTATTTGGCATTTTTTAAGATTTCTGTACTTAAATGAATTTTAAACTTTGAAATTCGACTCAAATCGTTTGTTTTATTAAATTGCCGAGGAAAAACTGTCCGAAAAACCTATTTCTGGTACAATTTAAGAAACTTGATATTTCGACGGTCAGAAGGGGTCGAAAACCTCTTAAATTCATGATTTTTCAGTTATTTGGCATTTTTTAAGATTTCTCTACTTAAATGAATTTTAACCTTTGAAATTCGACTCAAATCGTTTGTTTTATTAAATTGCCGAGGAAAAACTGTCCGAAAAACATATTTCTGGTACAATTTAAGAAACTTGATATTTCGACGGTCAGAAGGGGTCGAAAACCTCTTAAATTCATGATTTTTTAAGATTTCTCTACTTAAATGAATTTTAACCTTTGAAATTCGACTCAAATCGTTTGTTTTATTAAATTGCCGAGGAAAAACTGTCCGAAAAACCTATTTCTGGTACAATTTAAGAAACTTGATATTTCGACGGTCAGAAGGGGTCGAAAAACCTCTTAAATGCAGGATTTTTTAGTTATTTGGCATTCTTTAAGATTTCTCTACTTAAATGAATTTTAACCTTTGAAATTCGACTCAAATCGTTTGTTTTATTAAATTGCCGAGGAAAAACTGTCCGAAAAACCTATTTCTGGTACAATTTAAGAAACTTAATATTTCGACGGTCAGAAGGGGTCGAAAAACCTCTTAAATGCAGGATTTTTTAGTTATTTGGCATTCTTTAAGATTTCTCTACTTAAATGAATTTTAACCTTTGAAATTCGACTCTAATCGTTTGTTTTATTAAATTGCCGAGGAAAAACTGTCCGAAAAACCTATTTCTGGTACAATTTAAGAAACTTGATATTTCGACGGTCAGAAGGGGTCGAAAACCTCTTAAATTCATGATTTTTCAGTTATTTGGCATTTTTTAAGATTTCTCTACTTAAATGAATTTTAACCTTTGAAATTCGACTCAAATCGTTTGTTTTATTAAATTGCCGAGGAAAAACTGTCCGAAAAACATATTTCTGGTACAATTTAAGAAACTTGATATTTCGACGGTCAGAAGGGGTCGAAAACCTCTTAAATTCATGATTTTTCAGTTATTTGGCATTTTTTAAGATTTCTCTACTTAAATGAATTTTAACCTTTGAAATTCGACTCAAATCGTTTGTTTTATTAAATTGCCGAGGAAAAAACTGTCCGAAAAACCTATTTCTGGTACAATTTAAGAAACTTGATATTTCGACGGTCAGAAGGGGTCGAAAACCTCTTAAATTCATGATTTTTCAGTTATTTGGCATTTTTTAAGATTTCTCTACTTAAATGAATTTTAACCTTTGAAATTCGACTCAAATCGTTTGTTTTATTAAATTGCCGAGGAAAAACTGTCCGAAAAACCTATTTCTGGTACAATTTAAGAAACTTGATATTTCGACGGTCAGAAGGGGTCGAAAACCTCTTAAATTCATGATTTTTCAGTTATTTGGCATTTTTTAAGATTTCTCTACTTAAATGAATTTTAACCTTTGAAATTCGACTCAAATCGTTTGTTTTATTAAATTGCCGAGGAAAAAACTGTCCGAAAAACATATTTCTGGTACAATTTAAGAAACTTGATATTTCGACGGTCAGAAGGGGTCAAAAACCTCTTAAATTCATGATTTTTCAGTTATTTGGCATTTTTTAAGATTTCTCTACTTAAATGAATTTTAACCTTTGAAATTCGACTCAAATCGTTTGTTTTATTAAATTGCCGAGGAAAAACTGTCCAAAAAACATATTTCTGGTACAATTTAAGAAACTTGATATTTCGACGGTCAGAAGGGGTCGAAAACCTCTTAAATTCATGATTTTTCAGTTATTTGGCATTTTTTAAGATTTCTCTACTTAAATGAATTTTAACCTTTGAAATTCGACTCAAATCGTTTGTTTTATTAAATTGCCGAGGAAAAACTGTCCGAAAAACATATTTCTGGTACAATTTAAGAAACTTGATATTTCGACGGTCAGAATGGGTCGAAAACCTCTTAAATTCATGATTTTTCAGTTATTTGGCATTTTTTAAGATTTCTCTACTTAAATGAATTTTAACCTTTGAAATTCGACTCAAATCGTTTGTTTTATTAAATTGCCGAGGAAAAACTGTCCGAAAAACCTATTTCTGGTACAATTTAAGAAACTTGATATTTCGACGGTCAGAAGGGGTCGAAAACCTCTTAAATTCATGATTTTTCAGTTATTTGGCATTTTTTAAGATTTCTCTACTTAAATGAATTTTAACCTTTGAAATTCGACTCAAATCGTTTGTTTTATTAAATTGCCGAGGAAAAAACTGTCCGAAAAACCTATTTCTGGTACAATTTAAGAAACTTGATATTTCGACGGTCAGAAGGGGTCGAAAACCTCTTAAATTCATGATTTTTCAGTTATTTGGCATTTTTTAAGATTTCTCTACTTAAATGAATTTTAACCTTTGAAATTCGACTCAAATCGTTTGTTTTATTAAATTGCCGAGGAAAAACTGTCCGAAAAACCTATTTCTGGTACAATTTAAGAAACTTGATATTTCGACGGTCAGAAGGGGTCGAAAACCTCTTAAATTCATGATTTTTCAGTTATTTGGCATTTTTTAAGATTTCTCTACTTAAATGAATTTTAACCTTTGAAATTCGACTCAAATCGTTTGTTTTATTAAATTGCCGAGGAAAAACTGTCCGAAAAACCTATTTCTGGTACAATTTAAGAAACTTGATATTTCGACGGTCAGAAGGGGTCGAAAACCTCTTAAATTCATGATTTTTCAGTTATTTGGCATTTTTTAAGATTTCTCTACTTAAATGAATTTTAACCTTTGAAATTCGACTCAAATCGTTTGTTTTATTAAATTGCCGAGGAAAAAACTGTCCGAAAAACATATTTCTGGTACAATTTAAGAAACTTGATATTTCGACGGTCAGAAGGGGTCGAAAACCTCTTAAATTCATGATTTTTCAGTTATTTGGCATTTTTTAAGATTTCTCTACTTAAATGAATTTTAACCTTTGAAATTCGACTCAAATCGTTTGTTTTATTAAATTGCCGAGGAAAAACTGTCCGAAAAACCTATTTCTGGTACAATTTAAGAAACTTGATATTTCGACGGTCAGAAGGGGTCGAAAACCTCTTAAATTCATGATTTTTCAGTTATTTGGCATTTTTTAAGATTTCTCTACTTAAATGAATTTTAACCTTTGAAATTCGACTCAAATCGTTTGTTTTATTAAATTGCCGAGGAAAAACTGTCCGAAAAACCTATTTCTGGTACAATTTAAGAAACTTGATATTTCGACGGTCAGAAGGGGTCGAAAACCTCTTAAATTCATGATTTTTCAGTTATTTGGCATTTTTTAAGATTTCTCTACTTAAATGAATTTTAACCTTTGAAATTCGACTCAAATCGTTTGTTTTATTAAATTGCCGAGGAAAAACTGTCCGAAAAACATATTTCTGGTACAATTTAAGAAACTTGATATTTCGACGGTCAGAAAGGGTCGAAAACCTCTTAAATTCATGATTTTTCAGTTATTTGGCATTTTTTAAGATTTCTCTACTTAAATGAATTTTAACCTTTGAAATTCGACTCAAATCGTTTGTTTTATTAAATTGCCGAGGAAAAACTGTCCGAAAAACCTATTTCTGGTATATTTTAAGAAACTTAATATTTCGACGGTCAGAAGGGGTCGAAAAACCTCTTAAATTCATGATTTTTCAGTTATTTGGCATTTTTTAAGATTTCTCTACTTAAATGAATTTTAACCTTTGAAATTCGACTCAAATCGTTTGTTTTATTAAATTGCCGAGGAAAAACTGTCCGAAAAAACCTATTTCTGGTACAATTTAAGAAACTTGATATTTCGACGGTCAGAAGGGGTCGAAAACCTCTTAAATTCATGATTTTTCAGTTATTTGGCATTTTTTAAGATTTCTCTACTTAAATGAATTTTAACCTTTGAAATTCGACTCAAATCGTTTGTTTTATTAAATTGCCGAGGAAAAACTGTCCGAAAAACCTATTTCTGGTACATTTTAAGAAACTTGATATTTCGACGGTCAGAAGGGGTCGAAAACCTCTTAAATTCATGATTTTTCAGTTATTTGGCATTTTTTAAGATTTCTCTACTTAAATGAATTTTAACCTTTGAAATTCGACTCAAATCGTTTGTTTTATTAAATTGCCGAGGAAAAACTGTCCGAAAAACCTATTTCCTGGTACAATTTAAGAAACTTGATATTTCGACGGTCAGAAGGGGTCGAAAACCTCTTAAATTCATGATTTTTCAGTTATTTGGCATTTTTTAAGATTTCTCTACTTAAATGAATTTTAACCTTTGAAATTCGACTCAAATCGTTTGTTTTATTAAATTGCCGAGGAAAAACTGTCCGAAAAACCTATTTCTGGTACAATTTAAGAAACTTGATATTTCGACGGTCAGAAGGGGTCGAAAACCTCTTAAATTCATGATTTTTCAGTTATTTGGCATTTTTTAAGATTTCTCTACTTAAATGAATTTTAACCTTTGAAATTCGACTCAAATCGTTTGTTTTATTAAATTGCCGAGGAAAAACTGTCCGAAAAACATATTTCTGGTACAATTTAAGAAACTTGATATTTCGACGGTCAGAAGGGGTCGAAAACCTCTTAAATTCATGATTTTTCAGTTATTTGGCATTTTTTAAGATTTCTCTACTTAAATGAATTTTAACCTTTGAAATTCGACTCAAATCGTTTGTTTTATTAAATTGCCGAGGAAAAACTGTCCGAAAAACCTATTTCTGGTACATTTTAAGAAACTTGATATTTCGACGGTCAGAAGGGGTCGAAAACCTCTTAAATTCATGATTTTTCAGTTATTTGGCATTTTTTAAGATTTCTCTACTTAAATGAATTTTAACCTTTGAAATTCGACTCAAATCGTTTGTTTTATTAAATTGCCGAGGAAAAACTGTCCGAAAAACCTATTTCTGGTACAATTTAAGAAACTTGATATTTCGACGGTCAGAAGGGGTCGAAAACCTCTTAAATTCATGATTTTTCAGTTATTTGGCATTTTTTAAGATTTCTCTACTTAAATGAATTTTAACCTTTGAAATTCGACTCAAATCGTTTGTTTTATTAAATTGCCGAGGAAAAACTGTCCGAAAAACCTATTTCTGGTACAATTTAAGAAACTTGATATTTCGACGGTCAGAAGGGGTCGAAAAACCTCTTAAATTCATGATTTTTCAGTTATTTGGCATTTTTTAAGATTTCTCTACTTAAATGAATTTTAACCTTTGAAATTCGACTCAAATCGTTTGTTTTATTAAATTGCCGAGGAAAAACTGTCCGAAAAACATATTTCTGGTACAATTTAAGAAACTTGATATTTCGACGGTCAGAAGGGGTCGAAAACCTCTTAAATTCATGATTTTTCAGTTATTTGGCATTTTTTAAGATTTCTCTACTTAAATGAATTTTAACCTTTGAAATTCGACTCAAATCGTTTGTTTTATTAAATTGCCGAGGAAAAACTGTCCGAAAAACCTATTTCTGGTACAATTTAAGAAACTTGATATTTCGACGGTCAGAAAGGGTCGAAAACCTCTTAAATTCATGATTTTTCAGTTATTTGGCATTTTTTAAGATTTCTCTACTTAAATGAATTTTAACCTTTGAAATTCGACTCAAATCGTTTGTTTTATTAAATTGCCGAGGAAAAACTGTCCGAAAAACATATTTCTGGTACAATTTAAGAAACTTGATATTTCGACGGTCAGAAGGGGTCGAAAACCTCTTAAATTCATGATTTTTCAGTTATTTGGCATTTTTTAAGATTTCTCTACTTAAATGAATTTTAACCTTTGAAATTCGACTCAAATCGTTTGTTTTATTAAATTGCCGAGGAAAAACTGTCCGAAAAACCTATTTCTGGTACAATTTAAGAAACTTGATATTTCGACGGTCAGAAGGGGTCGAAAACCTCTTAAATTCATGATTTTTCAGTTATTTGGCATTTTTTAAGATTTCTCTACTTAAATGAATTTTAACCTTTGAAATTCGACTCAAATCGTTTGTTTTATTAAATTGCCGAGGAAAAACTGTCCGAAAAACCTATTTCTGGTACAATTTAAGAAACTTGATATTTCGACGGTCAGAAGGGGTCGAAAACCTCTTAAATTCATGATTTTTCAGTTATTTGGCATTTTTTAAGATTTCTCTACTTAAATGAATTTTAACCTTTGAAATTCGACTCAAATCGTTTGTTTTATTAAATTGCCGAGGAAAAACTGTCCGAAAAACATATTTCTGGTACAATTTAAGAAACTTGATATTTCGACGGTCAGAAGGGGTCGAAAACCTCTTAAATTCATGATTTTTCAGTTATTTGCCATTTTTTAAGATTTCTCTACTTAAATGAATTTTAACCTTTGAAATTCGACTCAAATCGTTTGTTTTATTAAATTGCCGAGGAAAAACTGTCCGAAAAACCTATTTCTGGTACAATTTAAGAAACTTGATATTTCGACGGTCAGAAGGGGTCGAAAACCTCTTAAATTCATGATTTTTCAGTTATTTGCCATTTTTTAAGATTTCTCTACTTAAATGAATTTTAACCTTTGAAATTCGACTCAAATCGTTTGTTTTATTAAATTGCTTAGGAAAAACTGTCCGAAAAACCTATTTCTGCTACAATTTAAGAAACTTGATATTTCGACGGTCAGAAGGGGTCGAAAACCTCTTAAATTCATGATTTTTCAGTTATTTGGCATTTTTTAAGATTTCTCTACTTAAATGAATTTTAACCTTTGAAATTCGACTCTAATCGTTTGTTTTATTAAATTGCCGAGGAAAAACTGTCGGAAAAACCTATTTCTGCTACAATTTAAGAAACTTAATATTTCGACGGTCAGAAGGGGTCGAAAAACCTCTTAAATGCAGGATTTTTTAGTTATTTGGCATTCTTTAAGATTTCTGTACTTAAATGAATTTTAACCTTTGAAATTCGACTCAAATCGTTTGTTTTATTAAATTGCCGAGGAAAAAACTGTCCGAAAAACATATTTCTGGTACAATTTAAGAAACTTGATATTTCGACGGTCAGAAGGGGTCGAAAACCTCTTAAATTCATGATTTTTCAGTTATTTGGCATTTTTTAAGATTTCTCTACTTAAATGAATTTTAACCTTTGAAATTCGACTCAAATCGTTTGTTTTATTAAATTGCCGAGGAAAAACTGTCCGAAAAACCTATTTCTGGTACAATTTAAGAAACTTGATATTTCGACGGTCAGAAGGGGTCGAAAACCTCTTAAATTCATGATTTTTCAGTTATTTGGCATTTTTTAAGATTTCTCTACTTAAATGAATTTTAACCTTTGAAATTCGACTCAAATCGTTTGTTTTATTAAATTGCCGAGGAAAAAACTGTCCGAAAAACCTATTTCTGGTACAATTTAAGAAACTTGATATTTCGACGGTCAGAAGGGGTCGAAAACCTCTTAAATTCATGATTTTTCAGTTATTTGGCATTTTTTAAGATTTCTCTACTTAAATGAATTTTAACCTTTGAAATTCGACTCAAATCGTTTGTTTTATTAAATTGCCGAGGAAAAAACTGTCCGAAAAACCTATTTCTGGTACAATTTAAGAAACTTGATATTTCGACGGTCAGAAGGGGTCGAAAAACCTCTTAAATGCAGGATTTTTTCAGTTATTTGGCATTTTTTAAGATTTCTCTACTTAAATGAATTTTAACCTTTGAAATTCGACTCAAATCGTTTGTTTTATTAAATTGCCGAGGAAAAACTGTCCGAAAAACCTATTTCTGGTACAATTTAAGAAACTTGATATTTCGACGGTCAGAAGGGGTCGAAAACCTCTTAAATTCATGATTTTTCAGTTATTTGCCATTTTTTAAGATTTCTCTACTTAAATGAATTTTAACCTTTGAAATTCGACTCAAATCGTTTGTTTTATTAAATTGCCGAGGAAAAACTGTCCGAAAAACATATTTCTGGTACAATTTAAGAAACTTGATATTTCGACGGTCAGAAGGGGTCGAAAACCTCTTAAATTCATGATTTTTCAGTTATTTGGCATTTTTTAAGATTTCTCTACTTAAATGAATTTTAACCTTTGAAATTCGACTCAAATCGTTTGTTTTATTAAATTGCCGAGGAAAAACTGTCCGAAAAACCTATTTCTGGTACAATTTAAGAAACTTGATATTTCGACGGTCAGAAGGGGTCGAAAACCTCTTAAATTCATGATTTTTCAGTTATTTGGCATTTTTTAAGATTTCTCTACTTAAATGAATTTTAACCTTTGAAATTCGACTCAAATCGTTTGTTTTATTAAATTGCCGAGGAAAAACTGTCCGAAAAACCTATTTCTGGTACAATTTAAGAAACTTGATATTTCGACGGTCAGAAGGGGTCGAAAAACCTCTTAAATGCAGGATTTTTTAGTTATTTGGCATTTTTTAAGATTTCTCTACTTAAATGAATTTTAACCTTTGAAATTCGACTCAAATCGTTTGTTTTATTAAATTGCCGAGGAAAAACTGTCCGAAAAACCTATTTCTGGTACATTTTAAGAAACTTGATATTTCGACGGTCAGAGGCGGGTCGAAATCCTCTTAAATTCATGATTTTTCAGTTATTTGGCATTTTTTAAGATTTCTCTACTTAAATGAATTTTAACCTTTGAAATTCGACTCAAATCGTTTGTTTTATTAAATTGCCGAGGAAAAAATTGTCCGAAAAACCTATTTCTGGTACAATTTAAGAAACTTGATATTTCGACGGTCAGAAGGGGTCGAAAACCTCTTAAATTCATGATTTTTCAGTTATTTGGCATTTTTTAAGATTTCTCTACTTAAATGAATTTTAACCTTTGAAATTCGACTCAAATCGTTTGTTTTATTAAATTGCCGAGGAAAAACTGTCCGAAAAACCTATTTCTGGTACATTTAAAGAAACTTGATATTTCGACGGTCAGAAGGGGTCGAAATCCTCTTAAATTCATGATTTTTCAGTTATTTGGCATTTTTTTAAGATTTCTCTACTTAAATGAATTTTAACCTTTGAAATTCGACTCAAATCGTTTGTTTTATTAAATTGCCGAGGAAAAAACTGTCCGAAAAACCTATTTCTGGTACAATTTAAGAAACTTGATATTTCGACGGTCAGAAGGGGTCGAAATCCTCTTAAATTCATGATTTTTCAGTTATTTGGCATTTTTTAAGATTTCTCTACTTAAATGAATTTTAACCTTTGAAATTCGACTCAAATCGTTTGTTTTATTAAATTGCCGAGAAAAAACTGTCCGAAAAACCTATTTCTGGTACAATTTAAGAAACTTAATATTTCGACGGTCAGAAGGGGTCGAAAAACCTCTTAAATTCATGATTTTTCAGTTATTTGGCATTTTTTAAGATTTCTCTACTTAAATGAATTTTAACCTTTGAAATTCGACTCAAATCGTTTGTTTTATTAAATTGCCGAGGAAAAACTGTCCGAAAAACATATTTCTGGTACAATTTAAGAAACTTGATATTTCGACGGTCAGAAGGGGTCGAAAACCTCTTAAATTCATGATTTTTCAGTTATTTGGCATTTTTTAAGATTTCTCTACTTAAATGAATTTTAACCTTTGAAATTCGACTCAAATCGTTTGTTTTATTAAATTGCCGAGGAAAAACTGTCCGAAAAACCTATTTCTGGTACAATTTAAGAAACTTGATATTTCGACGGTCAGAAGGGGTCGAAAACCTCTTAAATTCATGATTTTTCAGTTATTTGGCATTTTTTAAGATTTCTCTACTTAAATGAATTTTAACCTTTGAAATTCGACTCAAATCGTTTGTTTTATTAAATTGCCGAGGAAAAACTGTCCGAAAAACCTATTTCTGGTACAATTTAAGAAACTTGATATTTCGACGGTCAGAAGGGGTCGAAAACCTCTTAAATTCATGATTTTTCAGTTATTTGGCATTTTTTAAGATTTCTCTACTTAAATGAATTTTAACCTTTGAAATTCGACTCAAATCGTTTGTTTTATTAAATTGCCGAGGAAAAACTGTCCGAAAAACCTATTTCTGGTACAATTTAAGAAACTTGATATTTCGACGGTCAGAAGGGGTCGAAAACCTCTTAAATTCATGATTTTTCAGTTATTTGGCATTTTTTAAGATTTCTCTACTTAAATGAATTTTAACCTTTGAAATTCGACTCAAATCGTTTGTTTTATTAAATTGCCGAGGAAAAACTGTCCGAAAAACCTATTTCTGGTACAATTTAAGAAACTTGATATTTCGACGGTCAGAAGGGGTCGAAAACCTCTTAAATTCATGATTTTTCAGTTATTTGGCATTTTTTAAGATTTCTCTACTTAAATGAATTTTAACCTTTGAAATTCGACTCAAATCGTTTGTTTTATTAAATTGCCGAGGAAAAACTGTCCGAAAAACCTATTTCTGGTACAATTTAAGAAACTTGATATTTCGACGGTCAGAAGGGGTCGAAAACCTCTTAAATTCATGATTTTTCAGTTATTTGGCATTTTTTAAGATTTCTCTACTTAAATGAATTTTAACCTTTGAAATTCGACTCAAATCGTTTGTTTTATTAAATTGCCGAGGAAAAACTGTCCGAAAAACATATTTCTGGTACAATTTAAGAAACTTGATATTTCGACGGTCAGAAGGGGTCGAAAACCTCTTAAATTCATGATTTTTCAGTTATTTGGCATTTTTTAAGATTTCTCTACTTAAATGAATTTTAACCTTTGAAATTCGACTCAAATCGTTTGTTTTATTAAATTGCCGAGGAAAAACTGTCCGAAAAACCTATTTCTGGTACATTTTAAGAAACTTGATATTTCGACGGTCAGAAGGGGTCGAAAACCTCTTAAATTCATGATTTTTCAGTTATTTGGCATTTTTTAAGATTTCTCTACTTAAATGAATTTTAACCTTTGAAATTCGACTCAAATCGTTTGTTTTATTAAATTGCCGAGGAAAAACTGTCCGAAAAACCTATTTCTGGTACAATTTAAGAAACTTGATATTTCGACGGTCAGAAGGGGTCGAAAACCTCTTAAATTCATGATTTTTCAGTTATTTGGCATTTTTTAAGATTTCTCTACTTAAATGAATTTTAACCTTTGAAATTCGACTCAAATCGTTTGTTTTATTAAATTGCCGAGGAAAAACTGTCCGAAAAAACCTATTTCTGGTACAATTTAAGAAACTTGATATTTCGACGGTCAGAAGGGGTCGAAAAACCTCTTAAATTCATGATTTTTCAGTTATTTGGCATTTTTTAAGATTTCTCTACTTAAATGAATTTTAACCTTTGAAATTCGACTCAAATCGTTTGTTTTATTAAATTGCCGAGGAAAAAACTGTCCGAAAAACCTATTTCTGGTACAATTTAAGAAACTTGATATTTCGACGGTCAGAAAGGGTCGAAAACCTCTTAAATTCATGATTTTTCAGTTATTTTTGGCATTTTTTAAGATTTCTCTACGTAAATGAATTTTAACCTTTGAAATTCGACTCAAATCGTTTGTTTTATTAAATTGCCGAGGAAAAAACTGTCCGAAAAACATATTTCTGGTACAATTTAAGAAACTTGATATTTCGACGGTCAGAAGGGGTCGAAAACCTCTTAAATTCATGATTTTTCAGTTATTTGCCATTTTTTAAGATTTCTCTACTTAAATGAATTTTAACCTTTGAAATTCGACTCAAATCGTTTGTTTTATTAAATTGCCGAGGAAAAACTGTCCGAAAAACCTATTTCTGGTACAATTTAAGAAACTTGATATTTCGACGGTCAGAAGGGGTCGAAAACCTCTTAAATTCATGATTTTTCAGTTATTTGGCATTTTTTAAGATTTCTCTACTTAAATGAATTTTAACCTTTGAAATTCGACTCAAATCGTTTGTTTTATTAAATTGCCGAGGAAAAAACTGTCCGAAAAACATATTTCTGGTACAATTTAAGAAACTTGATATTTCGACGGTCAGAAGGGGTCGAAAACCTCTTAAATTCATGATTTTTCAGTTATTTGGCATTTTTTAAGATTTCTCTACTTAAATGAATTTTAACCTTTGAAATTCGACTCAAATCGTTTGTTTTATTAAATTGCCGAGGAAAAACTGTCCGAAAAACCTATTTCTGGTACAATTTAAGAAACTTGATATTTCGACGGTCAGAAGGGGTCGAAAACCTCTTAAATTCATGATTTTTCAGTTATTTGGCATTTTTTAAGATTTCTCTACTTAAATGAATTTTAACCTTTGAAATTCGACTCAAATCGTTTGTTTTATTAAATTGCCGAGGAAAAACTGTCCGAAAAACATATTTCTGGTACAATTTAAGAAACTTGATATTTCGACGGTCAGAAGGGGTGAAAAATCTCTTAAATTCATGATTTTTCAGTTATTTGGCATTTTTTAAGATTTCTCTACTTAAATGAATTTTAACCTTTGAAATTCGACTCAAATCGTTTGTTTTATTAAATTGCCGAGGAAAAACTGTCCGAAAAACCTATTTCTGGTACAATTTAAGAAACTTGATATTTCGACGGTCAGAAGGGGTCGAAAACCTCTTAAATTCATGATTTTTCAGTTATTTGGCATTTTTTAAGATTTCTCTACTTAAATGAATTTTAACCTTTGAAATTCGACTCAAATCGTTTGTTTTATTAAATTGCCGAGGAAAAAACTGTCCGAAAAACCTATTTCTGGTACAATTTAAGAAACTTGATATTTCGACGGTCAGAAGGGGTCGAAAACCTCTTAAATTCATGATTTTTCAGTTATTTGGCATTTTTTAAGATTTCTCTACTTAAATGAATTTTAACCTTTGAAATTCGACTCAAATCGTTTGTTTTATTAAATTGCCGAGGAAAAACTGTCCGAAAAACCTATTTCTGGTACAATTTAAGAAACTTGATATTTCGACGGTCAGAAGGGGTCGAAAACCTCTTAAATTCATGATTTTTCAGTTATTTGGCATTTTTTAAGATTTCTCTACTTAAATGAATTTTAACCTTTGAAATTCGACTCAAATCGTTTGTTTTATTAAATTGCCGAGGAAAAACTGTCCGAAAAACCTATTTCTGGTACAATTTAAGAAACTTGATATTTCGACGGTCAGAAGGGGTCGAAAACCTCTTAAATTCATGATTTTTCAGTTATTTGGCATTTTTTAAGATTTCTCTACTTAAATGAATTTTAACCTTTGAAATTCGACTCAAATCGTTTGTTTTATTAAATTGCCGAGGAAAAACTGTCCGAAAAACCTATTTCTGGTACAATTTAAGAAACTTGATATTTCGACGGTCAGAAGGGGTCGAAAAACCTCTTAAATGCAGGATTTTTTAGTTATTTGGCATTTTTTAAGATTTCTCTACTTAAATGAATTTTAACCTTTGAAATTCGACTCAAATCGTTTGTTTTATTAAATTGCCGAGGAAAAAACTGTCCGAAAAACCTATTTCTGGTACAATTTAAGAAACTTGATATTTCGACGGTCAGAAGGGGTCGAAAACCTCTTAAATTCATGATTTTTCAGTTATTTGGCATTTTTTAAGATTTCTCTACTTAAATGAATTTTAACCTTTGAAATTCGACTCAAATCGTTTGTTTTATTAAATTGCCGAGGAAAAAACTGTCCGAAAAACCTATTTCTGGTACAATTTAAGAAACTTGATATTTCGACGGTCAGAAGGGGTCGAAAACCTCTTAAATTCATGATTTTTCAGTTATTTGGCATTTTTTAAGATTTCTCTACTTAAATGAATTTTAACCTTTGAAATTCGACTCAAATCGTTTGTTTTATTAAATTGCCGAGGAAAAACTGTCCGAAAAACATATTTCTGGTACAATTTAAGAAACTTGATATTTCGACGGTCAGAAGGGGTCGAAAACCTCTTAAATTCATGATTTTTCAGTTATTTGGCATTTTTTAAGATTTCTCTACTTAAATGAATTTTAACCTTTGAAATTCGACTCAAATCGTTTGTTTTATTAAATTGCCGAGGAAAAACTGTCCGAAAAACCTATTTCTGGTACAATTTAAGAAACTTGATATTTCGACGGTCAGAAGGGGTCGAAAACCTCTTAAATTCATGATTTTTCAGTTATTTGGCATTTTTTAAGATTTCTCTACTTAAATGAATTTTAACCTTTGAAATTCGACTCAAATCGTTTGTTTTATTAAATTGCCGAGGAAAAACTGTCCGAAAAACCTATTTCTGGTACAATTTAAGAAACTTGATATTTCGACGGTCAGAAGGGGTCGAAAACCTCTTAAATTCATGATTTTTCAGTTATTTGGCATTTTTTAAGATTTCTCTACTTAAATGAATTTTAACCTTTGAAATTCGACTCAAATCGTTTGTTTTATTAAATTGCCGAGGAAAAACTGTCCGAAAAACCTATTTCTGGTACAATTTAAGAAACTTGATATTTCGACGGTCAGAAGGGGTCGAAAAACCTCTTAAATTCATGATTTTTCAGTTATTTGGCATTTTTTAAGATTTCTCTACTTAAATGAATTTTAACCTTTGAAATTCGACTCAAATCGTTTGTTTTATTAAATTGCCGAGGAAAAACTGTCCGAAAAACCTATTTCTGGTACAATTTAAGAAACTTGATATTTCGACGGTCAGAAGGGGTCGAAAACCTCTTAAATTCATGATTTTTCAGTTATTTGGCATTTTTTAAGATTTCTCTACTTAAATGAATTTTAACCTTTGAAATTCGACTCAAATCGTTTGTTTTATTAAATTGCCGAGGAAAAACTGTCCGAAAAACCTATTTCTGGTACAATTTAAGAAACTTGATATTTCGACGGTCAGAAGGGGTCGAAAACCTCTTAAATTCATGATTTTTCAGTTATTTGGCATTTTTTTAAGATTTCTCTACTTAAATGAATTTTAACCTTTGAAATTCGACTCAAATCGTTTGTTTTATTAAATTGCCGAGGAAAAACTGTCCGAAAAACCTATTTCTGGTATAATTTAAGAAACTTGATATTTCGACGGTCAGAAGGGGTCGAAAACCTCTTAAATTCATGATTTTTCAGTTATTTGGCATTTTTTAAGATTTCTCTACTTAAATGAATTTTAACCTTTGAAATTCGACTCAAATCGTTTGTTTTATTAAATTGCCGAGGAAAAACTGTCCGAAAACCTATTTCTGGTACAATTTAAGAAACTTAATATTTCGACGGTCAGAAGGGGTCGAAAAACCTCTTAAATTCATGATTTTTCAGTTATTTGGCATTTTTTAAGATTTCTCTACTTAAATGAATTTTAACCTTTGAAATTCGACTCAAATCGTTTGTTTTATTAAATTGCCGAGGAAAAACTGTCCGAAAAACCTATTTCTGGTACAATTTAAGAAACTTGATATTTCGACGGTCAGAAAGGGTCAAAAACCTCTTAAATTCATAATTTTTTAGTTATTTCTCATTTTTTAAGATTTCTCTAATTAAATGAATTTTAACCTTTAAAATTCGACTCAAATCGTTTGATTTATTAAATTGCCGAAGAAAAACTGTCCGAAAAACCTATTTCTGGTACAATTTAAGAAACTTGATATTTCGACGGTCAGAAGGGGTCGAAAACCTCTTAAATTCATGATTTTTCAGTTATTTGGCATTTTTTAAGATTTCTCTACTTAAATGAATTTTAACCTTTGAAATTCGACTCAAATCGTTTGTTTTATTAAATTGCCGAGGAAAAACTGTCCGAAAAACCTATTTCTGGTACAATTTAAGAAACTTGATATTTCGACGGTCAGAAGGGGTCGAAAACCTCTTAAATTCATGATTTTTCAGTTATTTGGCATTTTTTAAGATTTCTCTACTTAAATGAATTTTAACCTTTGAAATTCGACTCAAATCGTTTGTTTTATTAAATTGCCGAGGAAAAACTGTCCGAAAAACCTATTTCTGGTACAATTTAAGAAACTTGATATTTCGACGGTCAGAAGGGGTCGAAAACCTCTTAAATTCATGATTTTTCAGTTATTTGGATTTTTTAAGATTTCTCTACTTAAATGAATTTTAACCTTTGAAATTCGACTCAAATCGTTTGTTTTATTAAATTGCCGAGGAAAAACTGTCCGAAAAACATATTTCTGGTACATTTTAAGAAACTTGATATTTCGACGGTCAGAAGGGGTCGAAAACCTCTTAAATTCATGATTTTTCAGTTATTTGGCATTTTTTAAGATTTCTCTACTTAAATGAATTTTAACCTTTGAAATTCGACTCAAATCGTTTGTTTTATTAAATTGCCGAGGAAAAACTGTCCGAAAAACATATTTCTGGTACAATTTAAGAAACTTGATATTTCGACGGTCAGAAGGGGTCGAAAACAAAATTCTTTTTAAATCAAAGATTTCTACAAACAATTTTAAGATTTCTCTACTTAAAATGAACAAATTCGACTCAAATCGTTTGTTTTAAAATTCGAGGAAAAAACCGAAAAAATGGAAAATTTAAGAAACTTGATATTTCGACGGTCAGAAGGGGTCAAAAAAAAAATTCATGCCAAAATCTCAAAAATGAAAAAATGAAAAAAAAAGGAAAAAAAAAACTGTCCGAAAAAGAACAGAAAAGAAACGGTCGAAAGGAAAGGGTCGAAATTACATGAACAAACCAAAAAATTTCAAGAAATGAACCTTTGAAAACTCAAATCGAAAACTGTCCGAGAAAAATATTCTGAACAAAGAAACTTGATATTTCGACGAACAAAGGATCAAAACCTCTTAAATTCATGAGCAATAAAAGATTTCTCTACTTAAATGAATTTTAACCTTTGAAATTCGACTCAAATCGTTTGTTTTATTAAATTGCCGAGAAAAAACTGTCCGAAAAACTGGTACAAAAAGAAACACGATATTTCGACGTCAGAAGGGGTCGAAACCTCTTAAATTCAATCAGATATTCTCAGTTATTTAATTAAGAAAATGAAAATTCGAAAAATCGTTTGTTTTATTAAATTGCCGAGGAAAAACTGTCCGAAAAACAAAAAACTGAAAAAAATATCAAAAAGAAACAACGGCAAAGATTAATTAAATGAAAGAAAAAAAAAATGAATAAAAACTAAAAAACATTAAAAAAAACTCAAAGATAAAAAATTAATTAAGATCAAAAATTACGAAAATGAAAAAAAGAAATGAAAGAAAAACAAAACAAAAGAAAAAACTGTCGAAAAAACACAAAAAAAGAAATTATAAGTTATGAAAAAATTCTAGTTAAAAAAAGGAACGAAAAAAAAAAATGAATTTTAAAATTGCCGAGAAAAAAAACGAGGAAAAATGAAACATAAAAAAGAAATTCACTCAAAAAAAACCTCAAAGAAAAATCAAACAAGATTTCAAAAAAAGATTGAAATTCGAAAAAAACCGAAAAAAAAAAAAAAAATAAAAACAAGAACAAGTCACGAAAAGGGGTCAAAGATTAAATTTTAATGGCAATTTCTCTACTTAAATGAATTTTAACCTTTGAAATTCGACTCAAATCGTTTGTTTTATTGAATTGCCGAGGAAAAACTGTCCGAAAAACCTATTTCTGGTAAAATTTAAGAAACTCTTAAATTCATGATTTTTCAGTTATTTGGCATTTTTTCAGATTTCTCTACTTAAATGAATTTTAACCTTTGAAATTCGACTCAACTCGTTTGTTTTATTAAATTGCCGAGGAAAAACTGTCCGAAAAACCTATTTCTGGTACAATTTAAGAAACTTGATATTTCGACGGTCAGAAGGGGTCGAAAACCTCTTAAATTCATGATTTTTCAGTTATTTGGCATTTTTTAAGATTTCTCTACTTAAATGAATTTTAACCTTTGAAATTCGACTCAAATCGTTTGTTTTATTAAATTGCCGAGGAAAAACTGTCCGAAAAACCTATTTCTGGTACAATTTAAGAAACTTGATATTTCGACGGTCAGAAGGGGTCGAAAACCTCTTAAATTCATGATTTTTCAGTTATTTGGCATTTTTTAAGATTTCTCTACTTAAATGAATTTTAACCTTTGAAATTCGACTCAAATCGTTTGTTTTATTAAATTGCCGAGGAAAAACTGTCCGAAAAACCTATTTCTGCTACAATTTAAGAAACTTGATATTTCGACGGTCAGAAGGGGTCGAAAACCTCTTAAATTCATGATTTTTCAGTTATTTGGCATTTTTTAAGATTTCTCTACTTAAATGAATTTTAACCTTTGAAATTCGACTCAAATCGTTTGTTTTATTAAATTGCCGAGGAAAAACTGTCCGAAAAACATATTTCTGGTACAATTTAAGAAACTTGATATTTCGACGGTCAGAAGGGGTCGAAAACCTCTTAAATTCATGATTTTTCAGTTATTTGGCATTTTTTAAGATTTCTCTACTTAAATGAATTTTAACCTTTGAAATTCGACTCAAATCGTTTGTTTTATTAAATTGCCGAGGAAAAACTGTCCGAAAAACATATTTCTGGTACAATTTAAGAAACTTGATATTTCGACGGTCAGAAGGGGTCGAAAACCTCTTAAATTCATGATTTTTCAGTTATTTGGCATTTTTTAAGATTTCTCTACTTAAATGAATTTTAACCTTTGAAATTCGACTCAAATCGTTTGTTTTATTAAATTGCCGAGGAAAAACTGTCCGAAAAACCTATTTCTGGTACAATTTAAGAAACTTGATATTTCGACGGTCAGAAGGGGTCGAAAACCTCTTAAATTCATGATTTTTCAGTTATTTGGCATTTTTTAAGATTTCTCTACTTAAATGAATTTTAACCTTTGAAATTCGACTCAAATCGTTTGTTTTATTAAATTGCCGAGGAAAAACTGTCCGAAAAACATATTTCTGGTACAATTTAAGAAACTTGATATTTCGACGGTCAGAAGGGGTCGAAAACCTCTTAAATTCATGATTTTTCAGTTATTTGGCATTTTTTAAGATTTCTCTACTTAAATGAATTTTAACCTTTGAAATTCGACTCAAATCGTTTGTTTTATTAAATTGCCGAGGAAAAACTGTCCGAAAAACCTATTTCTTGTACAATTTAAGAAACTTGATATTTCGACGGTCAGAAGGGGTCGAAAACCTCTTAAATTCATGATTTTTCAGTTATTTGGCATTTTTTAAGATTTCTCTACTTAAATGAATTTTAACCTTTGAAATTCGACTCAAATCGTTTGTTTTATTAAATTGCCGAGGAAAAACTGTCCGAAAAACATATTTCTGGTACAATTTAAGAAACTTGATATTTCGACGGTCAGAAGGGGTCGAAAACCTCTTAAATTCATGATTTTTCAGTTATTTGGCATTTTTTAAGATTTCTCTACTTAAATGAATTTTAACCTTTGAAATTCGACTCAAATCGTTTGTTTTATTAAATTGCCGAGGAAAAACTGTCCGAAAAACATATTTCTGGTACAATTTAAGAAACTTGATATTTCGACGGTCAGAAGGGGTCGAAAACCTCTTAAATTCATGATTTTTCAGTTATTTGGCATTTTTTAAGATTTCTCTACTTAAATGAATTTTAACCTTTGAAATTCGACTCAAATCGTTTGTTTTATTAAATTGCCGAGGAAAAACTGTCCGAAAAACATATTTCTGGTACAATTTAAGAAACTTGATATTTCGACGGTCAGAAGGGGTCGAAAACCTCTTAAATTCATGATTTTTCAGTTATTTGCCATTTTTTAAGATTTCTCTACTTAAATGAATTTTAACCTTTGAAATTCGACTCAAATCGTTTGTTTTATTAAATTGCCGAGGAAAAAACTGTCCGAAAAACCTATTTCTGGTACAATTTAAGAAACTTGATATTTCGACGGTCAGAAGGGGTCGAAAACCTCTTAAATTCATGATTTTTCAGTTATTTGGCATTTTTTAAGATTTCTCTACTTAAATGAATTTTAACCTTTGAAATTCGACTCAAATCGTTTGTTTTATTAAATTGCCGAGGAAAAACTGTCCGAAAAACATATTTCTGGTACAATTTAAGAAACTTGATATTTCGACGGTCAGAAGGGGTCGAAAACCTCTTAAATTCATGATTTTTCAGTTATTTGCATTTTTTAAGATTTCTCTACTTAAATGAATTTTAACCTTTGAAATTCGACTCAAATCGTTTGTTTTATTAAATTGCCGAGGAAAAAACTCTCCGAAAAACCTATTTATATCTGTTCAAGCCTATATAGAAAAAGCGCCACCTTGTGTTGTGCTGGCGATATGCAGCTCTTCTGGGCTTGGTGTGTTTCCCCCCTCCCCCAGGGAAGAAAAGTGAGTGTGAATGTTGTTGATTCTGAGGCTTCGCCTGTTTCGTGATCGTGGCTCTCAGAACAAATAATGTTCTTACAGTCCACTTTGTGTTTTGTTTTTGTGTGTCAGAAGAACTGAACTATCGTGGACACCGGAGTGACCTGTGTCAGTGCTTTTTAAATCCAGTGTGCATAAAATTCCTCCAGTGGCCAATGTTCCCAATTGGGAACATCATGAAAATCGTAAAAGAAAATTTTTTCCCCACAATTAAATGACTATCATACCTTAACTGAAGCATTAGAAGGCAAGATATGCAAAAAAAAAAAAAAAAAATTTAAAATATATCTGAATCTGAATTCGGCCTGTAAAACGTTTATCCCTCAACAATTTACAAGGCCAATAGCTCCAAATTATAAAAAATCTAAATTTTTTAAGCGTTACGACCATTTAATGGGGAGAAGTTCAGAAAAATCAGGTTTAAAATGCTTCATACAAATACAGAAAGAAAAATCTCGAAATACAGAAAGGTGATCGAACCGAAAAGAGCTTTGTTAGGCGCTTTTGGAGCAGACATATATACTAAGAAATCCCCATTGAGTACAACTGGGAGCGAAATGTTTTTAGAAGCATCGAAATGAATCATTGGCTCAAATACAACAAACTCAATAACAATGATGGCTACAGGAAGTTTTTAACGATTAATTCACCCATTCATAAAATACAGCCGATAAAAAAAGTTCAACTCACATTTAATAATAAATGATTTCAAAAATATTTTCTCTACGATTAAAAAATAGAACTTCACACCAGATATTATACGAGGTGCATCCAGAAAATAAGTTTTCCTATTTAAAAGAAAAAAAAAGAACTCACCCTTTCACTGACATATTTATTGGCAACAAGTACGGCCATGTTTCAGTTATTTTTCAACAGAGCCAACACCGGAACGGAGACACTGGTCGTATTGTGGGATCAACTTTTGTAACCCTCTGTCGTAGAACCAGCCTATTCATTAAGTGCAGATATTCATTAAGTGTTTAAGATTTCCGTCTACATTGACAATGTCATTTTTTGCCAAAAATCATAATTTATTTTATTTCTCTATTGTAAAATGTCAACTTTTAGGCTTCTAAAATCTGTTTTTGTTTTGTCTCTACGGCATTCTAAAGAAAAGTGACAGTTGTCAAAACAAAACGGAAGTAGCGACTTCGGAATCGGAACTTGGGAATTTAAAGCCTTTTAAAGAGCATTTTTTGCACAAAACTTTTTAAATTTTCGTGAAAATGAGTTTAAACATTTTTCTAGTACATTTTTAATAATTAGCCACTTGGCAATTAGAGAGTTTTGCAGCAAGAAAGCGTGGGGAATTTTAAACATGTATTTTAATTTTTTAATAGTTAAAGTTGCTTTCGTAAACTTCAAATGGGTTTTTTCTCGGAACGGTATTTTTAATAAAATGTCGAAACTAGAAAAGCGATTTCTCAAAAAGTTCTTAAACTATTTTGTCGAAAATTATTATGAATGCTTTCGATAGTATTTACTAGTGGATGACCTAAACGCTATCAATTTGGATCATTTTTAATGATGTTACGCTCTTAGCTATAAAGGTAATGAAAATTTGTTAAAAATTCAAGGTGTACGATTTTGAAGGACCCACATTTTTTATCAAATGTAAATGAAGCTAAGATTTTAGGTGATTCACTAGTCCAGTGTATAAGAAATGGGTTGCGTCAAAAAATACTGAAATAATTTAATTTATTAAAAAATGAGACCTATTGAAAAAACCCAATTTTTTTACTAAATTTTCTACATTTATTAGCCATTTTATAAAAACTTCTCAAGGAATAAATTTTTTAAGTGCAATTCTCTATGATAATATAAAAAATAAATCTAAAAATGTAAAAACATGAACTCGTTTCTACGTTTAAAGAAAAAAGTTCTCCAAACGTAGACGGATACCTTAACAAGTGCCTTGTGAGGAAAACAAAGTGTTACTGTTAAAATATACAGAGAGAACTTCTTAAAGGTTTTTCTACAAAAATGATAGCTACATTAAAACTGTACAGTTTGTTGAAGCAAATGTACAATCTTACAGCAGGGTTCCCACTCTTTTTCTAGAACAAAAATTAAGGACTTTCTAAGGACCAAAGTAACTTTTTATAAGGGCCTACTAGAAATACACAGCATAACGACATAAACCCTATTTCCTGAGGAACCTATTTTAATGATTATGAACCAGACAAGGCATGTTCAAGAAATACCCTACAATATTTAAGAATTCAGTTTTTAAAAATGCCTAAAAATTAATATAAGATAATTTGACAAAACCTAATTTTGAAAAATGTACATCTAAAGTTTTTTGAGTGATCAAACTAGAAATAAATTGTGAATAAAAACATTATAAACAGTACTTCCTGAAGATTTAAAAATAACTGATATATATATTTATATAAGAGTTTATATATATATACTAGCTGATTATACCCAAAGTTGCCTGGGAAAGAAGAAAGTTTTAAACTTTTCTATTACATTCAATGCAAGGAAAATTAAACTTCCGTAAGTAACTGAAATATCTACAAACCTCCCATCTTCCATACTTCATTTCATTAAAATCTGAAAGGACTGTTAACTATTAGGAAAGGGCAGTTGACTTTATAGTTTAAACCTTTCAAGTATACGAAAGATTATATATTTGTCATATACAGGTTATCTGCCAAAATAAAATTTTTCAAATCCATGACTTTTCATGACTTTCCCTGATTTAGCAGATCATTTTCCATGACTTTAAAAAGCTTTCGTTAAAAGTATATATGAATAAAACTTCTGACGTACATACAAATAAAATATATGCTTTTAGAGAAATGACAGGAATTTTATCATAAAAAAACTATAAACTTACTTTATAAGTGTTAACAAACTCACATACATAAAAATAAATCTACATACCTAAGTTTAATCCTATAGCCATTTTTCAATCAAAATGTTTCCAATTTGAATTCGGGGTACTTTGGTATTATCCGGGTGACCGTGAATAATAGCCAAATATAACCCTATAATGTTTATATACAATATCCCTAGAGATAAACTTATATTTTGTGCAAAAATCTTAACTAATTTTTATTAAAATTTAATTATTATTATATTAATAAAATTTTAATCTAAAATTTAAGAAAAAAAACAGAATAATATACATTTACCCACCCATTAAGCTTTCTTGCTTCGAGTTTCCTTGGCGAACGAATTTTACTTGGCAATAGGGTCAATAGGATAATACATAAATACCAAACTCAGTAACTTCAGCCAAATGACAAGTGAAAACAGAATTAAACAATTCAATGCATTTTTATTTAATCGGTAGTTTAGAGGATCCATGAATTTCCATGACTTTTACTCATTTTGCTTGAAAAATCCAGACTTTCCATGACAACATTAATCCATTGTCTAAATCCATGATTTTCCATGACTTTCCAAGTGCGCGGAAACCATGCATATAATAAAACTGATAGGCAATCACATGACAACTACAGATTTCGTTGATGGAGAAATGGATCACATTCCAATTTAAAAATTAAGGAGTTTTTAAGGACCTTTGATGAAAATTAAGTAGTTTTAAGGGCCCTTAAAAATGAAAGCTGAAATTAAGGAGTCCTTAAGGACTGTGGGAACTGTGTACAGTGCGACTCCAATCTGTTAAAGTGGACAGACATGCATGTGTAAAACAGTTCTGAATAAATGAAGATCACATGGTACAATGAATGTCATCATTTTATTAACTCAATTAAAATTTAAAAATACACAACCCTTCATCTCCCTCGATATCACACATGTTTAACAAAGCGATAGCTCACATACTTTTACGACATATGCTTCATGATAGGAGACATCATTTTAGAATACATGTTCTGTGCCTGTCACAAATAACAAATGAAAATGACTAGGTCATGCAGTTAACAACACAACTTGTTGAGCACTTCTCGAGGAATCTT
Organism: Pardosa pseudoannulata; assembly: GCA_032207245.1. NCBI lineage: Eukaryota > Metazoa > Arthropoda > Arachnida > Araneae > Lycosidae > Pardosa > Pardosa pseudoannulata. Next base: position 121,279,870 of record CM063500.1, on the reverse strand, counting down.
TACAAAAGTAGATTCAAATGAAATCAATATTAGCATCAAACACTTGTTAAAAAGTATAAAAGGATGATTCAAAATGGGGGTTGGCAAACTTTTTTAAGACAAGGTCAGATATGTGTATATATATTTATATACATACATACTTTTATATAATAATAATAATTAATAGAAAATCAGGTTAAGATAGATCAGATTCCCAACCTGATATTCTATTCATAAAACTAAATCAAAATATTTTTATTAGGAGGTGATTTTTTACATACATTCGTATTGATACAAATAAAACATTTTTAATGAGAATTCAGAGTCAAAATTTCCTCTTACTTTACTTTGGAGGTCATTGTTTCTATCCTTAACTAAAATGTAACGACTTTTCAATATTTTAGGTTGAGTACCAGGACAGATTTTGCTTCATAAATGTCTCATTCTGACAAAATAGTGACACCATTCATACTTTCCAATTCTAAGACACTGACACTTTTAGATACATATTGGTCACTTGATTGGTTCATTTTTAGTAGCATCAATATTGCACTATTTATTGTAATTTCGTATGTATAGTTCGTGGACTATATGTGTTTAAAAAGCAAATTTCTGAAGCTGTGAACTATCTGCTGAAGCAGACTATCTGATGGTTGTTTACTGCTCAAATCATCAAAATCGGAAGAAGAGGGAGGTAAGCACATACGAATGGTCGATGATGAAATGTAAACAAAAGCCCAACTCACAAAACAACAAGAAAACGTCATCCTATTGTATCAGTAGTAAACCATGAAGAAAAGAGAGAGAGAGAAAGAAAAAAAAAGACATTCCATAGAACAGAACAAATTAGTACTAGCAAGTAGCACAATCTTAAAATGTGTTCTGGCATACGATAAAATATGGACAGTCACTATTTACAGACAATTGGCAAAAGAGTGGATGGGTTCGAGATCGAAGGTTGAGGGTCGAAGGTCATTTCACCACGAAAGCCATTCGTAACAGAGTGCTTCGAATTCAAAGGTTTGATTCCAAAGATTAATATTAGTCGTTCATTGTGTCTTTAAGACATCATCGCAGGTTTTACTGCTGATTTCAAGCTGAATGCAATTCAAAGAGCAGAATAGGATGGAAATAGAGAAGCAGACTGTTGTTTTTAGATCGGCAAGAAAGTGATAAGCTTACTGACCTATTCTGTTGTATTAACGTGCAGTAAAACATGAGAAATCTGTTAACAATAACAATTTATTGACATAACAAAAAAAACCTACTTAAATTACAACTCTAAACATATCTCTTAACACATCTCTAAACTGAACTTAAAATAAATGAACTCTTACAGGAAGGAAGGGGGGGAAAACAACCTGTTAAACACATCTCCCAACTGAACTCCTATTTGGGAAAAACACAACATAAACATATGCCAACACATCTCCCGAAGCTATGTATATACCTGCTAATTTGCATAACGCTCACTCTGGAGCCAAATATGCCAAAGCTGCTAAATTCTCTGATTGGCTGTGGCTACTACGTCAATAATCTGAAGGGGCGTTTTCCAAGATCAGCGGGAAATTAAAAATAAACCAACTGAAAATAAATGATTTTAAGAAAATTAAGTTGTCGGTTAACCAGGCTATTTTAAGCTTAAAATTCTGAAAATGCCAACAGAAAGTAGTAAGAAATTGGCGCAAGCAAAAGAAAATATTAAAAAATATGGGAAGAAAGGGATCTAATCGTCGAGGAAAAACACAATGGCGGAACAGATGCATTATAGACGCCAGTCGAATAAGCCATGTTTTTTTTTTTTTTTTTTTTTGGCAACCAACAGAAAAACGTGTGTTTTGAAAAATCGCTAAGTAGAAAAACATGGCGGCGGTCGCATGGTATATATGAAACAAAACTAAAACTTTAAAAGAAAAAAAAACAGGTTAACAATTTAAAGCATTATTATAATAAAATTAGCATAATTATCCTTTTTTACGTTATTTAAAAAATAAATAACAGATTAGTAATATTTATGGCATATATTAACAGAATAAACACAATATGTAGCATTTTAATAAGCACTAATATTATAAAAAAAATCTAATATGAACCAAAATAACTTCACCCGTCATAACTAAATCCCAGAAAATGATAAGAACAAAAACAAAATGTTCCAAACCAAAGCATCTTGTTTGATTTAGAATATCCTGAAACTTTTTAACAATTTAAAAAATAGTAAGAACCAAAATACACCCAGCATAACTAAATTAATAAATCCCAGAAAATGATAAGAACAAAAAAAATTACAACCTGACCTACGCGACTGTAAACCAAAAGAACAGCTAAGATGCAAATTTCTCGAATAGTGACGTCAGAAATCACATACACCAATCGAGAGCAAGAACACGTTAGAGCTGCCATACCCCACCAAAGTCAGGGCAAACACACCAACCCACTCATTGCTCCATAAAATTGCCAAATTTGGCGACAAAAAAATGGCATCTATAATGCATCTGTACCACAATGGCTTGCATTAGAAGACAATTTACATAGCTGGGTTGTCTAACAAAGAAATATAGGTCGCTCTGTTTCCGTACTGGAGCAATACATAGCGTTAACATTTTTAAAAAAATACCAAATATCGAGACTTTTTGCATTTTACTGTACTTACTTTTTTGTTTTGGGAATGATTTATTATTGTTATATTAAAATACACATTTTTGCACGTCAGCAGATTATCTAGTGGTGCAGACTATCTGATGATTAAATAAATTTTTTAAATAAAAAATCCCGTCCGTGGACTATATGATGGTGCAGAATATACGTGCAAAATTACAGTATTAAAAACAGTTAATTGTCATTCTTCCTTTCCCACAGGAAAATCCTAATTAAAACTTAACAGCCATTAATCAAATACTTATACTTCATTACAGATAAATAATACAAATGAACTCATTTTTAGATTTAAATTAGATTCTAGAAGAACATGGAGTGAATCTCAATTTCAAATTTAATATCTATTTGGCAAAATCAATAAAATAAGAAGTTAAAAGTATCGAATGACTAACATTTAGTTCTTTAACCCTTTAGCGGACAGTGGTTTTGCAGAGGGATCCTCCTGTTAAACATTTTTTTTCTATTTTTTTTTTTTTTTGAGATATATGAATGGTTTTTTCAGTTTTTTTTATGTTTTTGACATTTAAAAATTACAATAAATGATAGTACTACAATTTATTTATTTATTTTGAAATACATGTATTTAAACTTAAAGTACCTGGAAAGTTAGTCATTCGATTTTTTCATTTATGACCCCAAGCAAAAATATCTATTCAAACAACACTTATAAATTGTTAAGCTATTTATTTATTACACTTTTTAAGAACACTTACTTATTGATCTTCCACTATAGTTAAAATTTTAAAGTATTATGTTCACGCTGTATAAGAGGGGGGGGTTGTCAGTTAACCCCCCTCAATTCCTCCTACGGTATTCTCTAATGCAAACCTAAGGATTGTAAAGAAACATTTTAACACATTTTGCATTTATAAGGTTCATAGGTAATATTTATGAACTAATTTCCTTAAATTCCGAAGAGTTTATATAGGTGACCTTTAGAGGGTTAAAAGAAATGGATATTTCTTCAATATTAAATATTTTCATATTTACGAAACTGGTATAACTTCTAGTCTCACCTGATAAATTCATGATATCTTTCAAACATATTAAGGGTTTTTAAACATTTTATTTAATCAATTATGTCAACTTCTGCGAAAATGAAATACATTTTTGATTTTTAAAGATTAGTAAAATGAAAAATCCATCATTCTTTTTTCAAAATTTTTGATTTCATTTTCACAGTGACAAAAACCACAATCTTGAAGTCTGTAAAATTAAACGAAAATTTGTCAATTCTAAGGATAATTTTAAGGTCAGTGTGTATGCACAACCTTTATTATTGTTACGTATTAGTTAGCCAACCCCTCATTTAGGAGATTACATAGAACAATTTCATTTTTAAAGCATCATAATTAGTTAGGACTGACTTCAAGTAAAACCAAGAAAATAAATAAAATAAATACACAGAAAATAATTTTGGGGTGGGTTCAACTTATTCAAGATAAAAATAAAATTTTTTTGTTACAATGTAACAATTGAATTAACATAGAGGTATTTTCACAGACTGCATAATATCATTATGTATAATAATTGTTACATAGCACAACAATTTATAAACACATCTAACAAATAAAAATTTTTGTTTCCTTTAAGCAACTTTCAATGGACGATATTTTCGTTAGTTTTGCTTTTTAAATCATTACTGTAAATACATGGGCACACAGCATTGCTTCTCTACTTTACTTAATTAGTTTTGCTGAACTTCCTTTGTTTCTAAAAAATAAAAACTTTTTTCTATAAAGGGAAAAGTGAGAGCTTTTTTTCAACAATTTTTAAATTTTTCTGATATACTGTGCACAAACATACAATGACAGAAAGCGAGTTTTGTTAATAATTTTGGCTTGTTTGTAAACAATAATTAGTAAGTATAATTCTTTACCTATTTAAATTTTTAAAAAGTGTCAGAAATATGACACAGTCGACTGAATTTCCAAAAAAGATAAAATAATGTTTAAAAGTTCTATTTGAAATACTATAAATACCAAATAAAATATACAGAAACAAAAAAAACAGGCAGAATTTTGTTGTAGGTGTATAACGTGAAAATTTCAAACAAATATGGGCACAAGTTGAATAAACACTATCTGCAATCAAACACATTTTAAGTTCCCTTCAAAGCTCTCATATTCAATGCAAAGACTGTAGAGTTTTACAAGTCTTCATAAAAAAGTAAAAATCTAATTTTTGAAGGTGATGCGTCCAGGATTTCAGAGGAGGGGTTAAGCTCCCCTTCATTAACTATGGTCTTGTCATTAAGCTATTTATAATAGGAAATATCCATATTAAAATATAAAATTACAAGGGGATTACTCTTAAAATAATACAAAGTTATTAAACGTTTTACAGCACTGTTAAGAAATACCTGTAAAATGTATGGAATTATTATTATTTATAACACTGAAGCTAGTCATCAGCAATCTAAGATCAAGTATGAAACATTTTACATTTTAAAAAAAAAATTATTGATTCATTCATTAAAAAATAATTGGAAATAAACCAAAATATACAAGAAATTTTTAAAATTGATATTCAATTTTGGAATATTGAGACTGTTAAAATATTTACTATTAGTTTCTCCCATAAATTTTTTTACAGTCAAAAATGCAGAATCTTTATGAGAACATTTAACATTCTATAGTTAACAAACAAAAAATTGTTTCATTTATTATTGGACAAACTAATAAGAAATAATATTTTTAAATAGATCTCTTTTTTTTTCTTTTTTTTTTTTTTTTTTTTTTTGTAAAAACAAACACAAATTATTCCAAATATGAAACTACTTTGATTAAAAGCAAAAGAAATTCGTGGAAGGTGACCCATGTATCACAAAAATATATCTGGATTTTGTAATAACAAAACACATTAAAAGATTAAAGATAAAAAATTTTGTAATATGAAAGACTAACAAACAACTAAAAATGAAGCTGTTCAATAGGATACATACACCAACAGACGAAAGCAACCAGAATTTCTGACACAAAGCAAACATTAAGAATTTTAACCTTATCAGCTCCTGATAATAACTTTAAATCTATAACATAAATTCTTTACAAACAGAACATAGAGATTCCGTAAGTCTTCTAAACATTTCTCTGTGACTTAACAAATTTTACAGATCTGCGTTAAATGTTCCAGAAAAATATTTCCCTCATTTAATCTGAATGTTTACAAAAATCAAAGCTATTCAGAAATCATTTGAATGTCATTTTTTTGTGATATCTTGTTAGCTAACACCATATAAAATTCCCGAACTTTCTTTTAAACAGAGTTCTACAGAAAATGTTCTTTCCTCCCTTTTAATATTAAAAATTCAATTTAAAAATAACTGAAATATCTCATTTAGTTTTGAAAAGTGGAGTCTTCTCATCACTAGAAGCTGTTTCTGATATAAAGTAGCAAGTTTGGATTTTATAAATTTGAGTTTCCAAAGCAGTCTTGTTCGTGAGTTCCGAGAGAAAAATGTTTTTAGCTGTGACTCAAGATCAACTAAAATAGGAGTACTAACATTTTTAGTCACTGGTTTTGTTATTTTAAACATAAACATAACAAAAAAAAGTTCAAAATTATAATTTTGGTAACAAACATAAATGAAAGTTCTTTTTGATATTCATGTTTAACAGTCAATTCAATTATCTTTAAATGAATACAAACACGTGAAGTTAAATTGCTTCTTTTCTTATTTAAATCAACTGTATAATACATGTTCATTTTTTAACTCAATGAGTTGAAAGGCTGACTTAGAGGGAATTCACAAACGAATGTTTGCTTTTTCAGAAGACTGTCTACTTTACAATATAAATTCCAAAATTCAATAATAAATCTAACCTTCAATAAAAGTCAAAATATTATTACATGATTATAAAAAATATATATAAACAGTAAAACCTGATTGTTCCTAGACTATGGATGATATGAACAGTTTTAAAAATGTGCGATTGAAAACCAACTGTAATTAACACAGTTCTAATGGGCAGCACCTCCAAAATCAAAGTTTTGAGACAGTGTTCTATCATTCTGAAAAATTCAATTGACATCTTAGGAACTTGAAATTTGTGAAATAGGTACAATGCACTACACCAGTGTTTCCGAACCTATCTTGGCTGACGTACCACTGGGTTGTACGTCATGCTACACTGTATCACTTTGTAAAAATGAATTTATTTCATGAATTTGTTATTGTAAGTATGTTTATTTGTGTTAGCATAACGGCCTATTTTTATGTTAATTGATGTTTTTTTATTTAGTAAAAAAAAAATTCCTTTGCATATTTAAAAAATCCTCAAGACCTTTTTGTTGTTGCTGTTGTTTTCTGCCATTCTTTTTTTTTTTTTTATTATTCGCTGTGCGATCTGGGGAAGAAGAACGTTCTGTATTCAAAAACTTGCCAGCTAATCACAGTCGGCCAACAGGTGGTATATGCAGACAAATCAACATTCAGTGTGAAATGTAAGTACACCAGGGTGAAGTACGACTATGACCTACTGGGTGCAAATGGTTACATCCTGGGCAGCAAACTACTTGTTCCAGTTGATGGTGGATGAAGAGGGTGTTATAGTCAAAGGCTCATCCTAAAATTGCCAGTACTTTTTTGAGAAAGTTGTGGTCAACATATTTAAAGTGGACTGTGGATGCTTGATGCTGATCATATTTTTAAAGAAATTGGAAGTAGACCCTTTTTTGAGATGTAAGTTGTTTTGTGTTTTGCTAGTTTTTCAAAGGGTAACTTCCGGTGACATTTTCCCTTTAAGTAGGGACCTTGTGTCCAAATTTAATTGTTTTCTGTAGTCCTAGTCCAGTTCAAAAAAATATCTTGTTTATAGTTGTGATATATATGTAATAAGTTTTCGTATTTGTTACTTCTTAAATTTTTTTTGTTGTGGTAAATTAATGGCACTAATTAATTATTATCTGTATTTTTTTTACCTCCGAATAAATTGTTATTGTTTTAAAACTGCTTCTTTTCTGACCAACTCGAATTCTACTGTGAATAATTTTTGCCATGCATACTTCTAACTAGATTTTGGAGGTTTCAATTTGCATTATACATTTCATAGGTTAGCTATGTACTCTCATCTCCCATAAAGACACAAATAACCTTGAAATATGTCTAAACGTCATGCCAGATTATAAACTCACTGTAACATATATATATATATATATATATGCCAGACCTAAAAAAGGGGTAATTGGAAATTATGTGAGTTATAACGATTTTAAAAAGGGAACTCTTTTAAAATAATAAAATAAATAAAAAAGACCCAAGCTCACGTAAGCTTTCGGGATCATCCGGTCAGGCAGAAGCATCTCTCAGCTATTTGATGAGCTTGCAAACAGATAAGTTTCAATCAGAGCGTGGACATGGAGCGGTCAACACCTTTTCCATGCTTAGCTCTGCCGCGAAAAATGAAAATGGCATAAGTTGCTTTCAAATAGAACTATGATTTAATAAACTTATTATTATCAAGAAAGACTGTTTTCCATTTGCCTTAACACTGGGTCATATGTCTGTTAGTTCAAAGCTTCCTATTTTTCTACTATTTTGTCATAGTTTGTTTACAAATAAACAATATTAATAAAAATACAAAATTATAAAAAAAAAATTAAATAAAAAAAATCACTTATTTTCTTATCACAATCAAGAAAACATTAAATACAATAAACTTAATGAGATCCTTGTACTTGTTTCAAGCAGAATTTATTGAAATTTGGCTCAAAAGATACCCTTAAGGCTACGGCTGCTTTCCATCATTTTTAATGGTTATTTTAAAAAAATAATATGAAGGAAAAGCTCTTTCTACGTATTCTGTATTAGTATATGGTAATAATAATTTAAGAGCTTTGTTGCGGCTTTCACGTCAGTGTGACATCATTCATTTTTGGATGTTGACGTTGAATATTGTCAATGAATTTCCCCGTCTTTTTACATCATAAACTTCAGTTTTAGCATCTTTAATTTATATTTTATATTTTCACCTGAATTTATATTTTATGATTTGATTCATTCACCTAAATTTATAATTTATGATTTGATTCATTCACCTGAATTTATATTTTATGATTTAATTCATTCACCTGAATTTATATTTTATGATTTAATTCATTCACCTAAATTTAAATTTTATGATTTGATTCATCTGAATTTATATTTTGATTTGATTCATTCACCTAAAATTATATTTTATGATTTGATTCATTCACCTGAATTTATATTTTATGATTCGATTCATTCACCTGAATTTATATTTTATGATTTGATTCATTCACCTGAAATTATATTTTATAATTTGATTCATTCACCTGAATTTATATTTTATGATTTGATTCATTTACCTGAATTTATATTTTATGATTTGATTCATTTACCTGAATTTGTATTTTATGATTTGATTCATTCACCTGATTTTATATTACATCACGTGGTGAAATGAAGTTAATGTAAGTGACGTGGTTTGTGCTATAAAAGAGCAATAGTGTAAATGTTGTTATGCTTTTTGAGTTCAATTAAAGTTGTTGTTTTAATATTAAAGTTGTTGTTTCAAAAAGCTTTCTCAAAATGTTGTTCCTACTCTTTATCAATACTTAACCAAAAATTAATGAGACTGTGTTGTTTTAATTTGACTTGTCATGTTCTGTATGATATTTTTTTATTTTTTCTGTATGATATTTTTTTATGTTTGCCATTACTGATTATTTTTAGCATACCAACAACAGTATGCATACTACAGGTTGGGAAATGCTACACTACACGAATTTCTCATTCATGCAATGTCAATTTAATTTTTCAGGACAGTCATGTCATATATGTGATCATGAAATTCTCCCTTTAAAGCCAGCACCTGATTTGGAATGGGAGTGTTTTAATTCAATATCACTAGATGGCAGTTCAACTCCATCCAAACATAAAATAGCAATATCTCATAGTTTTAAATTTTGAGTGGTTGCTCTTTAGAACTGGGTCACTGGTATATATTTTTAACAGGTCTCTCCCAAATATTTACCATTTAAAAACTCTCAAACTTTATGTGATGAAGATATACAAAACTTATTTCCTATTTATTGGCTGCTTTCCTATAAAACAATGAAGGGTTCATACAGGTATTTGAAAGTGAAAAATAAAGAATTTTTACAGGACTTTTAAAAGAATCTCTACTTTTTCTTCAATGATGCCTCGGAGAAAAGAAATTAGAATTGAGAAAATCATTTTTGAAATTCTCATAACATTCTTTTCCTACAGGAGAATGTTTATGCAGCCAATACAGTCAAACCAAAGCCAAAGGAATATTTTGATCCGTGAACAATGCCCTCTTTCTAAAAGTATTTAAACCATGGAAGCACACCTATTAACGTTTGCAAATGGCAAACTCCTTTTGTAAGACTCTATAACAAGGTTCCCACTCTTTTTCCAGAACAAAAATTAAGGATTTTCTAAGAACCAAAGCAACTTTTTATAAGGACTTACTTGAAATACATGACATAATGGCAGAAACCCTATTTCCTGAGGAGCCTATTCTAATGATTATGAACCAGACAAGTTGTGTTCAATAAATGCCCTACAATATTTCACAATTAAGTTTTTAAAAATGCTTAAAAACTAATATAAGATAAATCTATTTGATGAAAGCTAATTTTGAAAAAGAAGTTTTTTGAGTGATCAAACTAAAAATAAATTGTGAATAAAAACAACATTATAATAAATACTTTCTGAGGGTTTAAAAATAACTCATATATATATATATATATATATATATATATATAATATATATATATATATATATATATATATATGTATGTGTGTGTGTGTGTGTGTGTGTGTGTGTGTGTGTATATGTTTGTATGTATATACTAGCTGATTATACCTGATGTTGCCTGGGGAAGAAAAAAATTTTAGACTTTTCTATTACATTCAATGCAAGGAAAATTAAACTTCCATAAGAAATTGAAATATCTACAAACCCTCATCCACCATGCTTCATTTAATTAAAATTTGCATCACCGTTAGCTCTTAGGAAAGGGCAGCTGACTTTATACTTTAAACCTTTTAGGTATACTAAAGATTATTTATTTGTCAAATAAGTAACTAAGAAAAAACTGTCATATAAGAAAACTAATAGGAAATCATATGATGATGGCAGATCTCGTCGATGGAGAAATGGATCACATTCCAATTAAGGAGTTTTAAGGACCTTTGACGAAAATTAAGTAGTTTTAAGGGCCCCTAAAAATGAAAGCTGAAATTAAGGAGTTCTTAAGGACTTTGAAGGACCGTGGGAACCCTGTATAATGGTTCCAGTTGAACTATGATAACAATTATTTCATTTTTCCGTTTAAAACGTCCCCAAAAATTGTTGAGATTTCATTTCGGGATATGTTATACAATACAACTGCATCCTTCTTCAAAAGACAAACCTGTTGTTGAGCTTTCATTTTTCAAAATGCATTCTACAGCTCGAATTTAACAAAAAACACAAGCTCAACTGGTTAACATGCCCTCGTGCCTCTGCTATTGCAAAGCTTCATCTTTTTAGAACTCACCGGACTCTAAATTTGTTCTAATTGTATGAGCTGCATTGTAGAATTAGACTTGTGTTGTGGGGAAGCTAATGGCTTAGTTGACAAACGATAACAATTTAACGGCTTGGCAATGTTACTTGATCCACTTTCATTCTTAGTCATTTATTTCGATAGGCTTCAAGTTTAAAAAAAAAAAAAATCTGTTATAAAAATTAAGGATGTAGCATGAAAATTAAGGTTTTCACAGGTCCTTTTTTAATGAACACCTAAATATTAAGGTATTTTTAAAGGAGTGTATGAACCTGATTTAATGTACATAAAAAGTTGAATTAGTATTAAAAAATAACTCATTCTGATAAAACTTATTCTGCATATTAATAGATAATTATCCACATAATATTGTCAATGACAGTTCATAATATTCATTTATTTGGTTTGATGAAAATGCAGATTTTAGGCCATCAGGGGGGGGGGGAGACAGCAGTGAGGCTTTTCAAAGGTCGAGATATGCCGGGTCAAATGTAGAAATCTAGAGGGTGACTGTACAAGGAACAAACAAAAATTAAGTTTCCATATAGATCATTTTTACTAATAATTAAATTTTACTTTAAAATAAATAAAGCTTGACCCTCTAAATATCCCAATAAGAAGAACTAACAGGATTTTACTGTCTATATTATAGCACTTCACAAAATTAATGAAATCAACACATACAGATAATTTATTTTTAAAATCACTTAGTACTAATTTATCAACCACACTCATTTGATAAAACATTTAAATTACACATTTTTATAGAAAACAGCCAATACACAAACAAGCAAGTCATACGCAAAAAAGTTCATAAATTTCATTATGGATTAGAAAATATAACATTAAAAATGTAAAAATCTATGCATATGCCATTTTTTCTTTAAAGTATAAATTAACAGCCATTTATACAACCTCTGCATTCCATATACAAATTCAGCTTCCTAATTAATCCCTATTGAGTATTTAACTCAGTAATCGAGTCGATTTCAAATAGGGTAATAAAAAAATTGTATAAAAAATTTCAGCCCGAAATAACAGTACCTTTATAAAATGTCAAAGAATACATTGGCAGAAAAGTAAATCTCTTACATCTCAACTTCTTCGTCGGATCCTTCGTCTGTTTCTGAAGGACCCCTGATGGCTTGATACCACTGATTCGTAAGATCTGTCATTTGGCTTTTGCAATCCTTCACTTCCTGCAACACAAAAATATAATAATTAACTTAAGAACTTTTAATTATATTTCTAACCCCAATTGGAAGATTGGGCCCAGCTCCCAGGTGTTACTGCACCAACAAAAACCTGCTACATTTTGGAACAAGATTTTAAAATTTCTAAAATGACAATCATTTAAGGTATCCGTCTACGTTGAAAAATCATTTTTTGCCATAAATCATAATTTTTTTTTATTTCTCTATTGTAAAATTTCCACTTTCAGGCTTCAAATCTGTTTTTGTTTCATCTCTACAGCATTTTAAAGAAAAGTGACAGCTGTTTAAGTATCAGTGACAGCCGTGAAAACAAAACGGAAATAGCGACTTCGGAACCGGAAGTTGTGAATTTAAAACTTTTAAAAGAACATTTTTTGGACAAAACTTTCTTTGAAATCCGTGTTTCCTCCAGTGCACAAACACCTCTCAAGTTAGTTAACAAAATCAATATTTAAATGTCATACAGATGACATCGCACAATACAAAATTAAGATTTAGGAATTACAACTTAATTCATAAAATTAAACTACTTTAAAAATGCACATTTTCCCCCAAAGAAATGAGCAGCACAAAATGTTGAATTACCTGATGCGTAAAGCGTCTGGTGAAAAAAGGTATAAGGTACTTGACATCCAACTTCACAAAACCTTTTAAATTTGACTTCATAAAATTCACTTCATATTCTTCCTCCGTCAGTTCAGAAAGATGCTCGGCATCGATCGTCTTCCCCTATTCATTCAACATAAACAAATAAGTTTGACACGTCTTTGTAGAATAAATAAGCCTAACAGTTTTTTTAATAACATGAAAACTTTTTAACCCCTTAACGGACAGTGGTTTAGCAGAGAAACCACCTGTTACTTTCTTATCTTTTTTTAGACATATGATCTTTACGATTTTCTATGTTTTTGCCACTCCAAACTATCAATAGATAGCTATATACTCAAACTTTCAATGGACTACACTTAATTTAAATTTCTGATTGAAATATAGGAGTTTAAACTTTCTTTCCATAAAATCCACATCAGGGATTGGATTTTATCCCATACTATCCAAAATAACACTTATAAATTGTTTAGATATTTATTCATTATATAATTTTAATGATAGTTATTCTTAGCTTTTCCCATTATAATTCTATAAGAGAGTATTATTTTTATGCTGTTCATATTGATAAATTCAACCACTTCCCAAATCTTCGCCCTCCTAAGTTATATAAATTTTATTTCAGATATTTCAAATTTCTAAGGTTCATAGATAACATTTATAACATAATTCCTGTAAATTCCAAAGAATTTGTACTGGTGAGCTTTAAAGAGATAATATATGATAGTTGAACAAAATGAGTCATACATTGCTACTATATATTTAATTCAAGGGCTTTAATGAAAATTATCCAATTGTGTACAATATTTCAAAGGTTTAAAAATTACCTGAAAAAAAAAATAAATGTATATTTAAATACAACTTCTTGGGCATTACAGCCTATAACAACAAAAATTCTAAAACTTAATCCAAATTAGTAAAAATTGTTTTCTATGTTTATTTATCATTATTTAGGCCCTTTTCGGATTTTTAGTGCAATTTATTTATTTTTAACACATATATTTCTATTTTTTCAAAATTTTTAACCTTATCGTTTCTGATCATTAATATTCAATAAACAAAAATTTATAAAACCTAATCTAAATTAATAAAAATTATTTTTATGTTTAAAAATTATTTACACCCTTTTTGGATTTTTAATATAACTTATTTATTTTTAAAACATATATTTTCATTTTTTCCAGAAATTTTTAATTTTTTCAATCTTGTTCACTATTATTCTACATTTTCGGCTTTTCTCATACGGATGTCACTGTCCACAAAAATGTTTTATGTTTTTCTATCCCTAAACTTTCTACTCTCTAGTTTTGTGTTATGAACTCACGAATCCACCCTTCTATCTCTTTGCTCTTTTATGTGTTTATTTTTCGCTCGTTGTCATTTTTGTGCTTACTGACAGAAGCCTCTGGAATGACGGGCTCGGCCCATAGGGTCCAGTTGCCACACCACCTTTGATGCCTATAACAAGTCCAATAAGTTTTGGCCATTTCTACTTTGTTAAACCAATTGTTTTCAAGTGGACAATTGGTATTTACTTTCAGTTTTCTAAAGAAATTCAATTATCATTATAAGCAGACAGGGCCCAATTATCAAGATTTAGGGCCAAGGACAGAGAAAACATTTGGGGCCCTTGTAGATTATTATTACATTTTAATAATGTATAGCTGAAAGATTTGCATAATGCGACAAGCATTTTTTTTGTTTGACCATAGAATTAAAAAGATATGCTATTATGCAGGTCATATTCCAAACATTTCGCAAACGGAATCCACCCATCAGAAAGCTCCATTTTGCGATTGAGAACATTTTTCAGAAAAGTTCTCAAAATCTAGCCATCTGATCGGTGGATTTTGTTTGCAAAATGACCTGCATTCTTGCCTTTCATTTTTAAGTGCAAACCCATGCCTGACAAATGTGTGGGTATTTATACTTGAAGGCACTCTGTGAAGTAATGAAAAACTTACAAACAGGGTACCTGCCAAAATAAAATTTTTTAAATCCATGACTTTTCATGACTTTCCCTGATTTAGCGGATCATTTTCCATGACTTTAAAAGGCTTTCGTTAAAGTATATATGAATAAAACTTCTGAAGTACATCCAAATAAAATATATGCTTTTAGAGAAATGACAGGAATTTTATCATAAAAAAACTAAACTTACTTTATAAGTGTTAATAAACTCACATACATAAAAATAAATTGCTGTATCTATATACCTAAGTTTAATCATATAGCAATTTTTGAATCAAAATATTTCCAATTTGAATTCAGGGTACTTTGGTATTATCCGGGTGACCGTGAATAATAGCCAAATATAACCCTATAATGTTTATATACAATATCCCTAGAGATAAGATTTTTGCACAAAATATAAGTTTAACTAATTTTTATTAAAAAATAATTATTATATTAATAAAATTTTAATCTACAATTTAAGAAAAAACCAGAATAATATCCATTTACCCACCCATTAAACTTTCTTGCTTCGAGTTTCCTTGGCGAACGAATTTTACTTGGCAATAGGATAATACATAAATAACAAACTCAGTAACTTCAGCCAAATGACAAGTAAAAATAGAATTAAACAATTCAATGCATTTTTATTTAATCGGTAGTTTAGCTGATCCATGACTTTCCATGACAGAGTTAATCCATTGTCAAAATCCATGATTTTCCATGACTTTCCAGGTGCGCGGAAACCATGTACAAAATGTTAGTTCACATAATTTGTATATAGAATAAAAACATGAAATTTTTAAGTCTACAAAATTTATTAGTTTCAAAACTACCTCTGGATCTAAACATTTTTGGGCCCCTGAAATCAGTGGGCCCTGGACACGTGCCCTGCCAATAATATGGCTCTGTAAGCAGATTCAATATATAGAGTCAATTTACAAGAAAGAATCATTATTGGAAGGTAGATTGCTATACACAGGTTTCACCCTAGATATCAGGAAAAGGAGAGAAGCAAAAATATTTGCTCCTAGCTAAAAATCATTTCAAAATTTAAGTTTAAATTCATTGGTGAGTACTAATTTCGAATCATACCATTTCTTTTGTTTTGCTCAGAGATATTTCTGTACTTTGTCCTTTCCTTTTCCTTCTTGTCTTTTTACCAGCTTTCAAAAACTGAAACAAATAAAAGTATTTACATTTTATTTAAATCACAAGCCTCATATTTTAAATTTTATTTAGTAGGTCATTTTCTACAGCCAAGTGTAAGGATGCATAGCATAAGGATGCTACTTCCATAGGATTTTT
Source organism: Pardosa pseudoannulata (assembly GCA_032207245.1). Classification (NCBI taxonomy): domain Eukaryota; kingdom Metazoa; phylum Arthropoda; class Arachnida; order Araneae; family Lycosidae; genus Pardosa; species Pardosa pseudoannulata. The sequence continues at coordinate 121,263,611 of CM063500.1, read as the reverse complement.
TCTTATTCATTAAACAAAAAGATTTTAAAAAATATTTACCTTTTAAATGTGAATAATTCATGAAAATCAATTCAGAGACTAATTAATAATAATTTGGTTTTTAAAAAATAGTTAATAATAAAATTTTGTAAAAAATGGCTGAATTTCAAGATTTTAGCCCCTTTGTCATATTGCCATGCCTCTTAAAACTGGCCCATCTAAGTTTTGTTGGGAAATCTCAACTTACCCCATTTATTCTTACGGTTCCATGGCATGAAGCCTAATACAATATTTCATTTGCTGCCATCAACTGAAACAGTTAAATGCCGGTTACAGTGGTACGTTCACGCGATCGAGATATATGTGAGTGGCAGAGTTTGCTGCAAAGGTTATGCTTCACATGAGTGGCAACGGGTGTATGCAGATATTAGGATAAGCTCTCTGGATATAAGCAAGTAACCAAGGAGGCTGCTGGCAGTTGTCCGCAGCAGTTGACGATTGAAGTAGATCGGCAGTCTGCCACGTCGGCCTTTGTACAGTGTGAGTTTTGAAATTAAATTATGAGGTGCAAAATAACCAACTTAACTATTGTAAATAGAATTTTTTATTTTTAAGATTGCAAGTAGCAATAAAGAAGTTTGTTGTTTATATAAAGATGCACTCGTCAACTTATTTAACTTATTATTTTGGCCATTCTAGTTAAATGGACACTCTGCTGAAGGGAAATTTTTTTAAATTTTTAATATCACCCCCAACAAGTTTCATTTGGCAGAAATTTCTAGTTACTGCATTCAAAGTATAAAACTACTATACTATACCTTCATTAGGGGCATTGTCGATCCTCCCAGAATCAATGTTGTGAAAAGTACAATAATGAGTGTCGTGGTGACAATAACGTGTCTTTTTTCGTCTTCAAATTCTAAATGCAATGCTAGAGCATATGAAATAGCACCCCTCAAACCTGAAAAACAAATCAAACATTTCAATAAATTATCAGGGTTGCTTCATTTTTGGCAATAGACATCTTTTAAACACTTCAATAGAGGTAAAAAAAATTAATACTCTAGTTATTGACATATGAAAATAATTAACCACGATTACACTAAGCGAAGTCCACTGTATATAGGGTTGGAAAAAAATCATGATTTTTATAAAAAAAAATCAGATTTATTTGATTTAAATCGGATTTCTATGATTTTTTTTCTAAATAATTGTTGTTTTTATGTTTTTTGCAATACACATACAATAGTTTATTATAAGAAGTAACTTCTTATCTATCTAGTGTATCTTACACACAGATTACCTAAAATTAAATATATAAATTTTAACCTAAATACATTTCATTATTTTGTAATTGGATATTTCAAACTAAATAAAGATGTCAATTTAAAGAAGAAATTAAATATTCTTTTAATGCAAGCTATTCATTTAAAAAAACAAATCACAATTATTTCAATATTTTTTAAGCACCGAATGATGGATTTAATTGTTTCCATAAAAACGCTAGCTGTGATAATTTTTCCACTCCTAATTGGTTATGAAGGCTAGAAGGAACAATACCAAAAGAAAAAACTGTCTTTCCATTACGGCAGACGAAGCCACGGCTGTCGTTATTGAGCAGACAAACTGGATTTTGAGTTCTGTAATACTCTTTACCTCCCATTACATAAAATAAATTCCACCAGTCATAATCAATCATTGTACCTACCCCTACTCCATACTTTCTGATAACAACACCTCAATTCTTGGAAAGCACATGCTATCTATTGACACTTGTTTACTTATTGGTATTACTGTGCTGACGGATTCCCAATTCTCTTGTCTTTGGAATATAGGTTTTAAAAGAAGTGAAAAAAAATCATTTAAATTAATAATTTTTTCAAAAAAATCAACTGATTTAAATCAAGATTTAAATCAACTGATTTAAATCATGCCAACCCTGATATATATATATATATATATATATATATATATATATATATACATACATACATACACATTTATATACTGTAATTTTGCATGTATAGTCTGCAGACTATCTGTGTTTAAAAAAGAAAATTTCTTCAGCTGCAGACTATCTGCTGACTGTTCATTGTTCAAATCATCAAAATCAGAAGAAGGGGGGGAAAAAAGAACGTTGAACGGTTGATAATCAAAATGTAAACAAAAGTACGACTCATGAGACGTCAAGAAAGCATCGTACGGTATCGTAATAAACCATGAAAAAAAATATAACCTATAAAGCAGAACCAATCAGTAATAGCAAGTAGTGCAATCTTAAATGGTGTCCTGAAGTAAGGGAAAATATCGATAGTCACAATTTACAGCTCAGATTCACAACGCGGAGTGGATGGGTTCAAGATGGAAGGTTGAGGGTCGAAGGTCATTTCGCTACGAGAATCACTCGAAATAAAATGTTTTGTTTTCAGTTTTGATTTGCAGGAATATTGGTCATTCATTATGTCTTTAAAACGTTGTTGTAGTTTTTCTGCTGATTTCAAGCTGAAAGTAATTCAGAAGTTCAACGAGAAAGCAGTAAGAAATTGACACAAGCAAAAGGAAACATTTAAAATATGAGAAGAAAACGATCCAATCATCATGGTAAAATACAACGGCCTCCATTAAAAGACAATTTACATAGCTGGGTTCTCGAACAGAGAAATGTTAGCCGCTCTGTGTCTTCTGTTAAAATTGGTGTGAATATAACATAAAAAATTATTTCAATTTTAAAAGGTGGAATTAATTGAGTCTCATCCTGATTTTTCGGCACTCTTCTGTACTTAGGTTTTTACTCTTAAAATGATTTAATAGTGTCATACTAAAATTCATATTTTTGCGCGTATAATCTGTGGAAGTCAGTAAATTAGAGATTTTCAGATTGGCATATATATTTTATAACTTTTAGCATTAAAAGGTTAGGAATTTGTACAATTTTTATGTTCCTAGAAATAAAAGGACAAAATAATGACAGAACAAGAGATAGAAGATTAAAGCTCATTCATATACAGAATTTTTCTAAAAATAAGGAGGATGCATTTTCTAGAAAATTGGAATAAAAGACTACTGATAAACAATAATGTAAAATATTTTAATGAATAGTCTATTCTGCATGGTTCCCTTCAGCTTCTAATAAAAGATGAAATTCACTCAGCAGCATCCAGCTGATGAAGTTGATTCAAATGAAGAATACTGATCAATATTAATTTATACTTATTGGTATTCTATTATGCAATCTCAACTAAACTTTTATGGCTTTCATCTACAAGCAAACACTTTAGATGTCACAAAAAAAAGGCATTGTGTAACCTACAGCAGTACTTTTGAAATTCCATTGCATTTTAAAGTTGCATCCAACCATATACTACAACATTATTACAGCAGATGATATTTCTGAGCTGCATACAAATATATATCTCCTGCACTGTGAATGGAGAATGTTATAATGTATTAAGCTTCTTCTTATCACATATTGTAGAAAATCTTATTTTTCACTTTTTAATCACTTTAATGTAACTTTACTTGTGTATTATAAAATCCATTTTTAACTACTTCCCTGACTCATTACAGATCTGAAATTTTGCACACAGGTTCAATTATGGAGACAATATAATTTTCAATCCTAAAAAATTACATTGGACAGAATAAATATATAAAATAAAAATAAAATCAGTTTGATAAGTGCAAAATTCTATTCAGCTTACTTGGAATTATAATAGCAGAAATTTTAAATGATTATCGTCGTCTATTTGCTGTAAGCAGCATAATTAATAATTCTATCATGTTTTACTTTTTAATTGCATTTTTTATCAATTTTCTTGTTAAATAAAAGTGATTTTTAAAAAAAGGCTTTTTTATATATTACTTGTTCTGTGATATATATATTAGTAATTAACTGAACACCTTATGGTTTTCACACGCAAATGTAAAATCTTGCATTGTGACCCAAATCCTTCCAAGGTACGGTTAAACCATACAACTAGGCAGGTATGGGGAAAAAAATGAATTTAATCTCCAAAGAAAATTGAATTATATGAAGATTTTTATTTAAGAGAATTTTTTAAAAAAAGCCCAATGAAGAAAAGGGGTTTTGTAGAGTCAGAATAGAAATCATTATAAGTTATAAATATAAAAAGTACTTGCAATACTAGTTTGAAATCTCTACCACTGGAATTCCAAAATACTGAATAGTTTTTTGCATTTTATTTTCCTTCAATCTAATTTTTTATGAATGAATATTGTATTATAACAGAATTGAATGTATGTGCAAAATTTGCATTTAACCATAAAGATGATTTTCAGAACACAGCTTTAGGGAGATTTCATATTTTATAAGAATGCAACACAAAATTCTTGGAAGAATCACTTTCAGTGAAAACGGAACTTTCACTGAAACGAAAGCACACACTTGCAAGAAGTGGCAAAGAACACTGGAGAACACACACACAGAAATTTTCCCATCATGTTAGGGCAACACATGTCGAGATGAATCGATACTTTAACAGAAAGAATTTTACCATCTCCCAGGACAGGAAAAAACATGGCATGTGTCTGGATGACACTTTTTCATACTTTAAAAGCCCCATGTTGGGCACCACTGTTAGAAGGACAAGACTCATTTATTCGAAAAGGCATTGTGAAATAAATAGTCCATTTTTAGGAACTATTTTTATTTTATTCGCTATGTTCCACAACACAGTACAAAAACAACAACATATACAACACAGAGAGATCACTGGCACTATGAAAAAAAAACTAGTTGGCTCTCTTAGCGCCACCTATCATAAAAGGAGAGGTGAGTAATTGCACCCACTACAAAAGCATTCAAATAAAACAAATTATAATACATTTTATAGCAACAAAAAAAAACTTCACTTTATTTAAAAAGGAAACAAAACCTATATAGACATGTCCCAATGAGCAATGTCCTACGTAACAACTCCCATTGTAAAGCTGCAGGGATAGTAAATTAATTATTTTCAAAATTCTTCAGTGCATATTTTTTTTGTGTTAGACATTAAAAAAGTTTCATTAGAGAAAGTTCATTAAAGTTACAATATTAAAATATTGATTTGAAACTTAAGTTAGTAGTTCGTAAATGGAGGAAAGTATCCCAAAATAAAAATACAAGAAGCATTCTTACCACTAAACCACATGATGAACATCATTTTCTTTGTGATCTTGTGCTCACGAAAATGGTTGACGACGTAGCTTAAAGGATAAATATTTAAAGCTCTTCCAATAAGACACAATACCTAGCAAAACAAATATCATTAGCAGAAAAAATATTAATCATAAACATTCAATTAGTTACACTATTAAAAGACTCTTAATTATCAGACAGCGTAAAAAAAAGAGCTAAAATATAATAAACAACTGCAATTTTACGATAAAATAGTACTATTGTCATGAAGATTCGAATGAACACACCGTTTCACTTAACAAACGAATTTATTGAAGCTAAGTAGCCACTCGCAACTTTACAAGATCGAAAAGTTGCCTACAACTAGTGGGTATCAGCTTTTAGACCCGAACAGAATAATCAAGAAATAACTAATTTAAATATTAAAGAAAGATCTAGAATGTTCGAGAACATAAGGAAACCATAAATAACATTTTTAAATTAAAAATCCGTACTTTGGATTAACTGCCATAGCAAGCATCGAATCCACAATCTTCGGGTCTGGATCGAGTGCTTTGACCATTCGACCACTCAGCTCGTTGGCTAAACTTCTTTATGCGGCACTATTTTTATCAAAAATTATTGAGTTTCTGAACTGATGAACAATGAAACGATTTAGAAATTCCCTGCCATTCGCAATTTCTTTCCTGATAAATTTGCCCAATTTTTTTCAATTCTTTTACAAAACTAATTTTAAATTTATATTTAAATGAAGTTATAAATTTTAAGATAAACAAATAAAATCCCAATAATCAGAGATATTCTTTTCTGTCTTTGGGAGGGGGGGGACAAAATAACCTGATAATTAAGGAAAATTAATTTTATTAAAATAATTATAAAAAAAATTACAATAACTCTTGTAGTTCTGCTTTCTCATATTTTATTTATATTTGAATAAAGCATCCTGAGACATTAACCAAAAATTGTATATTAAGATTCAATTTGTTGAATGATAGCATTTTTTTCCTTGTTTCATTTTGTTCCAATTGCTTTTGAATTTATTATAATCTTTTTTTGGAGCCTCCCAAAGCTTCGTTTTCCATTTAACAGGAAATAACTGTTTAGAACCCAATTAAATCTTTGGATTTGACTTTCAAAACACTGGGTCATTTTAAACAGGTTCAAGGTATTTACATCAAGCTTACACATTTTCAATAGATAATTAGAAACATATATGATATTTTTACCCTAAAAAATTAGCCAACATAATTGTTTATCTTAAAATAGTTTTTGGGTGATTCTATCTTTTTCTAGTAAACTTCGCGACTACCTTCGTTTGTTCTATCAACTTAACTACTTCAAAAATACCAAAGATCTTCTTAAATAAAGGCTTTAAATAAAACTAATGATGATTCGGAGTTCTCTCGTGACTAGCAATTAAGAATCCTGATTATTTGGCTCATACAACAATAAATTGAGGTATACAGATTTTTTTGCAGCAGAAGTCTGAGAGAGATAATCTTAAAATAAACTCCATTTCTCTTCACTCCAAAATTTCTTTGAGTTTTTCCACTTCACTACATTTCTAAATACAATTGCACCAAAGACGGATACTATTCCCTTTGTGATGGGATAAATTATCCAATATATATATATATATATATATATATATATATATATATATATATATATATATATATATATATGTAAGGAAAATTCTCAGGGATTTTCAAAACTTAAATCAAGGGTAAAAATTCCCGCGTCATTTTCCATTCCCCTTTTTAACCCCTAACCTAAATTGACCATTTGGGCTACAGGTTTCGCCCTCAGAGAAGGGCCTGGCCAATTATAAACCTACATGGCTCTAGTGGACAATTTAGGAAATTTCCAAATAAAAAGGAGATAGACGCTAGCGGAGACAGGTTTTTCTAGAGATATTTTCCCACAGATGTCGAATGCTAGCTGACCCTTCAGTTTGTCCCTATGATGAAGTGGGAACCCGTCCTTCAAAGTTATTTTAATAAAGGTCTTTAGCTGAAACGGTATCATTTTTATGGCCATGACTGCAACCCCCCATCGAGAAGTCAGTCTCATTACATATATATACAGTGTGTATCGTTTATATGGTCAGCTCATCGGTCCAGAAAAATCGGACCCTGTAAGCGGGGTGACCCTATATGCAGAACAATACAACCCTATTGAATGGTGACAGGATTATATTCCCCTATCAGAATGTAGTACTCATAAACAAATAATTACACTTTTAAGAACATTTTAAAACTTAATTCAAGAAGTAAAAACTACGTTAAAAATAGGCAATAATTTTTTGGGGGGAAATTTATGAGCTTACCTTATTAATCAAAGTACAGCACCTGTACATACTTACATTCATTTTCAATGTATTTAAAAAATAATCAAATGTACAAGCTTGCTTCCTTTTGTTGGTTGTTAGCACAGCTTTTTTCTAATAGCTTTTAAATGTTCCTATTTTTATACCTAATAGCTTTTAAATGCTCATCTGCTGCTTTGAAATTAGTAAAATAACACCTGAAGTCATGTATGAGAGCGATAACTTCAACCCATAAGCAGACAGATGTCCACTTGTTATCAGTGGGGGATGAAAACTGAAAGAGGTGGAAAACTCCGACGTTGAGTCTACACAAGCAAGAAAGGGGGAAAGGGAGGAAAGTAAAGGCTTGGATTCAAGTTCTCTCCAATTTTGCACACTTTTTTTTTTTTTAATTAAAAAAGAGGGGAGGGAAACTTGTTGAAAACATGAAACTGACCACATAACCGGTAACAAGAAAAAGAAAATGACTGTATAAACGGTGCACTTTAACAAATGTTCCCTATTGAGTTAGATGGGACTTCAGAAAACAGACCACATAAGCAGGATGCCCTTATAAGCAGGTTACCATATAGACAATACTGACTGTGCATATATATATATATATATATATATATATATATATATATATATATATATATATATATATATATATATATATATATATATATATACTAGCAAATTTGCCCATGCTTCACTACGATGAACTTAATATATTACTTTTAAACAAAGATTCATTTTTCGTGAATAACTCTCTAAATTCGTTACAGTTCAGTTCGAGTCATTGACATATTTATATATTTCTATCATAAGCGTATTATAACATTATTCAGTTTTTATAATTAAATTTGTGTCATATTAAATTTGCTCAAACTTTTTTTATGGTAAAATATAAGTTTAACCCTAAATTACATTACTGTATTACTACTGTACGTCGATTAGCAAAGTTAACAGATCTTGCCTTATTACGTGGTAGAATAGGAAGCAGGGGTTTTGACAGCAACAGTGCAATTTTGGTGGTATAAATAAATGTCTAAAATTAAGGAAATTTATAACAAACCACATGGTTTTGTATGAAACGGAAACACACATTCATATTGACAACCATACGAATAGGAAGATAACTATATAAAATGATAGGTTTATATTTGCCCACGAGAGTCACTGAAATGTGTACTTTTTGTTCTTAGAATATTGTTAATAAGCATTTCATTGTAATGTAAAAATTACCCAAGAATTCAATTTAAAATGAGTTCTCATATAAAAATGCTATAATTTGCATCCCATAGAAATGAAAGTTGATCACTTTATATCTCCATTTCCAGGTCAAATCGAATGGATACTACGCAGACGATGTTTAAATAACATAAAATAAGAAATGAATAAATGAAATATTTAAAGGAATGACGTCATAATGGTAGAAAAATATCATTTTCACCTATTTATTACGTGAGAAATTGAAAACTTTAATCTCCTGATTTTAACAGAGGAAAACTTCGTTTAAAACAATTACTTGGGATAACGTCACATTGCTAGAAATATTGCTTCTTTTACTTAGTTATTAAAAAGTTAATCGTTTGCGTTTAACCAGAGAAAATAATGCTTGAAATAATGACATGAAATGCTCGAAAAAGGGGGTAGGAATGAATTTCGAAAGTTAAAAATTTACAAAAACCTTCCCAGGGATATACCTAAACATTTCCCAAATTTTCATGTCAATTGGATGCATGGTTTTTGAGTCTATTGAGTACAGACAGACAGACACAAATTCATTTATATATATAGACTATTCTGAACTTTTATACTATCTTTATAGAATGTCTACAGTATTTGGAGCCCATAGCAGATATTTAGAACACAGTGTCCTGTCTAACATTGGAAGAAAAGAAAAGATGAATTCGAACTACTTACTATGCTCCACACAACTAAAGAGGGTTTGATAATTAAACGAAAGCTGAAGATGGCTAATCCCAGGTAAGCAAACACGCATGTTTCTAAAACAGAAAGAATCACAACACTTAGAAAGTAAACTTCTTAAATACAATTTAATAATCATTTCAAACTTAACTACCACATATTTCCATGTATAAACCAAGAATTTTTTGGGCTTAAGTAAGACCTAAAGTAAGGGAGGGGTTGCCATATAAACAGATCCATAGAACAGATGTAATACATATGTTTTTTGGTAACATTTTTAGCCATTTGCCATAAAAAGTCACTAAATTTACAAACGTTAACAGTAAACAACAAAAAATAAAATTATAACAGTGAAAAGTAAATAAAATTTGCAAAAATTTTGAAATGAGAAAAAATCCAAAAATTGAAAAATAAGTTTAAAATGACTCTTATCAGTCCACAATAACAGTATTATAATAATAGTGGATTGGCTAATCTTCTAATAAACACAAGACAGAAGCAATCCCCAACCATAGAAAAGTGTTCGAGGCTTTACTTACCAGCAAAAAAGGCGAGAGTTCTGAGAGTCTGCTGCATAGTGATCTGTGTGACAGGAGACAGGTTAAAGTGTGTGTAATGCGACATGACAACACCATTGAACAGGATGGACATAATGCCTATGAGGAAACACAACTTTTGTAAAACAATTTCACACTATTGGACTGAACAACAGAAAAATGGGCACACATGGATATCGTCACTTCATTTTATAACCATGGTGTAAGGAATTTGGACTGCACGACCAGTGTCACATGTATATGCCTTTCTTGTTTTCAGCAAAATCACCCTCATTGACCCTTTCCACTCAGCATTCCTTAAAATTAGAGATGGTTAGCTAAGGGGGGGGGCTGATAAGGTTCTTCGGATGCACTCAGTTGTGTTTTTGGAGGCCAGCAGTCCATCTGGACGAGGGAACTTCTCTTTATGGCAAGGTAGCAAGTTGTAAGGAATGCAGAAAGTTGTTTTCACAGTAAGGGTATAGAATTTTACCCACGTTTTTATTAGAACTTTATTAGATATTTATCTTAAGAACCTTAACATAATGTAGGTGACAAATATAACATCAGACAGCATTCTTTAATTTAAAACTTGGTTTCATTTTATGAAATCGATGAGTGGGTTTTCACGTATAGGAACTCCTATATGTGAAGAAAAAAATATTTTGCTTTTTCAAATTCTGATAGAACCTATCACTTTCATCCATTAAAGAAAAAAAATTTTTTTTTTTTTGGCTCAGGTATTTGAAAAAATTCTAACTGTGAAGAGGTGAATATTGTTTTTAAGACAAATATTTTAACTTTTTTGCATCAATATTTTTTCAGAATTTTTTTGACATTCTATTTGATAATCTGACATTAAGAAATGTCTGACTATTCCTGTATGTAACACTGAGCAATCGTATGAGGAAATTTTGTTTTATTTGTTGAAAAATGTAATGGACTGACATATATAATTTAAATTTAATTACTAATTTGTTAATGTTTTTAAAATCAAAATATTTACAGACTTTTTTTTCATTGTTACAAAATGGAATGATTAATAATCCCATTGGCTAAACCATTCCAGTTAAAAGTAATGGACTTTTAAACAGAAGGAGCCATCTTTCATTTTCCTGCAATGCACTCTACATTCTCTATTATATCTAGATCATTCATTACATACACCCATGTTTTCACAGCAGCCATAAAAAATTAAATATCTACTTACCAGATAAGTGCAGTCCTTCTGCTAAACCATAGGGTGCATACGTAAATACTAAAATCATCGCAAATTCTAAGGAGGGATTTTTTCGTAGATCAACATACTTAAATAAGTTCCATGTTAAGGCAAAAATAATCATAATAAATGACTAATAATGATGAAATAAATAACCTTTCAATAAACTATCAAAATTAAAACAGAAAACTAAACAAAACTTTCTTTATGTTCATTTTCAATATTAATCCTTTCGCGCCTACTGTCACAAATACGTGCCAGCAAGAAACACACTCACTTCCCGGCCGACACACTGGCATGCCAGAGTGTTTTCTCGTTCACCCCAGACCGTCCCATATGTGTGCCAGTGTTGTGGAACATTTTAAAAACTATAAGCTTTGACACAAGATGGCATTGTATGTCCATATGGATCTAGATACATGTAGATTTGACCTCGTACTCAACAGGAGAGTAGTATGATACTCATACAAGTGGTTTTTGATTAAATATACATGAGGAAAAAGGAATGTTTCTGATTGATATGTTTTATGACGGCTCTTTAAATTCCCACGTGGTGTTTGTTTATGTAAGCAGGGGAGTTTTATTTTTGCTAAAGCGTTGTGTATTTCGATTTGCAGTCCAGTTTTTAGTACAGAATTAGATCTGACAGACTTGATTTTTTTTTCTCTTTTTATTGTTAGACTTTCGAAGTGTCGAAAGTGTTTAACTGAGCTTGAAATAGCTGAAATGACGCGAAATATTTCAGATTTTGATTCTGAAACAGATTAGGATATTTGTAATAGTGACACTATAATATATTCTGATTGTTCTTTATGTTCATAGTGGATCTAGTGATTCTAATGATGAGGAGGATTTTTCTGGCAAAGAAATTGGTGATGTTTCGTTTTTTCACATTCTGGAAAAATCCTCTAAAACGGCAAATGAGTTAATACAAGTGCAAGGACTGTCACGTAGGATTGTTTGTAGATAACTGTTTTTAAAATTTTTCATACAAAAAAAGTTTAAATAACATAGTATTCAGTTTTGCAATGTTAAAAGTCATTAAATACTAAGTAAAAAATGAAAAAAAGTAAAGTGTAAAATATATATTTAAATAAGAAATAGCTTAAGTAAATAAAGTATCTATAAACATATATAAATCCCATTCCATTTAAATACTTTACGCAGCATTATTAAATAACGCGTTGCTACTTCGTTAATTTCATGAATTTAGGCTTAATAGCAAAATACCCAGGATACTCACTCGCGAAAGTGACTGCAGGCCTCAGAGATAAGAGGTCCCATTTCCACTTCCCGTCGTGAAAGGGTTAAGATATTTTGATAGTTTATATAATTCTAAAAAATTTACTAAAACATTATTACAATGCTAGCATGATTTTTTAAAAATGAAAAAGAAATAAAGCCTCCCTGATAAATGATTAAATTGGCATAATCCAATAATTTCGATACCAAAAATTAATTATTAAGATTAGCTGACCATCCAGTGCGGCCTATAGATAGAGTTATCACAGTTGAAGCTATTGTTGATTACATTGGCACCAAAGTAAAATTATTATTGGCAGCATCACCATTCTTAAACTGGGTGTTGCAGAAGTAATCTAGGAAAGTCAGCTCAAAATTGTGAAATTAAGATACCACAAAGTTATTTAAAAATAATTTCACTGGTAAAATATGCTAAGAAACAACCTTGTCATTATCTTGAGGTACAAATGATTCTCTATTTTTGCTGTACTTCAATTGGATGCCATGTTAAAAAAAATTGGCAGGCATTGATCTAGCATTTTACTTTACAGCAACTGGATTAGAAAAGATTTTCCCCATTTTATTTGCTTGTTGACTTATTTGAACATTACAGATATTATTTCTTCATTTTGGCTTACATACAGGTTTTGAATTTGGGGTACACTTTTGGAGAAAAAACTCATTCTCAGGTTATACACATATTTGGAAATATATGGTATACATTTTAATTAACCATTTATTCAAGGTATCCGTCTATGTTGAAAACATCATTTTTTGCTAAAAATCATAATTTTTTTTTATTATTCTATTGTAAAATTTCAACTTTTGAGATTCTAAATCTGTTTTTGTTTTGTCTCTACGGCAGTTTAAAGAAAAGTGACAGCTGTTTAAACATCAGTGACAGCAGTCGAAACAAAATAGAAGTAGCGACTTGAAAACTGGAAGTTGTGAATTTAAAGCCTCTTAAAGGGAAATTTTTTGGACAAAACTTATTAAATTTTCATGAAGATGAGTTTAAACATTTTTTTAGTATTTTTAATAATTAACAACTCGGCAATTAGCAAGTTTTGAAGCAAGAAAGTGTGGGGAATTTTAAATATGTATTTTAATTTTTTAATAGTTAAAGTTGCTTTTATAAACTTCAAATGAGTTTTCCTCAGAACGGTATTTTTAATAAAATGTCAAAACTTGAAATGCGATTTCTAAAAAGTTCTTAAAATACTTTGTTGAAAACTTATGAATGCTTTTGATAGTATTGACTAGTGAACAACCTAAAAGCTTTCAATTTGGATCATTTTTAAGGATGTTACACTCATAGTTAGCTATAAAGGTAATGAAAATGCGTTAAAAATTCAATGTGTACGATTTTGAAGGACCCACATTTTTTACCAAATGTAAATGAAGCAAAGATTTTAGGGGATTCACTAGTCCAGTGTATGAGAAATGTGTTGCATCAAAAAATATTGAAATAATTTAATTTATTAAAACATGAGACCTTTTGGAAAAACTGATTTTTTTTTTACTAAATATTCTTCATTTACAGGGTATCTGACAAAATAAAATTTTTCAAATCCATGACTTTTCATGACTTTCATTTAACAGATCATTTTCCATGACTTTAAAAAGCTTTCATTAAAAGTATATATGAATAAAACTTGTGACGTACATACAAATAAAATATATGCTTTTAGAGAAATTACAGGAATTTTATCATAAAAAAAACTATAAACTTACTTTAAGTGTTAATAAACTCACATAAAAATAAATTGTTGTATCTACATACCTAAGTTTAATCATATAGCCATTTTTTCAATCAAAATGTTTCCAATTTGAATTTGGGGTACTTTGGTATTATCCAGGTAACCACGAATAATAGACAAATATAACCCTATAAAGTTTATATACAATATCCCTAGAGATAAACTTATATTTTGTGCAAAAATCTTAATTCATTTTTATTAAAAACTAATTATTAAATTAATAAAATTTTAATCTACAATTTAAGAAAAAAAACCAGAATAATATACATTTACCCACCCATTAAGCTTTCTCGCTTCGAGTTTCCTTGGTGAACCAATTTTACTTGGCAATAGGTTCAATAGGATAATACATAAATACCAAACTCAGTAACTTCAGCCAAATGACAAGTAAAAATAGAATTAAACAATTCAATGCATTTGTTTTAATCGGTAGTTTAGCGGATCCATGACTTTCCATGACTTTTACTCATTTTACTTGAAAAATCAAGTCTTTCCACGACAAAATTAATCCATAGTTTAAATCCATGATTTTCGATGACTTTGTTAGCATAAATGCCAATTTTTTATATTAATTGACGTTTCTACTTTTAAAAAAAAATTTCTTTTGAATATTTCAATCCAGAGCGGTTTTTAACTTCCCGCCATTATTATTTTTTTTTTCTTGGACGTGCGATTCGATGAAGAAGGAAGTGCCGTATTCAAATACTTGCTCGGTAATCACGAATCGCCCAGCGAGCAGCACACGTGGACGAATCAGCGTTCAGTCTTCCACCTGGCGGGAAGTATGAGTACGCCAGGGTGAAGTTCATCGGTGCAGAAGCGAGGAAACGGTGACCTACTGGGGAAAACGGCAACATGTTTGGCAGCGAGGTACCTGATCCGGTAGATGGTGAACGAAGGCAGTGTTTTAGTTTGAGGCTCATCATCCTAAAGCTATCAATGGTTTTTTTTCAATAGCCGCCAGTACTTCCTGATCAACGTATATGAGCCGACTGAGGGTGTTTATCTTATGGCCATCCTACTTTTGAAGGAATTTGTGGAAGTAGGCAATTTTTGGGAAAGTTTGACTCAAGATGCAAGTTGTTTTGGATTTTAGCTTGTTTTGAAAAGGGTAACTTGCAGCGATTTCCTCTTTTTTTTCTTTTTTTGATGGTGGTTGGGACCTTATGTCCCAATTTAATTTTTTTTTTTAGTCCTAGTCCAGTTCATAATATCTTGTTTTTTTTTGTTGTAGTACATATATAAGTTATTCTGTATTTGTTATTTCTTTAAATGTTTTTTTTTTTCGAATAAATTGTTATTATTTTTAAAAACTGCTTCTTTTCTGACCAACTCGAATTCCACTGTGACAAACCTCTGCATAGAATACTTCTAACTTTGTGTTGGGGGTATCAGACTTTCCAGGTGCGCGAAAAAACATGCATTTATTAGAAATTTTATAAAAACTTCTCCAGGAATAAATTTTTTAAGTACAATTCTCTATGATAGTATAAAAAATAAATCTAAAAATGTAAAAACATGAACTAATTTCTATGTTTAAAGAAAAAAGTTCTCTGAACGTAGACAAATACCTTAGAAATGGAACAATAGTGAAAAAAAAATTACAGCCAGCTAATCTTGAGATGGCTAATCTATATAATTCCATTTAAACACAACACAACAACGTCTAAACAATATTTTGAAAGGATATTAAAGCTGCCGTCAGTGCAAACACAACCCCAATGGCTGCGGATGCAAAGAACATGAGGAAGAAACGTCCAATCCCATGTAAAACTGCCTGCCCAGCTGACATACTGGCCATTCCAGGAGAAGCAGCCTGAAGAATTGTTCTACCAAAAGTCAAACATAAACATTACAATTCAGTTGCCTAAAATTCATATACAGTGAGTACATTTCACTTCAAGGACTTTCTAAGGACCAAAGTAATTTTTTATAAGGACCTACTTGAAATATATGGCATGATGACATAAACCCTATTATTTCCTGAGGAACCTATTTTAATAATTATGAACCAGACAAGGCATGTTCAAGAAATTCTGTACAATATTTCAGAATTAAGTTTTTAAAAATGTATAAAAAATGAATATAAGATAATCTATTGTGTTGGCAACTAAGTAATTGCAGATTTCACTCATAAATGGCGTCAGTTGAATTTTTAGGTTTGCAGACGTAGTACAAATGTAAAACACATTTTGTTATTTGATAGTTGGCAATTCAGCTGTCAATCAGTAAAAAAAGTTTTTTGATCGGTTGCATAGTTTTCGCTTTACCTTTGTTGAAGAATGGAAAATCAAAAGGAACATTTTCGTCATATTTTGCTTTTTTATTTCCGCAAAGGGAAAAAAGCATCACAAGCTCATAAAAAGTTATGTGATGTTTATGGTGACGAAGCCTTAAAAGAATTGGCAAAATTGGTTTGCCAAATTTCGTTCAGGTGATTTTTCACTCAAAGATGAAAAATGCTCTGGTTGTCCAGTTGAAGTTGATGACGCCCAAATCAAAGCAATAATCGATTCGAATCATCGCAGTACAAGACATGAGATTGCAGAGACACTTCATGTATCACATACATGCATTGAAAATCACTTAAAACAACTTGGCTATGTTCAAAAACTCGATATATGGGTTCCTCACGAACTGAAATAAACGGATAACTGAAATGAACTGATAATAAATTTAATGCAACGCATTAACAGCTGCGATTTGCTAACGAAACGTAATGAAAATTATCCGTTTTTAAAACAACTGATAACTGGCGATGAAAAATGGGTTGTTTACAACAATAGCAGGTGGAAAAGATCGTGGAGTAGGCCAGGTCAACACACTCAATCAACATCAAAAGCTGATATTCATCAAAAGAAGGTTTTGTGTTGGGATTACAAAGAAATTGTCTACTTTGAACTCTTACCACCCAACCAAATGATCAATTCTGATGTCTACATTAAACAACTAATGAAATTAAACAATGCAGTTGAAAAAAAGTGGCCTGAATTGACAAATCGAAAAGGTGTTGTATTTCATCATGACAATGCAAGGCTACACACATCTTTGGTCACTCAGCAAAAATTATTGGAGCTTGGTTGGGACGTTTTGCCACATCCACCATATAGTCCTGATCTTGTACCATCTGATTACTTTTTGTTTCTATCTTTACAAAACTCCTTAAATGGTAAAAATTTCAATAATGATGATGATGTCAAATCGTACCTGATGCAGTTTTTTTGCTAATAAAAACACCAGAAGTTTTATGAACGTGGGATTATGATGCTGCCTGAAAGATGGCAAAAGGTCATTGATCAAAATGGGCAATACATTACAGAATAAAGTTATTTAGTTCCATGAAAAAATTGTCTTTGATTTTCTAAAAAAAATCTGCAATTACTTTTTGCCAACCCAATATTTGACAAAAACTAATTTTGAAAAATATACATCTAGACTTTTTGAGTGATCAAACTAAAAATAAATTGTGAATAAAAACAATATTATAAACAGTACTTCCTGAGGGTTTAAAAATTACTGATATATATATTTATATATATATATATATATATATATATATATATATATATATATATATATATATACTAGCTGATTATACCCGGCATTGCCTGGGAAAGAAGAAAGTTTTATACTTTTCTATTACATTCAATGCAAAGAAAATTAAACTTCCATAAGTAACTGAAATATCTACAAACACCCATCTTCCATGCTTCATTTCATTAAAATCTGAAAGGACTGTTAGCTATTAGGAAAGGGCAGCTAGCTTTATACTTTAAACCTTTTCAGTATGCAAAAGATTATTTATTTGTCAAATAAGTTTTCTAGCTCATGACCCTAAAAAATACTAACAAGCTAAAAGTATTTTCATACTTTTTTAAGGATATCAAGGAAAGGAATTTTTAATTACTACAGTAATATACTGACAACATATATGTATTTGAGGATTTTTTTTTTTTTTTTTTTTTTGCTATTAATACTGCACTTTGGGCTAGAAAATGTAAAAGAATGTTATGAACTTTAACAAATATTTATTAACTATTTACAAAGAAATTTCCAATAGTGCAAGTTCACATACATAAACAATTTCATTTTGAAAGTTCAACAGATTTCTTTCTTTTGTATCAGAAATTTTTTCGCTCAAGTTCTGTAACTCAGGTACTTTTTCTTTTATATCTTTATATGGAAGAAATTGATAGTGTTTCAATTTCAAAATTAAGGAGTTTTTAAAGACATTTGGCAAAAGATTAAGTAGTTTTAAGGGCCCTTAAAAATGAAAGCTAAAATTAAGGAGTTCTTAAGGACTTTTAAGGATCGTGGGAACCCTGACTCAGTATAGGTATTATTAATTTGAAAAATGTTTCTTTTAATTGAAATATCCTTTAATTAGATCCCATTTTTAATTTAAAAGCACATAAATTTATAAAAGTTTAATTATATATCATTAAATATATTTGTTATACATTTAGAAACAAATTGTTACTTTACGGTTTTACTGAGAGAGCCAAAAGTATTCAAATTTCATTTATTTATTTTCATCAGTAATATTGCCTATTTACTTACGTAGCTAATACAATAGAGACAGCATCATTGAGTATACTTTCGCCCAGTACCAACATGTTTAACACTGGTTCCACGTCTAAGGCATGAAAGATGGCAATGGTAGCAACAGGATCAACGGCAGACACTAAGGATCCAAAGGCAAAGCTCTCGGTAAAGTCCAGCTTAAAAGCAACATCAGCCTACAACAAAAAAAATCAATGAAAAATAAGGATCCTAATACATAAGGTACTAGCCCTAAAATATATTTTCATTTCAATAGACACTGATATGGGCACTTCATAAAATCTTATTTGCCTACTAGGCTCCATTAAAGTAAGTTTGGACAAAACAGCTTAGAAGTGACATTTTTCTTCCTAAACTTTAGTTTTCATCACATTCTAGAGATATTTTGTATCAATATCAATCACAGAGCTTAAAAACTCAATCTCAAATTTAAAAACTCAAAATTTGAAAAATACATTTAAAATGACTCTTATCTGTGCTATAAACTTTCCATAACAACAACAGTACTATAACTGTATCAGATCAGCTAATCTTTAAAAAAAAAAAAAAAAAAAATTCTACGTAAGCTGAAAAAAAAATTGATAAATTGACAAACATAGCTTTTTAAGTTTATATTGCTTAAATTCATGAAAAAATTGTCTTTATAGAGGGATACCAGACTTGAAACTTGCTGTTAGCATGTAAGTAAAAATATTGACCACAATGCCTTGCACCATGGCAATAATCTAGAAAAATTAGTGTGAAATCGCGAAATTAATTAAGACAGCATGAAGTTAATTAAAATTTAAAATTGAGTTGCTTTTCTTTGCCACTTTCAAAATGTGCTAAGAGATGTCATTGTATTTCTGCAACCTATCCTCTGCCGTACTAAAATTGGATAAAAATAGGTTTGAAAAACATTGCTCTAGCATTTTACTTTAAACAATTTTGACAAAGGCTAATTGTTATTGGGCTGCTGGAAGGTTAATGGCTGATGCTGCCAATGCCTGATGTAAGATTTAAAAAAAAAAAATCAAACAAGTTTTTTGGAAAATATTACCCTTGTTTTACCTACCCTAATTTCCTGCATTTAATCTGCGGATTATATGTTTAAAAAGTTTAAATTTCCTTTTAATGTGTATTATATGCTGTCGAGTATTATTGACTGTTAAAAATTATTTTTATAATAAAATTTACAAATATCTTTCCTAAAGAACAATAGAGGACAGCACCTGCTCATATTTACAGGTTTGTTTTTTTCTTTAATCAGGATAAAGATCATTTTAACACTTGTATAATCTGAAATGGCAGCACTTTGCTGCAATCTCCATTTGTTTTGTCACTTTCAGGTTACCAGATGGAGCCATAACTATCAGTTTAAAATTTTAACACATATCACAAATAACCGTATTAAATTACGATGCATTTTACGAATTCTAAATTTTAACATTGTTTTTATTTAAATATGCATTCGAACAATTTATTTGTATTATTCTTTCTGAACTAATTAATGTAAATTTTTAGAATATATTCTTACTATTGTTAAATATAAAATTCTTTAAGTCTATCCAAATTTTTACTTTTTTTTTTTTTTTTAATTTAAAGAAAATGTTATCATTAAGAAAAGAGCTTAAATTTAGCTTTTTTTAACACTAGAAGATATAACACTTTTTTCTACACGCCTTTCGTTTCCTTGAATCACATGAAATTTAAATGGAAATTTAATCTGCAGATTATACGCAAGAAATTTGGGTACTTGGCAACATTTTTGGCTTCTTAGTGACATATTTGAACATTCCTGAAATTGTTTTTTCATTTTCGCTTAGAAACAAATTTTGATATTTGGTTAAGTTATTGAAGAAGTTGTACTCTCATACAGCATGATAAAAAGTGATCAAAAAGTTTCAACTTCATACTCACCATTCCTAACAAATAGACTCCTCCTCCAATGATGAAAGCTGAAATAGCTGTGCCAAAAATAGCAAATACCAAAATGGATCCAATATTTTGGAAGAAATTACCCTAAGTTAAAAAAGTAATAAAGAAATAAATGTACAATTTTGTCAAAATAAATAAGTAGATGAAAGAAAGCACACATTATAAAATAAACTAATACAATTTAAAAAGTACAAGGTTAAACCAATATATATTTTTTACGGATCACTTCAAAATTTTTATCAAATATTTTCACAACTTTAGTAAATATTTGGCCCTACTACATATTTTGTTATGTTCTTTTTAAATTAACCAATAACCAATTTTTCACAAACACAGAATTTTAAAGAACATTGAGACAAGAAATGTATAAATCTCAAAAATTTACCAAAACTTCTACAGTTTTCTTTTTCCAAACTCTCCTATATATATAGGACAATGATAAAATATACTGTTATAAATTCCATATGTCTGTTTACCCAATAAGCATATAGTTTGGTATAACATGGTTAAAAAAAAGGGAAAAAAATTGACAAAAGGATTTAGTCACAATTTTGGCATATATTTATGGGTTTTCTAATATGTTTGATGATTTTAAGAGATATTTTCCCCTTTTATCCTCTCTAACTGTTCAAATTGCAAAGATATGCTTGTATCTCAGAAAAAAAAAGAAATCATACAACGGTTGCTGATAATAACGCCTAAGTTAAAATCCATTTGTAATGGCTGAGAATGGTTTAAGGGTTGATTTGGAATATCCATGCCAACAGTGAGATTTGAACAAGGAAACTCAACTTCTTAAGAGCACTCATTTAGCATAGTAGAGAATGAAAAATCTCCTAATATTTTCAGTATAATTAAAACACCATAAAATCCTTTTTGAAACTTCAATACCCACTCTTATTTTTCCATACTAATATTTTAATATCAACTAAATTTAGCATTGAAATGATCTTTTCCAATGAAATATTTATTACAGACAGATAACAGACACCCCTGTAGGACAAACCAAAAGGTTTACGCTGAAGCCACAATCAACAAAAACATTAAAAGATTTTACAAACAATAATATTACATAAGACAAAAAGCTATTATAAGCTAACAATAATATAAGGAATGGGGATCACGTGACCAGTGTTTCACATCGATATACCTTTCTTGTTTTCGGCAAAATCTCCCCCATTGACCCCTTCTACTCGGCGTTCCTTGAAATTGGAGATGGCCGGCTAAGGGGAGGGGGGCTAATAAGGTCTTCGGATGTGCTCAGTTGTGTTTTTGAAGACCAGCAGTACATCTGGAAGGGAGAACTTCTCTTTTCGGCAGGGATCAAGTTGCAAGAAATGCGAACACCCCTGATCCCGAAGAAAGGGAGAGAAGAGGTGAAGAAAACAGTTGGATTCAAGCCTGTGACTTAAAGACATCTCTCGTTTCGATGTGAGAGAACACAACAATGGTTTTATATTTGGACTTATTGTTAAATATAAAATTCTTTAAATCTATCCAAATTTTTACTTTTTAAATTATTTTTTTTTAATTTAAAGAAAATGTTATCATTAAGAAAAGAGCTTAAATTTAGTTTTTTAACACTAGAAGATGGTTTGGTTTGGAGTGCTACAGTCTACGTTTTTGCAACATGAGGGCTAATGAGACCGGGACCTACAGCTTAAACCAGATTCCAAACGGCTACGAACATCCATCCCACTGTGGGATTCGAACCCAAGAACTCTGGTACCGAAGGCCAGCACCCTAACCAATCAGCCATCATTCGGCTAACACTAGAAGATATAACACTTTTTCTACACGCCTTTTGTTTCCTTGAATCACGTGAAATTTAAGTGGAAATTTAATCTGCAGATTACGCAGAAAATTTGGGTACTTGGCAACATATTTGGCTTCTTGGTGACATATTTAAACATTCCTGAAATTGTTTTTTCATTTTCGCTTAGATACAATTTTTGATATTTGGTTAAGTTATTGAAGAAGTTGTACTCTCACACGGCATGATAAAAGTTTCAACTTCATACTCACCATTCCTAACAGATAGACTCCTCCTCCAATGATGAAAGCTGAAATAGCTGTGCCAAAAATAGCAAATACCAAAATGGATCCAATATTTTGGAAGAAGTTACCCTAAGTTAAAAAAGTAATAAAGAAATAAATGTACAATTTTGTCAACATAAATAAGTAGATGAAAGAAAGCACACATTATAAAATAAACTAATACAATTTAAAAAGTACAAGATTAAACCAATATATATTTTTTACGGATCACTTCAAAATATTTATCAAATATTTTCACAACTTTAATAAATATTTGGCCCTACTACATATTTTGTTATGTTCTTTTTAAATTAACCAATAACCAATTTTTCACAAACACAGAATTTTAAAGAACATTGAGACAAGAAATGTATAAATCTCAAAAATTTACCAAAACTTCTACAGTTTTCTTTTTCCAAACTCTCCTATATATAGGACAATGATAAAATATACTGTTATAAATTCCATATGTCTGTTTACCCAAAAAGCATATAGTTTTGTATAACATGGTTAAAAAAAAGGGGGGAAAAATTGACAAAAGGATTTAGTCACAATTTTGGCATATATTTATGGGTTTTCTAATATGTTTGAGGATTTTAAGAGATATTTTCCCCTTTTATCCTCTCTAACTGTTCAAATTGCAAAGATATGCTTGTATCTCAGAAAAAAAAAAAAAAAAAAGAAATCATACAACGATTGCTGATAATAACGCCTAAGTTAAAATCCATTTGTAATGGCTGAGAATGGTTTAAGGGTTGATTTGGAGCAATGAGTGTTAATGAGATTGCTTAATGAATATCCGTGCCAACAGCGAGATTTGAACAAGGAAACTCAACTTCTTAAGAGCACTCATTTAGTATAGTAGAGAATGAAAAATCTCCTAATATTTTCAGTATAATTAAAACACCATAAAATCCTTTTTGAAACTTCAATACCCACTTTTATTTTTCTATACTAATTATTTTAATATCAACTAAATTTAGCACTGAAATGATCTTTTCCAATGAATATTTTTATATATATA
Organism: Pardosa pseudoannulata; assembly: GCA_032207245.1. Taxonomy (NCBI): domain Eukaryota; kingdom Metazoa; phylum Arthropoda; class Arachnida; order Araneae; family Lycosidae; genus Pardosa; species Pardosa pseudoannulata. The sequence goes on along the minus strand of CM063500.1, from coordinate 121,239,951 downwards.
TATAATGAATTTGTGTCTGTCTGTAGTTGATAGACTCATACATTCAATCGCAATGAAAATTTGGAAAATTATTCGGTATATCCGTAGGAAGGTTTTTGAAAATTTTCAACGTTCAAAATCCATTCCTTCCTCCTGAGAGTTTCAAGTCATTATTCGAAGCATTTATTTTCGGTTAAAAGCCACAATTAACTTAATTTATCACATCGTAACTAAATAAAGAAGATTTCTAGCAATGTGACGTCATTCCGTAATATGTAATTGTTTTAAGCACAGTCCTCAGTTAAAAGCAAGATATTAAAATCAATTTATCACGTAATAAATAGGTGAAAACGATATTTTTTATCATTAGACGTCATTCCTTTAAACATCTCATTTACATTTCTTATTTTATGTTATTTAAACATCGCTGTATAGTATCCTTCGATTGGACCGGCTAAATGGAGATATAAGGTCTTTCATTTCTATGTGACGCAAATTTTGTTTTTTTTGAAGAATACATTTTAAATTCTCTTTCTTGGTTCAAGTTACAAGAAATGATCGACAATATTCTAACAAGAAAAGTACAAAAGGAAGGGAAATAAAAACATCCTTTTGGATTCAAGCTTGATCCTTGATCTTTCGAAAATTGGACAATGGTTGATCAGCTTCTGGATAGTCCAGAATGTTTAGAACAGGAGAAGTTCTTCATATTGTTAAATTTTCACACTCTTATTTTACACACGCTTTCACATCTTATTGATGTCAGCAGGTTTAATGGACTGAAGTATATAACTGAATTTGTTTTACTTATAATGTTTCATAAATCTTGTAACTATGAAATTGGTTTGCATAATCTTTGTTTAAAGTAATTTATTAAGTTTACTGTAGCGAAGCCCATGCACACTTGTTAGCTATTATGAACACTCACCTGTAGCCCCAGTAAAACTGCCAAAGTTACATGGGAAGCATACGATTAACAAAAGTGTGTTTTACAAAGTGGACACATAAGTGGTATTGCAAATAATTTACAAATACAATATTTTTGCTTGTTCTAAGTAAAACTAGTTTCAGTAGTCAAATTAATTTTTCACTCCTTTAAAGAAAACAATTTTCAATTAAACTAGCAGTTCTTTGCAGTTTATACTAAACATTAATTCATTAAAAGGGTTTTAAAATATTAACCAATTAAAATCACCTCAAAATAAATGAATATTCACTGTTTAAATGATTGAATATTTCTTTCAAAATCTTTTACGTTTTAAATACTGGTTCAATGATTCAGTTTCACTTTTTTTAATATATTGGGAAGTAAATGTACAACATTAGCTTGCATAATGTAATGGTATGTCACACGGACACAGCTGGGTATCCTGTTTACTATTTCAATAGTACAGAAAAGAACTATGACTGGTTACAATATGTTCGCATTTTCAGAATTTTAAGCTTAAAATAGCCTGGTTAACTGCCAACTTAATTTTCTTAAAATCACTAATTTTCAGTTGGTTTATTTTTAATTACCCACCGATCGCGGGAAATGCCCCTTCCTACTATTGATGTTAATAGCCACAGTTAATGGGAATTTAGTGGCTGTGGCATATTTGACTCCGGAATGAGTTTTATGCAAATTAGCAGGTATATATATATATATATATATATATATATATACATATAGCCTCGAGAGATGTGTTGGCGTATATGTTAGGTTATGTTGTGTTTTTCCCAAATAGGAGTTCAGTTGGTAAATGCGTTTAACAGGTTGTTTCCCCCCTTCCCTCTAGTAAGAGTTCCTTTATGTTTAGTTCAGTTCAGAGATGTGTTAGGAGATATGCTTAGAGTTGTAATTTAAGTGTTTATGCATTGTTCTTTTGTTATGGCAATAAATTGTTATTGTTAACTGATTTCTCATGTGTTATTGCACACTAATACAAAAGATTAGGCCAGTAAGCTTATCACAATATATCAAAACTACATTTTTATAATGTAATTCGCAATTAATGGTATTTTGTTCATGATACCCACAAAATTTCGGTACCATATGTAAACAAAGTACTGTAAAGAAAGGTTCATTGTTTCAGGCAATATACCAGCCGAATTCCAGATGCATATCAACCCAAATGTAGGCATAATAAATAATAGCAGAGACTAGTAAATTTGGAAAATCATTCATACGATAACCATCTACATTCACTAAAATAAAAAGTCATTCAAAGAGAAAAAATCATTATTCTACAAACTACTTTTAAACTGTCTTCAAAATAAGTAAAATCAACATAACCAAGCACTTACTTTATGTAAATTATAACCGGATTCATACATTATGGGAGGCAATAAAACCAAGAAAAAGGTTGTGGGGTTAAAGGCTTCTTCTTTCTGAAAAAAGATTTTTAAAAAAATTAAATATTTCCTAAGGCAAAATTTCTTTTAAATAAAAACTATTGCATATTTAATATTCTAAAAGTTTTTTGTGTTTTATTTCAAGTTTAGTAGTATTATTAAGATCCTAATCTATTCACAATGATTTATTTATAAGCAACATCTATACTTATCGAAAATAGAGAATTACTATTTAGTTCACAAATAACATTTTCACTGTCAATAGTTTCTGTGGAAATTGTGTTAATATCAATAAATAATAAAAAGAAATGGAGAAAAAGAAAGGGTCTTTCTAAAAATGTACTTGTGTATTTTTTCCATCTTTTGATTGTTTGATGTGCTACCACAACTGACGAGCCAGTCAGGTCATTTCTTTATCTATTTTCTGTTATTTTGTTTTATTGTACTTGTTTTGTTGTTTATTGTGAAGTAAATAATTAGTCAGAAACCTGAGATTTGTTTACATATTTTGAAACATTTGAATACATATATACTTATATATATACATGTAATAAATTATTTCCTCTAGTCACAATAATTATGTAGCCCCTATTGTTTTTAATTTGCTACTGGGCAAGAAGAAAGCTAGTCAGCAAGCAGTAATAATGAATGATGCAATCTGGCCATATTGAAGAGAACGGCACAAATCTAATTAAATTTATATTTCAGAGCTGCTAAAATGGACATCTTTACGAGTCAATGACAGACAAAGGAAAGATACAAAAATCCCTCTGCTTGAACAGACTCAAGACTGAAGACAGAAAGAATTTTCCAACTTACTCCACAAAATTAAGTGTAAGATAAGGAAAAACGTGGAGCCATTTGCCAGTGACAGCTGGGAAATGTGTTGAATAGACAGAAAATGGACATCTATAGGATAGAAAGCTTTGGGAAATAGATAGAAGGAATTTGAAGTTGATCACACTTCTTCGATGAAGACATTTAGAGGCTGGGAAAAAGATGTTAAGGAACGAGAATGGAAGAGAGGAGGTTTTTAAGGAAATATTAAAGTGAAATAATTTTGAAATATTACATACATGTACACATTTAAGTACATACACATTTATTTACATATATATATATATATATATATATATATGTCCTCACATCTTTGGATATATATTTCCAATTAAGAAGACAATGATAAAATATTAGAAGCTGTTTATCTTTTAAGGTGCAGTAGTCATATTTATATATCTAGTACTGATTTTAAAAAAATAAATAAGCCTTAATTTTTTATAATTTAGAACTTTGGTCATTTCCTTCCGTGCTTTCATATTTCTATAGAGTAATAATAAGCAATAAATTTTAAACACAAACCCTTTATAAAAATCTAAAATAAGAAACCAAAACGTAATGTAACGATGAAATATGTGATATTAAAGGCAATTAAATTGTTTTGTATACATTTTCAATAAAGAAAACAGTATTTAAAACAAAGTATACAAAAATTTTATAACATTAGATTTTAAAAAGGCTCTTATATATATTTTACAATTATTAAACATGATAAAAATTACTGAAAAATAAAATTTTGAGAATTACTTTAGCTTTTTCAAAATTTCACAATTAAATACTATCATTTTGAAAACAAATTTACATTACTAGATTTTATGTTGAACAATATGGAAAATATGTAGTTGTAGTTTGCAATATCTTACCTGCCAGTTGCCTAGATTATTATTTGAGAAAAGCTTTAATATCAAGCCTATCAAAGCTCCTGGAATAGGAAATAAAATAGATTATTTAATATTGAACATTCAACAAATGTTAAACATAAGTATAAGAAACACTTATCCTCATTTTAGACTTTAACTTTAGTGTAGAAATATGAAAATTTACCTACTCTTCAGTACTACGAGGCGCATCCAAAAAGTAAGTTTCCCGATGTTTTCTCCTTTAAAATAAACATGATTAGCCGTGTCAATTGCATGTGCATAACAGATTTATGATGTATTATTCATATGCCATCTGGACAAGTCTCGATTCATGCCAGTAGCAGAGTAACATTGGTCCGAAATGGAAACTAATTCCTTCTCCCGCAACCTGCAAGGTTCAGTCGGTGATCTTGAATACACAAAGCATTGCAACAATTGAAATTCATTGTCAGCTCTGTCAGGTCTATGAGATGAAACTGACTCCTGAACACACGCTTAGGAGCAGCACTGATATTTCTGCTACGGTATCATGACGACGAAGACGAGTTCCTGAACAGGATCACGGGCAATGAGACTTGGATTGCGCACTTTACCCCAGAAACGAGCAGCAGTCAATACATTGGCTTCATAGTGCATCTTCGGTCAGAAAAAAATACAAACAGACGCTTTCGGTACATAAAGGGATGTGCACGGTGTCCTGGGACAAGAATGCTGGTTCCGTTTCACAGGCGGCAGTGTTCTACGACAGAGGTATACAAAAGTGGATCCCACAATACGACAAGTGTCTTAATTCTGGTGGTGGCTATATTGAAAAATAGCTGAAACATGGCTGAACGTGTTGCCAATAAATATGCCCGTGAAAGAGTTCTTTTTTTCTTTTAAATACGGAAACTTACTTTCTGGATGAACCTCATATATAATAATTAAACCTTCAAATCTATAATATTCATGTATAAAGCTAAAATATATTCAATTTCATAACTGGGCCATATTACTGCCTGGACCCCAAAATGTGTTATTAGTAACGAATAATTTATTAAAGTATATGGATAAAAATGACAGAACTTGAAAATATTTTAGGTTTAATCACATTCAAACATAAGGACTCTTATCCTATTTTATATTTTTTTTCTATGTTATTAATATGTTTTCTGCTAATCTATAATATATACCCTATATTTCTGTGTATAAGACGAGAATTTCTAGGTATTCCCTTTAGTTCTCTAAAGTTTGGTTGTTTTGAAGAAAGCTTTATTTTCATATCTTTCCCTAAACCTATTCTAGTCTGGTATTAGTTTTTAATAAGCAAAAATGCCAGTTTCAAAATAATATATTGTTAAGAACTTCAAAGCTGGGTTTGGGGATTGAATGGACTTTAAGTAATATGGAACAAAAACAATCATTTGGTTTGGTTTGGTTTGGTTTGGAGCACTACAGCCTACTTTTTGAAACACGAGGGCTAATGAGACCAGGACCTGCTGCTTAAAACCGATTCTGAACAGCTACGAACATCCACACCACTATGGGATTCGAACCCATGAACTCTGGTTCTAAAGACCAGCACCCTAACCATTCGGCCATCATTCAGAGAAAACAATTTATTGGCAATCAGTTGGAAAATACAATGTTAGAAAGGCATCAAGATTAAGGTACTGCACACTCGTACGAAGCTTACAAAATCTTCGCAAAACAACGAATGCCATGGGCTCACGTACCTCTTTCCACATCAAACAAAACGGAAGCACCGGTAAAACATAGCACACCGTGCGTATTCATTACACTGAGAAATCTACCTAACGAATCTCTCTGTTTGGGACTCAGCCTGCCTTATATAGACCTAAAGAAACTGCTGGAATATTAAAGAAAGCGGAACCGTAAGTTGTCACATATGGCCACACTTGGCAACATTTAGTAACCCTTGGTGATATTTGGTGACAAAAATAGGTTGCCAAAACTGTCGCCAACGAGCTGGTATCTCGCCAATTTGGCGAAAATATTTAAATTTAAATTTAATTCATAACAAATACAATTATAATATTTATAGATAGTAACAGCAAAAACACAGATTTTTATCATAACAATGAATATTCTTCTCTGGAATGACACCAGAATTCTGACACTAACACTATTTAATAGGAATCAGTTCAGAATGTTTTTCACACACAAAAAAAAAAGAGCTTTTTGTTTAGGACAAGTGGTGTCAAAAAATTTCTTCAGGAATCCCAAAAGGTTTCACAAAACACCCTAATCTAGTGTTTTAATTCACAGTGATTCGAATGGAAAACATTTTATGAGTTTCACATGTTTGGTGATGTTTTCCACTTCTTGGTGCCATATCTGAATGTTACAGCAAAAAAATTTTTCGCTTCCTCTTGTATACAGATTCTGAATTTTGGAGAAATATTGGAACAGAAAAGTACACACAGATGGGCTTTTATTCAGAAATATACAGTTACTAAAATTGTACATAGGTACCTCAATTCCTCATTTCCTAACACTATTTGTCTGAGGAGTATATGTGAAAAAACAGATTTAATGTTTTAATGTAAAGATAAAAATGGACAAAATTAAATTTTAATTCCATCAAAAAATTGATATATACATCCATAAGTAATTAAAAAAAATCACATTAAGAATCTGATATTTATATTCTAGATCAGCCATTACATTTTTTTGGCATGAGCACTTGTATGAAGCAAAAAAGTTGAGGCAGAGATATCATTTTTAAGGGAACAAGCAACGTTATGCCAATAAATCTTCTGTTACTCAAAAATTGGCATCATCAGACAGACACTCATGGAAATTCTTGATTTTTGCAATGAAAGGTGATACTTTTTTTAAAAAAATACATTTAATAAATTAAAGTATAATAAATTTAAATAAAATATTTCTCAGGTTTTGTCTTATTTTTGAAAATGCATATTTCATTATTACACATATTATGTGTAGTTAAAAAATTTTTAGAAAAGAATAAATAAAAAAGATACAGCTTTTATTAACCAAGATTTCAATCCATATAATAATAGTAAGTTGTCTGTCTGCAAATTTATGAAGTGGTTGTACCTAAAATGTAACGACATTTTGCAGATTTTTTATGAGTTAGGACCAGTTAGCAAAATTCAAAGAGAGTTCGAAGATACCTCAATTTTTTGAGCGTTTAATGCTATTATTTCAAGCCTTATTCTTCTTATTTATACTAAATTCATTATTGATAGGATGGCGAGGGCGGAGAAATTACTGGAAGTAATTGAACATTAAATTCTAATTTCCCTCACTGCGTGAAGCTGGTACATGAGGTAGAGTGTCTGCCCATTTGATCGTCGGATTCTATTGTTTCTGTAGACATAGCTGAATTTTTAAATGTCAAACAATTTAATAATTTCTGCTTTTTCTTTTGAAGTCTTATTCCTAAAGTTGTTTGTATTATTTTTAAAATAACTTTTTACCATTTTTCAAATTTTTATGATTTTTATTATTTTTATTTTATTAAATTCAGTATTACCATTATATCAAATTTTAAGATCAGGCGAATAAATGTATCAATTTATAACATAATAAATAGGTAAATAACAATTTTTTTCATTATACATCATTCCTTTCACCATCTCAATGAATCATTTATTTTAGATTATTTAAATATCTTCTGCATTATTTCCACACGTTTTATCACTAAACTCAGATATTAGGTAAATAATTTTCTTAAGGTAATATTTTGTTGCAAATCATAGCCAAAAACAAACCATTTTTTTTTTACTTGCCTCATAGGGTACTTTACAATTCTGAAAATTAAAAATTTTACTGATCCCGTCATATGACGGGTTAAATGCTAGTTATTCCAATAATCAAAGTATACAAAATAGGATATCTACATATTCTAAAATATAACCCCTTTTTGAAGATTTAAAAAATTAATGTTTAGGCAACAGGACCAGTAGCAGCTATAAATTAACTAAATGCACAAGGAATCTCAAAAGATAAATTTTGAAAGATTTTTATCAATTTTTAAAACTATACCAAGAATTATGTTAATGGAAAAAGAAAAGAAAATTACCAAAGAAGTAAATTAACATTAAATCACAATAAATACATGAAAAGTTCAACGAGAGAGAAAAAAGGGTATACATTATTTGTTGCTGATATTTTTCAAAATATTAATACTTGAATATTAAAAGACAAAATGTAAAAACAAACTTACCAAGAAAAACTACAGATACACTTTCTGGAAGGTACTGGAAATTAGTCTGGATCAACAAATGAATAAGTAGAATACACAAGGCTAAAGAAAACAGTTACTTCTTAAAAATTAATATAAATCCAACAATTAATGCTAAAAAATTTTAAATCAAAAAATCAAATACAATAGCAAGTTTCGGAGTTTTTGTTTCATTATCTAAAGAAAAAAACTGTAGCATGTACAATTACTCCCCTCTCATTTTATAATAGGTGGCGCTAAGAGAGTCATCTAGTTTGTTTTTTATAGTGATCTCCCTAGTGTGTGGGTTGTATATGTTGTGGTTTTTGTACTGTGTTGTCAAACATAGCAAACGAAATAAAAATGGTTCCTAAAAATAGACTAAATACTTCACAACACCTATTCAAATATATGAGTCCTGTCCTTCTACAAAGCATAATTAAAATAATTCCAATCTTTTGAGCCTTTATTTCAATATTATAATCAAAAATATACAGCAATCAATTACTTTCTATTGTATTGCATATTTGAAATAATGTATATAAGATTTGGGATTTAATCTAATTTAAACACATGACCCATTATTGTCCATAACATCCTTAAACTGAGATCCCAGACACTGCAGTTAAGCCGTAATTTTGATTTAAAGTATCCATCTACGTTCAGAGAACTTTTTTCTTTAAACATAGAAACTAGTTCATGTTTTTACATTTTTAGATTTATTTTTTATTTTATCATAGAGAATTGTACTTAAAAAATTTATTCCTTGAGAAGTTTTTATAAAATGTCTAATAAATGAAGAAAATTTTGTAAAAAAAAATGGGGGATTTTCAAAAGGTCTCATTTTTTAATAAATTAAATTATTTCAATATTTTTTGATGCAACCCACTTCTTATACTCTGGACTAGCAAATCACCTAAAATCTTTGCTTCATTTACATTTGGTAAAAATTGTGGATCCTTCAAAATTGTACGCGTTGAATTTTTAACAAATTTTCATTACCTTTATATCTAACTATGAGTGTAACATCCATAAAAATTATCCAAATTGAAAGCTTTTAGGTCGTTCACTAGTAAACACTATCAAAAGCATTCATAATATTTCAACAAAATATTTTAAGAACTTTTGGAGAAATCCCATTTCAAGTTTCCACATTTTATTAAAAATACTGTTCTGAGAAAAACACATTTGAAGTTTATGAAAGCAACTTTAACTATTAAAAAATTAAAATACATGTTTAAAATTCCCCACACTTTCCTGCTTAAAAATTTTGTAATACTAGAAAAATGTTTAAACTAATCTTCATGAAAATTTAAAAAGTTTTGTCCAAAAAATGCTCTTTAAAAGGCTTTAAATTCACAACTTCTGGTTCCGAAGTCGCTACTTCCGTTTTGTTTTGACGGCTGTCACTGATGTTTAAACAGCTGTCACTTTTCTTTAAAATGCCGTAGAGACAAAACAAAAACAGATTTAGAAGCCTAAAAGTTGAAATTTTACAACAGAGAAATAAAAAAAAAAATATGATTTTTGGCACAAAATGATGTTTTCAATGTAGACGGATACCTTAAATCAATGATTTTTTTTTTTTTCAAATTTCTAACAAGGTGACTATATCTTAATCTTAAACTGAGTTGAGTCTGCTTACCCATGACAATCAAGACAAAGAAAATGGCCATGCTTGAATGATGTTCTTCTTCAGCTGATCCTTTATGAGGAAGTACAGCATCCAGCACGGGGGCACTCGATGTTGTGACACTAGACGTCTCGTTCGTCACATCTGTTTCATTACTCGCCTCAACGTGCGAACTAAAACAAATTATTCAAACAATCACATTAGGAAAAAAAATTGGTTCATGGTTGCAAATAATTTTTTAAAAAGTTCTAAAATTTCAGAGTGGTCAGTGCATAGATGAAATAATTGCTTTCCATAAAAATGATTTTTAAAAAAACTATACTTTGAATCCTGTAACAACCACCTCCACTGAGGGGGCCATATTGTACTACCATCCTGTTGTGGTGCATTATGCTTGCATGGGACCTGCCTGCCTACTTTACTGGGGCAGGTATGTTTGTAGATCACTGATGGGATGCAAGGAATTAGAATAATTCCTCCAAAAGCTTAGACGGACAAGACAAATTATATTTACAAGATTTAGGAAACATTAGAGTAAAAAAAATGTCATATTGAGAACCTTGGAGCCTGCATGAATCAGAAAGGATTAACAGAGCATTTTTTTAAATCCAAACATAAAACCACCATTGTGTTCTCTCCCATCAAACTGAGAGATGTCTCTAAGTCACAGGCCCGAATCTAACTGTTTTCTTCACAGATCCTCTCCCTTTCCTGGGGGGCGGGAGTGTCCGCTGTAATAGTCATGTCCGTCTCTGTCGGTGGCCAGGTGAGCTTTTATTCTTTTGAACAATTGGAAAAGGCAGTATTGTACCAGTAGTTATCCTTTTGTTGCATGGACGATTACAAGTGTCAAATGTGCCTATTTGTCAACGTACCAACAGAGAAAAGAAATTGTGCTTTGTGTGACCACGTCGGCTGAACGCCAAGGGGCGTTTCGGCTACTCCAAGGACAAAGGTCAAAAAGTGGGGAGGGGTGTCGATCTCCCCTAAAACCAAGGTTTCCTGCTTGGAAAAGAAAAAATGGGAGGGGACTCCCGGCTGAACTTTGAGATGAGTAGGTTGCCTAGAGTGATCTCCTTCCTCTCTGGACGACTTTACATATATATTTCTTTAAATTTTTTTTTTGTTGTTGTAATAAATCAGCATTGTTAAGTTTAATCCTCTATGGCTGATTATTTCATCTCCATACCTGCTCCTTTTACGAGACCCGCGCAAAATCATATCCAGATGATTAGGGTATGACTTACAATCTGAAATAGAAACATCGCAAATCACTCGGCGAGTTTACATCCGTATTTCTCGCAACTTGATCCCTGCCGAAAAGAGAAGTTCCCTCGTCCAGATGTACTGCTAGCCTGCAAAAACACAACCAAGCTCACCCAAAGAACTTTATCAGCCCCCCCCCCCCCTTTATCCAACCATCTCCAATTTCAAGGAATGCTGAGTGGGAGGGGTTAATGAGGGACGATTTTGCCAAAAACAAGAAAGGCATATACATGTGAAACACTGGTTGTAGGATCCACATTCCTTACTGTTATCTCCCACTCCTAAAAGTGTCAGATAGATAACTAAGTTATTGGTATATATGGAAAAGGTTGTGCACAGTGGAAGCTTAAGAATAATTACAGCTCGAGCAAATAACTATATAATATTTAATGGAACATACCAGTCTTGGTATCTGTACAAAAATAAGGTTGCTATTCACAAACCTTAAAATAAAAAAACATACTTGACAAAAGAAAGCTTGAAATCATACAGCGGTAAAAAAAAACATAAGTCCAACTGTGGTAGCTTTAAACACGGCTTCGCCAATCCATCGGTCTACCTCCTCGGCTGTGTGCAGCAGGCGTCTTCGCTTCACATCAAACTCGAACACAGACACGAACTAGAACACCATCACCAGGAGAAAACATTGGCTTTTATATCTGCCGGGTAACATCTGCGGCACCGATCTCCACTATCCGGCACTCTTGCTCGTCTCTCCGCTCACCGCGACATAAGCATGCTCACTGTTAACATGTCACGTTCATACACTCCTTCTGTGATGCACGCTTACTCGGCCTTGTCTTTCAAGGTGAGGGATAAGTGAAATATTGGATTTTTAAAAATAAGGGAAACGTACAAGTGATCTAATATTTCCTAACACTTACAAACCCTTTTAACTACAACTTTATTTTTAAGACTATAGAAAATAAAACATGCATTAATTATAGCATTTTAACAGAATAAAAAATAAAATATTATACGATATGAAAAGTAGCAGGCCAGACTATTATGCAAAAGCATAAGTTAGAAGTACCTGTAAAGCAAGCTGAACAAGCTTATATACAATGCTACAGTTGAAATTTGCATATAGCTTTCAGTCATGGCTAAATATACATGACTGATAGTTAAATGGTTTTGATGAATATCATTAACTCACAATGACGTTATATTGTAGGAAAGAATTTGTTTTAGATTTTTTTAGTTTCCCAACATTACTTAACACACAAACTGTCCGAATGATAAAGTGTAAGTGTGTGTATATATATGTAAGAGGCAAATTTATCTGTCAACGTTACAAAGTAAATTTTAACCTCTATTATTTTGAATTGTCGGGGCTTACTGGGCAATTAGCGAACCTATATAGCTTGCATTTGTGGCTCCATAAAAAAGAAGAAAGTCCCACATAGAACTTTGAAGTTTATTAAAACTTAAAAATGAACAACTTTTAGAATATTATTTCATTTAAAAATTTTATATACATGTTTATTACTGTGGAGGTTTAAATCTACTATATTTATAATTACATTTCATACAACTTGCATTGTTTAAAACTTTTCCTATTTCAGACAAAATATGCTCTACAATATAAACAATTTTAAACTTTAATATGGTAAAAGAAGAAATTTTTAAAAATGAATCTGGAAAGCAATAAAAAAAATAGCAAAGCTAAAAAGCAATGAATGTGTACATAATAGCATATATAAGTAATTTACATAGATTTTTATTAAACCCATACAAGAAATCTACAAAATTAATATTTTAAAACACAATTAAAAAAGTGTAATGAAGAATTTGAATCTGAGCCTGTAAAGTTTTTTTTTTCTAACAAGGTAGTTGCGGATCACTTTTATCACCTGCCACTTTTCCTTTTTTTTCCAAATCTATATACTTTGACAGCAACTTACTAAAAACTAAAATTTAATAAATAGAAAAATAAAGAAAATGATTGGTCTGTAAATACAGGCTTGCAACTGCTCAGGTACTTCCAAAAAGGTGAGTAAAGTGACAAATAATACAGATTAAGTGACTAAAAAGGGACTAAACACTGAAAAACAAAAAGCGATTTTTTTCTCCTCTTGATTACAGATGCTATTATTAAGATTTTTCTATTTAACTCTAAATCAAATTATTCATCTGCAACTGCTCAGGTACTTCCAAAAAGGTGAGTAAAGTGACAAATAATACAGATTAAGTGACTAAAAAGGGACTAAACACTGAAAAACAAAAAGCGATTTTTTTCTCCTCTTGATTACAGATACTATTATTAAGATTTTTCTATTTATTTTAACTCTAAATCAAATTATTCATGCAAGACATGATTTTAGCGTCAAATACAAAAAAGGTTAAAAATTTTGTTTAACACAACTCAACATTGCAAGAAAATCTATAAATTAGATTTGAATACATACAATAGATTAATTTTATAATCGTAATTTTCTGCATATATTAATGATGTTTTGAAATATGTACATAGCTAGTATCTAAACAAAAATTGGGAAGAAAAAGAAAAAGAGAAATGTGTGCTTTGACGTAAGTTACTTTAATGTATTAAATGTACATTTCAGTACAAATGTAGATTTCAGGAACTTCTTTACGACTTTTTAAAATCGTTAAATTCTGGAAACCATATGAAAAATTACATTTTAATACGAAAAATAAGATTAGAGCATCCCATTTTTGGTCTTTTATTAAAATATTTTGTTATTAATTCAGATTTTCTTTTTTCAACAACAGACTTGCTGTGATACACCATGAAAAAAGTGACTGTTTACTTAAAAGAGTGACTAAAAGTGATCAATTGTAAAAAAAGTGACTAAAGGTGAGAAAAGTGACGGAATTGCAAGCCTGTAAATATATCAAGAACCCTAACACTCAAAATCTGCATATCCCTCCACACACACATTAAAAAACTTTCAGTAGCTGTTAAAAACATATTTCCATCGATCAAAATCCAGCCCTTAATTTAAAATACTTTTGAATAATAAAAGAGCGTTAAAATATTCAAGTAAAACACAAATGCTTGAAAAGAAATTTATTTTTCATCAAATACTGACAATTTTTTCAACTCTGTTTTATATCATAAAAATTAAAATCCTACAACTCATACAAAAAATAAATCTAATCTATATATATAAAAATGAATTTGTGTGTGTCTGTATGTACTCGATAGACTCAAAAACCATGAATCCAATCGCCGTGAAAATTTGGGAAATTATTAGGTACATCCCTGGGAAGGTTTTTGTAAATTTTTAACGTTCGAAATCCATTCCTTCCCCCTTTTTCGAGCATTTTATGTCATTATTCCATGCATTATTTTCCCCGGTTAAACGCAAACGATTAACTTTTTCATTTATCGCATCATAACTAAATGAAAGAAGCAATCATTTCTAGCAATGTGACGTCATTCCGTTAATCCCATGTATTTGTTTTAAGCGCAGTTTTCCTCGGTTAAAAGCAGGAGATTAAAATTTTCACATAATAAACAGGTGAAAACGATATTTTTTTTATCATTATGACGTCATTACTTTAAATATCTCATTTATTCATTTCTTATTTTATAATATTTAAACATCGTCTGCGTAGTATCAATTCAATTTTAATTATTTGGCAGCAAATTCTAATAAATACAAAAATGCAGTAAAAAACTCTTGCAGTTACTAATACGAGAATGAATTATTAATAGTAAATAAATACAAATATTATTGATTTAGAGCTGAAGAAAATAATTGAAAATACGTTTCATTTAACCCCACAATTATGCCACCAAAGCGAAGTGCTATTGGTTGATCAACAAATCAAGCAAAAAGGAGAATACTAATGTGGACATTAACAAAAAGGTCAGTGCTATGAATTATTATGCATATCGAACGATGATTCGTGAGAATGCTGATAATCATATATTGAAATGTAGACAATTATTTCATCAATACATTGTTGACATGTATGCAAAAATAGAAAGTGAAAGACTGCTCTACATACGACTAAATCAAGTCAAATTGCGTTCTGAAGAGTACATTCATTTACGTGATGCAGTGGTAAATGATGGCAATCTCAGTGAATTGGGGAAAATGGTTATTTTACCATCCACATATACAGGCAGCCCAAGACACATGCACGAATATGCACAAGATGCAATGACGTATGTTCGTGCATATGGTTGTCCAGATTTTTTCATCACATTTACATGCAACCCAGCATGGGATGAAATAAAGGAGCTTTTATTAACTGGACAATCACCATCAGATCGTCATGATATTTCTGCACGTGTATTTAAACAAAAGTTAAAATCTTTAATAGATTTCATTGTCAAACACCAAGTATTTGGAGAGACGCGCTGTTGGATGTATTCCATAGAATGGCAAAAAAGAGGCTTACCACATGCGCATATTTTAATATGGATGATGGAAAAGATAACACCAAACAGAATTGATGAAATCATCTCTGCAGAAATACCAGACATTGAAGTTGATAAAGACTTGCACGATATTGTCTCAAAAAATATGATTCATGGTCCACATGGCTCACTAAATAATAATTCACCATGCATGTTAGATGGAAAATGCACAAAGCGGTATAATAGAGACTTACTTGCTGAAACTATTACAGGCAATGATGGATATCCACTCTATCGACGACGACCTGCCGAAGATGGTGGAAAATCCATTAAACTAAAAGTACTCAACAATACTATTGATGTTGACAATCGTTGGGTAGTACCATATTCTCCATTACTACTTAAAACTTATAATGCACACATAAATGTTGAGTACTGCAATTCAGTGAAAGCTATAAAATATATTTGCAAATATGTGAACAAAGGAAGCGATATGGCAGTGTATGGAGTAGAAAATACAACTGCTTCTAACGATGAAGTCACCCAATATCAACTGGGACGCTACATAAGTAGCAATGAGGCTGTGTGGCGTATTTTATCATTTTCCATTCATGAGCGATATCCAACGGTTGTTCATTTAGCAGTACATCTTGAAAATGGACAGCGTGTGTATTTTACATCAGAAAATGTACGTGCAAGAGCAATGTCACCACCGCCAACAACATTAACTGAATTTTTCACATTATGTAGAAATGATACCTTTGCAAGGACACTACTGTACTCTGAAGTACCAACTTATTTTACGTGGAATACATCAACAAGAAAATTTCAGCGTCGTAAACAAGGTAGAGCAGTACAAGGACACCTCAATTTATATTCCACAGATGCTTTGGGTCGTCTGTACACTGTACATCCAAATAACGCAGAATGCTTTTACCTAAGATTATTATTAATCAATGTTCGTGGACCAACATCTTTCCAAGAATTAAAAACAGTCAACGGCCATGTGTGTGCTACATTTCGTGAGGCTTGCCAGAAATTAAGTCTCTTAGAAAACGATGCTCATTGGGATATTTCACTCGCTGATGCTTCCAATACAGCTCAACCACAGCAGATACGTACACTATTTTCCATCATACTAACTACATGTTTTCCGGCTAATCCAAAGGATCTTTGGGGAAAATATAAAGACTATATGAGTGAAGACATTTTACATCTCATGCGTAGAATAAGTGATAATCCTAACATTCAATTTACATCAAATATATACAATGAAGCATTGATTTTAATTGAGGATGTATGTTTGACAATAGCCAACAAATCACTGACAGAATTGGGAATGATTGCTCCAAATAGATCTGGTAATGACAGTTTCGATCGCGATATACAACGAGAAACGCACTTCGATGTTAATGAATTACAAACATTTGTTCGAACGAATCTGCCGAAATTGGTATCAGAACAACGAACAGCATATGACACAATTATAAATGCAATATATAACAAGAGTTGTGGTTTATATTTCTTAGATGCACCTGGAGGAACTGGCAAAACTTTTCTTATTTCAATTATTCTGGCAACTATAAGATCACAAAATAATATTGCACTTGCTATTGCATCATCTGGTATTGGAGCAACTCTTTTAGACGGTGGTCGAACAGCACATTCAGCATTGAAACTGCCATTAAATATGCAGGTAATTGAAACTCCATCATGTAATATTAGCAAATATTCTGGGATGGGAAAAGTACTAAGATCATGCCAGCTTATAATATGGGATGAATGCACCATGGCACACAAGAAATCATTGGAAGCACTTAATCGCACATTAAAAGATTTGAGAGGAAATGAGCAGCTCTTTGGTGGTGCACTCATTTTGCTAGCTGGCGATTTTCGACAAACGCAACCAGTTATACCACGTTCAACACCTGCAGATGAATTGAATGCATGTCTCAAATCCTCAGTGTTATGGCGGTATGTGGAGAAAATATCCTTAAAGACCAATATGCGTGTTCAGTTACAACAAGATCAATCTTCTGAACGATTTGCAAAACAATTGTTAGATATTGGGAATGGTAAAATGGAAATAGACGAATCAACAAACTGTATTACTTTACCAGAAAACTTTTGCACCATTGTAAAATCCACTGATGAATTAATTGCCAAAGTTTTCCCAAATTTATTGCAAAATTATAAAAATAATCAATGGGTTAGTGAGCGTGCTATATTGGCAGCCAAAAACGTTGATGTAAATTCAATAAATTACACAATTCAAAATGAAGTACCTGGTGAAGAAACAACATATAAATCCATTGATACTGTTGTCAATCAGGATGAATCAGTTAATTATCCAATAGAATTTTTAAATTCATTGGATCTACCGGGAATGCCACCGCATATTTTATCTTTAAAAATTGGTTCCCCAATCATCCTTCTACGAAATATAAATCCACCGATACTATGCAATGGGACTAGGCTATTAGTAAAAAAATTAATGGATAATATAATTGAGGCAACCGTTTTAAATGGAAAATATCAAGGGGAACATGTACTATTACCACGCATTCCCATGATACCAACAGATACTCCATTTGAATTCAAACGTCTACAGTTTCCTGTACGCCTAGCCTTTGCAATGACCATTAACAAAGCACAGGGACAATCATTACAAGTATGTGGATTAAATTTGATAAATCCATGCTTCTCACATGGACAGCTGTACGTTGGGTGTTCAAGAGTTGGAAAACCATCAGATTTATTTGTTCTTGCACCAGACAGAAAAACAAAAAATGTTGTATATTTAAAAGCACTACTATGATAAAATTCACCATGAATCATCAAAAATCATTCATTCCATGATGATATTTAATAATTACAAAATTATTGTCCAATTAAAATTTGTTTGCAATATTGTTTAATATCCCAAGTGAAGAAGCATGTTTATTCGACCATCAACTATGTATATATATGTTTTGTGCATATGTTATATTCAAATGATAAATGTAGGGATAATTTTACAGTTAATTTTCATTTTGATGTTTTGTATACATTTGATCATTAATGAATTGTGTTTGAGGTATCAAAACTGTCTTTTATTTCAAACACAGCAACGTGTGAACGGGTACAGCTAGTCTATATATAAAAATGAATTTGTGTCTGTCTGTACTCGATAAACTCAAAAACCATGCATCCAATCGCTATGAAAATTTTGAAAATTATTAGGTATATTCCCAGGAAGGTTTTTGTAAATTTTTAGCATTCAAAATCCATTCCTTCCCCCTTTTTTGAGGGTTTTGTGTCATTATTCCATACAATATTTTCCCTGATTAAACGCAAACGATTAACTTTTTAATTTATCGCCTTATAACTAAGTAAAAGAAGCAATAATTTCTAGCAATGTGATGTTATTCCGTTAATCCCATGTATTTTTCCTCGGTTAAAAGCAGGAGATTAAAAATTTCAATTTATCACATAATAGGTAAAAACGATATTTTTTATCTTTATGACGTCATTTCTTTAAGTATTTCATTTATTCATTTCTGATTTGATATTATTTAAACATCATTTGCGTAGTATCCATTCGATTTGACCTGGAAATTTTGATATTAAGTGATTAACTTTCATTTCTATGTGACGCAAATTATAGCATTTTTATATGAGAACTCATTTTAAATTGAATTCTTGGTTCATTTTTACGTTACAGTGAAATGCTTATCAACCATATTTTAACAACTAAAAGTACAAATTTCACTGACGCTCACGGGCAAATAAAAACCTATTATTTTATATAGTTATCTTTATATTCATATGGTTGTCAATATGAATATATGTTTCTGTTTCGTACAAAACCATGTGGTTTGTCATAAATTTCCTTCATTTTGGACAACATTTATTAATACCAACACAATTAGCCCTGTTGCTGTCAAAACCTCTGCTTCCTATTCTACCACGTGATATGGCAAGATCTATTAACGTTGCTAATCAATGTACAGTAGTAATACAGTAATGTAATTTAGGGTTAAACTTAGTTGTTACCATAAAAAAAGTTGACCAAATTTAACATAAGGCACAAATTCGATTATAAAATCTGAATAATGTTATAATACACTTATAATAAATATGAATAAATATGCCAATGACTCAAGCTGAACAGTGACGAATTTAAAGAGTTATGCACGAAAATAAAATCTTCGTTTAAAAGTAATATATTAAGTTCACTGTGGCGAAGCATGGGCAAACTTGCTAGTAAATGATAAAATCAACTTGTAGATAAACTTAATATTCTGAACGATTATATAGCAATAAGTTAATCTTAGATAAAGCAAAATCACATGAAAAAAAATTAGGGCTTGACTAAAGTACTGGGTTTCCCAGCCAACTTGGCAATAATGGTTTAAGTATGGTTGCCTAACATTTTCTCCTTATCTCACAGTGTCCAAACAACCTGCATCTATATTATAATTTATGTGATATTTGTTTCCAACTCTCCTTGTATAACTCTTTTCTTACATATTAAAAGTGCTCAGTGCTTATTGCATAATGACCTTTATAACAAAAATAAAATTAAATAAACGGTTATGAAGTTTTTCTTGCTATTGGAAGCACTTAAAATTGTATAACAACGATAGAAAGAAAGGAATTTGTAGTCTTTCTGCTATAAATTCCTGTATATTCTGCTATATTCCTGTATTTCTACAACTCTGTTTTATATCATATAAAAATTAAAATTCTACAACTCACACAAAAAATAAACCCAATAAATAATAGAATCAACATGCGCATATACTTAATATTCTGCTCGATTATATAGCAATAAGTTAAACCTAGATAAAACAAAATCGCAGAAAAAAAACTAGGACTTGACTAAAGTACTGGGTTCCCCAGCCAACTTGGCAATAATGGTTTGAGTATGGTTGCCTAACATTTTCTCCTTATCTCAGAGTGTACAAACAATCTGTATCTATATTATAATTTATATGATATTTGTTTCCCACTCTCCTTGTGTGTCTCTTTTCTTACATATTAAAAGTGCTCAATGCTTATTAGATAATGACCTTTTTAACAAAAATAAAATTAAATAAACGGTTCTGAAGTTTTTCTTGCTATCAGAAGCACTTAAAATGGTATAACAACGATAGAAAGAAAGGAATTTGTAGTCTTTCTGCTATATATTCAGAGTACTAAAATATTGTATTTCATTTACAAAGTATTTAATGACACACAAATGAGAAATTAATAGGATGTGTTTGTATATATATTCACAGACAATAATACATCAAGTAATGGTAATAATATGTTTTACGAGAAACTAAGTGGGAAATTCATATTTTAATAAAGAAATTAGTTAAATACGCCACAGCAGTGAGGTTTTAGAATTACACTGACTACAATATAGACATAAATTAATATACTTACTGGTTAGAAATGACAGAAAAATTATGAACAGATCCATTTGTTGCATTATTAATTACTGAAGTTAATTTTGTCGATCGTAGATACCTGGTGGATGTTTCAATTTGTTTTTCGGATGACGCACAAGCGAATAAAAATATAATAAATAGTACATAGCTACTCTTGCGAATTCCAAAGGCCATGTTTAAAAGGAAAAATAAGCTTAAAACCTGAAAATAAAGTCTAGTTCGTCTTGTATTAAGTCTTGAACATAACTCAACCCATTGCGAGATACATTTAAAAGTCTAGAATCGAAAGTTCAAAGTTAAGAATTCGAATTGAGTAATGTTCGAATTCCGAATGCACATTGGACTGAATTTTTAATTCAGCCATGGAGTATAAAAGCGAATACAGCTTTTCTTCACATCTTTCCTCTCTTGTCTAATTTGTAAAAGAATATACACTGCACTTTTCTCGCTTTCCTCTTTGCCAGTTCACAATTTAGGATAAATCTCAATTTCTTTTCAATTGCTAATAATCCTATTTAAATAGACTATGCAATTTGGCATCAAAATTACACACCACGACATACCTCTTACACAAATCTATTTAATTTATTTTATTATTTACATGTAAAAGACAAAAAAATAAAACATTATTTGCTAAATTTATTAGGGCCCCTCCACATTATGGTCAACTGCAAGCCATTACCACCTGCTGGAGTTGATACGGCTTATCCAGGTCGACGATGGCAAACAATAAAATGAACTTGGCAGACAATGACTTCGGAAGCGGTTTTTCTCCAGGCCCCTCCACACTATGGCCCACTGCAAGCCATGACCACCGTCTGGAAGGGGTTTGGCTTATTGTGGTCGATGGTGGCAGACGATAAAATATCCTTGGCGGACGATGGCTTCGGAGGCGGTTTTTCTCCGAAGATCAAAGGCAGCCAGATGCACAACTAAAGTGCGTAGTAGACCCTATGGGCGAATCCACGAGTTCGGCTCATAGAGTGGCCCAGCGTGTGGATACTAAACGTGAACCATCGTTCAGGGTAACCATCAGGAAGTGGTGAATAATTGACCATAGTATGGAGGCTACATCCAAAGATCAAAGCCAGCCAGCATATACGCTAGGACAGAGCACAGCAGACTCTATGGACGCATTCACGCTCTCTGCTGATTTAATGGCCCAGTGTGTGGATGTAAAGGCCCCTCCAGTATGGTCCACTGCAAGCCATTACCACCGTCTGGAGGAAATGGTTTGCAGGGGACCATATGGTACGGCTTATCGAGGTCGACGATGGCAGTCGATAAAATGGCCTTGGAAGAAGAGGTTTTTCTCCAAAGATCAAAGACATCTAGTATTCGCTACCAAAGTACGCAGTAGACTCGATGGATGCTTCTGCTCATTTAGTGGCCCAGTGTGTGGGTGCAACTCGTGAACCATCATTCAAGGTCGCCATCAACACTAGTACTGGAGAGGTGAACAACTGTTCATAGTATGGAGGCTATATTACATTTATTAAAATCTGCTCGCGCATGTCTGTCTGTAAGTAATCTCAACTCCTCAAAAATGACTTAGGGAAAGTTTCCCTACTGAGTTAGGGAAATTGTAAATTAGCCTATGAAAAAAATAAAATTTCATTTGGCCATTTAAAGAATTCTTTTTTTAAAAAAAATCAAACTACTTGATAAAATAGCCAATTCTGTAAGATGTTGTCCTTTCATTTTTTTTGCATGTCTGTATTAAAGAGAGGAGTAGATCGGGACAGCGCTTATGATGCTAATTTCAGGGAAAAATTACTAATTAGTACATTGGGACCATATTTATATAAGTGCATAGTATTTACATAAATACAAAGTAACATACAATAAGTGTCTTTCCCACGAGTGGATCAGGACAGCCAAATATGGGTGATTACACTTCCGGTAGTAAACTGCTTGGCTCCCTGGCGCCATCTATTAACTAAAAACCTATTTAAGTAATCGTGAGCTCGTGTCGATTACGAAAAGAAATTATAAATATTAAAGAAGGCTTACTGTTGAATGAAACAGAAATGACATCAATTAATACAGATTTTGATCACACTTATTGCAGCTCAAATAAATAAGATTTATTTGTTTCTATTTGTATGATCTTTTACTCTTTAAAATCCTTAACAATATCTGGTAAAAATAGGCAATTCCATTGCATTATTCAGACAATAATGTTTGTCTCAGCTTATTGTAATGGACAGTAAATAGCTTGATTTAAGCATGAGAAAATTACTCATTGAAATATACTTCAATATAGTACTTTAGAAGCTTATATTTTTCTATCAAAGAATATTCAAGAAGAATTCTTTTTTACTCTTTATTAAGTGAAATAATTATTCAATATTGCTGTATTCTTTAGAGAGGAATAGTAAAATTTAAACTTATGAATATTCTTTGATATAAAAAAATGTAAGTTTCTAAATTATTATATTGAATAACATTTTTTCAAAACAATGTTTTTATCTGGGCCGTTTACTACCCATTACAGATAGCTGGAGGTATAACGTTTATAATGCCAAAAATTGATTTTAAAATAATAAAAAAAAATAAAAAAGATAAAAAAAATTGACAGTTAAAAATAAAAAACAAATATTTAAAATTGTCAAAAATGTAAAAAAAAAATATTAGAAATAAAATAAAATATGAAAATATGAAAATAATAATAAATATTAAAATTAATAAATTTATTAAAATAAAATATTAGAAATACTAGCACTTCTCCAGCTCATTTCTTAGCAAAAACTAATTTTATAAACTTAAAACGATAAAAACTGACAAAAATAAAAATAAAAAATTTATAATTCAGGTAACAAAAAATAAAAAGGAGAAAATAGAAAATTGACTGAAAATATTGTCAAAAATGTAAATAAAATAATTAAAAAAAACTGCCCAATTGAGTAGTTTTAGTCAATATATTAGTGAATAGATGGCGCCAGTGAGCCAAGCAATTTTCTACCGGAAGTGTAGCACCAAAATTGGCTGTCCCGATCCACTCGTTCTTACCCTAAGGTTTGCGCCATCTATTAGCTAATATATAAACTAAAACTATTCAGTTAATTGTATATGAGCTTACACGGTTTTTAAATGAACAGTAAATATCCTAATTTTTAAAAAAATCTCGAAAAACGTAATTGAATATAATAATTAAGGAGTATACATTTTTCTGTCAAAGAATATTCATAATCATTAATTTTACTATTCTTTTCAAAAGTATGGAACAAAATATTAAATAATTATTTCACTTAGTAAATTTAATTTGATGTTGATATTCAGCCAGACAAAGTAAAAGAGAGACTAAAAATTGAAATAGATTATTTATCCATAGATCCATACTTTTAATACTTTAGTTAGTAAAAGTTAAGATATATTCTTTGATAAAAAATAATATAAGCTTCTAAATAATTATGTTCAATGGCATTTTAATGGAGCAGTTTTTTAAAATTTTAAATCAGGCTATATACTGTACAATAAAATAAACTGAGATCAAAAATAATTGATGGAATACTGCATTTTGGGTCTACTTAAGAACTGGGTTCCTCCAGCTATTTTTGGCGATTTTTTAATGGCGCCAATCGCGCCAACTCCTTCGCGCGGAGTTACCGGAAGGCTGACGTTTTTGAACGGGAGCGGATTTTCGGCGTGACTAAATTAACTGACTTATTTTATGGTGAAATAACATACTAATTTTGCAATTAATGGCAAAAAAAGTTGAAAATTGCGTAAAATTATATATATATATATATATATATATATATATATAATACAAATTTTGTTTATTCAAGCTATTTTTCAAAATATTAATTGGTTGTTCATTTTAAAACATTAAAATTTAATTTTTTTTTTAATATTCTTAAAATATTTCCTGATTTTAAACACATAAAACAATTAAAAATTTCATTTTTAAAAGATAAATCAGAAATAAAAATTTTTGTCAGTAATTAATAGTGGATGATTAAAAAAATAAAAACCCATTCAAATTAATCTCATTAATTAGAACCGTGATCCAAATCTGTACTGATTGATGTAGCTTCTGCTTTATACAAAAGTCAATTTACTTTAATATTTTACATTTCAAATGAAATCTGGTCAAGCTCATATATGATTAACTGAATGGTTTTAGTTTTTATATTTATTCATAGATGGCGCCTGTGTAACTTTCCCTTGAAACCTTATCACTGTTTCGATCCACTTTTTGAGAAAGAGCATACCAAAATTTCTCACACATAATTTAAGATTAAATATATTTCTATCGCCTTTTCTTTTTTAATAGAAAAATAGTATTCTCAAAAATTGTCCGTTCTATCATATAGTTTTAAAATAATTCTTTATTCCCCGTCGTTAACATGGAGCTAGAAGAATTCGGTTTGGGTATTATTTAACACTAGAATTAGGGGTAGTCTTTTTATACCTAGAATTACGGCGGGTGTCGTTTTGACCCCTTGATAAGATTTCTGTATGTTTCTCTATTTGATATAATATATTTGTGAAAAATAAATTAAAATAACGCAAATTATGACAACGACAGTTTGTTTTTAAAAATATACAGACTTTGCAGTTATGTAGTATCCATTAAACGATTTACTACGTTCTCTCCTAAACTTGGATCACTTGGTCTCACTTCATCTTTTCCTAAATATGGAAATCCGTTTAATAAGTATTTTGTCCTAACATCTACTTCTAGCCAAAATTTTATTCCGAATTTATGGAGTTTGTTAGGCATAGACTGCAAAAAACGGCATCTCGTTTTTGTAGGGGATAACTGTTTATCAAAAGTTATATTTTCATTTGGTTTGTAGCAAAGCTTACAGTTTCCTATAAAAGTATTCCATACCTCTGGTACTAGCGTAAATTTATCCCACTGCAAACGCGAAGACCTTGTTGGTTTATTTTCAAAACGAAGAAATTTCGTAACTTCCGGAAACCTATCTCTACTCATAGTTTCATGAAAAAACTTTGGTCCCCGAATCTTGGACCACAAACTGAGAATGGGTGAGCCCTTGGCGGCTAATGCCCCCTTACGTACGACAACGCTATGAATACTTCCAGTTCTGCTAATAAAATAGTGAAAGAGTCATTATGAAGTTGTCTTCAACATCCGTATATAGCCTGCCGTATTTCTAGATAATAATCATTTGTTAGGGCTAAAATGAAAATACGATTTTCTTGAAATCTTTACTATTTCGTAAATCCCAATGATTTAAGAAAAGTCGAGAAAGCATTAAGATGTTTGCAAAAGAAATAGAAGAGCTGTCAGAGATAAAAGTTCGCTAGGTGTCAAAATGACCCCTTCCGTAATTCTAGTGTTAATCCATCTGCGTAAGAGAAGGGGAAAGTACATTTTAGTTCATCTCTACTCTGAGGAAAGAATGATACACATCTTTGGGTGCATGGAAACGTTAAAACTGGAGAATATGGAACAAAATTTTTCGATATATTTCATATTATATGTGTATGTAATATATCAAAATGATCACCCTTAAAATATCTATTTAAAATTTTCCTTCTCATTTTGAATACCTCATTTTCCGGCCGTAAAATGTCAGATTTAAAGGAATGTTCGAATTTGTTCTCTCGCTAGCTCTTTTTCTGTCGCTTCGCTCAACGGCTGCCGAGCTCACTTAAAGAATCGAGGACTCCCCAAAAGTGCAGAACAATCTCTAGTCTCTCGGAAACAAAATCACGTGATATTCTCGTCGAAAGATTAATTTTCCCTTTATCATCCGATTCAAAGTTCTGGCCCTGGAAGAACGTTCGCTTTTCGACCATCCATAAATGGGAAGTTCCATAACGTTTACTTTGTTTTCTTTAATGATGACCTTACTGCAAATTAATTAGAACAAATCAAATAATAGAGTCTGATTTCCCGAGTAATCGGGGTTAGTTGGTTGGAGCACTACCGTCTACTTTTTTGCAACACGAGGGATCATGAGACCGGGACCTACTGCTTAAAGTCGATTCCGAACGGCTAAGAACATCCATGCCACAGTGGGACTCGAACCCACGAACTCTGGTTCGGAAGGACAGTAACCTTTCAGCCATCGGCGTAATCAGTGAAGGATAATTCACTGGATATGTGTGTGTGTGTGTGTGTGTGTGTGTGTAATAATGGGGAGCGTTGCTTAAAATATTTCGGTTTTGGTTTCAAAATTCTATATGTCCATTCTTATAAAATGGCGGCGTTTTTCTGGTTTTGGGATTTGCACACGGCACTCTGTCAGTGGGATGGGTTTCTAGAATTCGCAAGAACTTTCTATGCGGCATGATTGGCTGTCTCTTGACGTCCATCATGACGTCGACTCTGGTTTTAAAAAGTTTTAAATAGCTGAATAGTTCTCTCAGAAAATGCCATTATAATACATGGTTTCTTAAAAGCCATGTGGTGGCGTCCATGTTTTTTTTTCTTGGTGATCTTTCATAAAGCACCATTTTCTGCCGCCATTTTTGTTTGGCGACTTTCAAAAATGGGTTTTTTACCAAGATCGCCAAGAAAAAAACATGGCGGCAGGAAGAGCGTAGATATCACATCAGTTCCTTTAGTATTGTTGACAATTTTTAAAATTACTTTTTATTTTTTACTGTGAATTTTTTTATTATTTTAAGTTTTTTTTTAAATCAATTTTTGTCATAAACTTTATACAAGTTG
>CM063500.1:121204945-121207445 GCA_032207245.1 Pardosa pseudoannulata | reverse complement strand
AAAACTCGGGATGCAAGACAATCCAAATTTAGAGCAAGGGTCGCTCTCGGCTACCTACTTCTACACACGAAGTAAAAAATTAGCAAAATAACGGGAATGGAATTCCCAAGTCGAAGGTCGACTTCTTAGCAAACAGAGACGCTGGCGGTCTCTAATCAAGCAAACTCCAGAAGGAGATACGAGCGGTTCTTCTCGAGCTACGAAGGCTCTATCAAGAAGAAGCCTCAAGAAGAAAAAGCCTTGTTTTAGCACCGTCACTCTTCTTTCATAGCGGCACCAGGTTCCTCTTACGCGATTCTTCGGGAAACTTCCAGAAGCAGGATGATGCAATCTTGCGGTCACCTCCCGCCTGAATCAGCTGTTTCGTTTCCATATGTGACCGGAAAGCCGTCTTCAGATCAGCCGACTCAAACAACTTAATTGCCTTTTTCGCTACCGCTAATGGGCGACAAGGTGAACTGTAATTATTTACAATCTTTTCACAGCGTCTTTCCATTCAACATTCTCACCAAGCCTTAGACGCGCTGGCTCCAGCTTACGAACAGTTTTCAATTAAGTATCCACGTGTATTTAGACCACCCGCTTATACCTGCCGCTAATCGTAAGTGTCCGCGGCGACAGGTCACCTTCGGGCTCCTCGTTCTTTAGGGTCATGTAACGGATCGTTACAATATATATATATATATATATATATATATATATATATATATATATATATATATATATAAAAGAAATAATAACGATGAGAATTTAAATGATGTTATAGCAGTACTTATATATGCCATTAATGACCCTGTTAGTCTTATCAAACACGTAACAGGTTGCTTCCATTTTAATGGCTAATATAATAATTATATACATTATTTTGGATCATTATTTATTATGTAAATTGCTTTATGTTAAACTTTTTCTTCCCCTTTTATAAAATAAAAATAAATGTCTCTAAATTTAAAATAACAGTTTATTATTTTTTGTAATGCCTATATCATTTAAAGGTGTCATCCAATGACACTGTGGCATTTTGTGTCCAATTCCTACACACACACACACACACACTATATATATATATATATATATATATATATATATATATATATATATATATATATATATATGTCTAAAAAAGTGCTTGTTGGAAATTATGTAAGTTAAAAACGATTTTAAAAAGAGAACTCTTTTATAGTAATAAAATAAATGAAAAAAAACCATTCTCGCGTAAGCTTTCAGGATAATACGGTCAGGCGGAAGCACTTTTGAGCTATTTGATGAGCTTGCAAACAGATAAGTTTGATTTTGGCGCGTGGACATGAAACGGTCAACACCTTCACGCATAGCTCCGGGTCGATTAATGAAATGTTGCTTTCCTTAAGAACGATGTGTTAATAAAACTTATTATTATCAAGAAGACTGTTGTCCATTCGCCTTAACTTTGCACCACGACTTGTCATATATTTGGTAGCCTGGCTGACATCGAACATCAGGCTTGATGCGCGCATCGAGAAAGCGCAGTTCTACTTTTACGGTATGGCAACAACCCTCCCGAGTGGAACGCCGACATTTAACGGGGCCTGACGTGAGTTGGACGGTACTGAGTGCAGACGGCACTACCGATTAATCGCCAAGAAGGGCACTGATGTCAAGTTTCATTTTAATTGTCCCTAGACACCATATAATTTGTAAATAGTTTGTAAATAGTTTTCATTAAATAAGTTCGTGTTAGTTAAGCTTTGGAGCATCTTTTCCACCGTGGGAATAAATCTCCCATATATATATGTAAGGAAAATTCTCAGGGGTTTTCAAAACTTGAATCAAGGGTAAAAATTCCCGCGTCATTTTCCATTCCCCTTTTTAACCCCTAACCTAAATTGACCACTGGGGCTACAGGTTACGCCCTCAGAGAAGGGGCCTGGCCAATTATAAACCTACATGGCTCTAGGTGAAGTCAGTCTCATAGCATATATATATATATATATATATATACATATATATATATATATATATGTATATATATATATATATGTATATATATATATATATGTATATATATATATATATATATATGTATATATATATATATATATATATATATATATATATATATATATATATATATATATATATATATGTATATATATATATATATATATATATATATATATATATATATATATATATATATATATATATATATATATATATATATATATATATATATATATATATAGAGAGAGAGAGAGAGAGAGAGAGAGAGAGAGATGTTAACCAAGAGAAATAATGATTTATGAGTTTTGTGACACTACAGATTATTGCCTAATGTTTATGTAATAATAACAATATGTGAAATGTAAACATTGTCTTGTGCGATTAGGATATAAGTAAACAGAATACTTCAAAATTTCCATGTTTTGGAAATTTTCAAAATTTTCTTCCCCAAAAACCCGGTTTTTTCTCGGGTTTTTTCCACTACTCTCAACTCTAGGTATATACACTTACGAGCGGA
>CM063500.1:121179945-121189945 GCA_032207245.1 Pardosa pseudoannulata | reverse complement strand
TCTCACTGTGGAACTCTCCAGAACAAGTTGTTTTCTGAAGATTTTCGTCAGTTACTGGGGCTATTTAGAATGTCAGAAAGTCAAATAAATGTTGCATTTCATTGCAAAATGAAACAAAAGAATAACAGAAAATGGAGAATAAAGATTTTAAAGAATAGATTCACATTTGAAAAAACGGGATATAGTTATAGTTATATAAAATACGGGCTTGACTAAAGAACTGGGTACCCCCGCCAACTTAGCGATAATGGTTTAAGTAGGGTCGCCTAACATTTTCTCCTGATCTCGCCGTGTTCAAGCAATCTGTATCTCTATTATAATTTATATGATATTTGCATCCAACTCTCCTTGTGTCACTCTTTTCTTATATATTAAAAATGCGCAATGCTTAAAAAAATTAGATATAACCGTTTATAGTTAATTTTTAATAATTTGGAGCTGTTGCGCTTGTAAACTGTTAAGGGATTCACTGATCATAAATATAAATGTCCGGTTTTCAAGTCGTTTTCTTTGATTAAGGAAGAGTATATAATTATATTACGATGGCGCACTGTGTATTCATTAAAGTCACCATAAAGAGCAAGAAATACAATGTTTAGATGATTACCTTTGTGCTGTAGTAAATATCGCCAATATTTTCGCCAAATTTGCCAAGGGGAACCCAATTCTTAAGTAGCCCCAAAATACGTTGTAAATAAGTACAAAATTGGATGAAAAATCAGTGATGATCGAAAACCAAGCATCACAGAAGTAATAAATGATGACATTTTCTCAATTTACGACGTCATTATTGTAAACTGTTTTATTCAGATCGCAAAATTTTATCTCTTGCACAGTAATCGTAATCGAAGTGAGTTCTTAAGAATTAACATTTAGCGTGGTTTTTAATTAATATCTCAAGTAATTGTGATTCTACAAAGCTGAAATTTACAGATATAAATTTATCGGAATTTCCTAAATCAGGAGGTACTTGTCTCTACGTTGAATTCCAACCCGGATAAAAGATATTTGGTAAAAATGACTTATTTATGACGTCATAAACAGCTCATTTCTGTGACCGTTTATATTTTTCCATAGGCCAATCACTACAGCAGACAATGTATCCTATCCAATTATCCAATAAGGCAATTTGTCGCAACGTCAAGAACTACCACAGCCATCTAAACACAAGGCCTGCTCGCTGATTTTCCGAAAACCGGTCACGTGATCTCTAAAAGGCGGTATTCTATTAATTTCTGTTGATGCTTGTTGATTGCTTGCGTATTACTTCTTTTGAAAAAAACAAAGAAAGAAATTTATGGAAATAAAATAATGCTTGCTTTTATATGTAAGGTAAGTAGCAATTTTGCTACTGTTTCTTCTATTATTTTATGAGCTGTTTTCTAATTAAGCATATCATACGAATGATGGTAATTCTTAAGTTCGACATTTTACAATGGTTCAAATGTTTTGTTATTAGTGTGTGCTTTGTATCATATTGTATATTATAACTGTCGTTTTAAAAATAAGTTTCATTGTATTGTTAGATCTCATTAAGGAGTTTATATAATACAACATTTAATATCCGTAAGTTAAATGTATTCTAAGTTATGTTAAAGTTTCGTTTTTGCTGTGTATTGCAACTTGGCTATTGTTGATAACTCACAAGTTACAATTTCTGTTTTATCCTAAAGGAAAACTATTTATTATTACCACAATAAAAGATTAATGTATCCTTACTTCATTGATTTTTTAATGTGTTTTTAAGGGGCTTTATTAATAAAAGTTGATGTACAACTTCTTTCCCATACTACAATAGCAACTGGGAAATTTCTATGTAGAATCAATGTTATCTGCACTTTAAATTGTTTCTGATTTATCAACTTCATATTTTTTACGTCCTGAGCTCTTTTTTTCAGATTTTCATATTAACTTTCTACAATTTAAAATTTTGAATGTCGAAGCGTAAAAAAGACATATATGTAATAAAAATTAAAAGAAAATTTATAAATGTAAGAAAAAAAATTAATCTAAAGTAATCGACAGAAGCAATGTTTTTACACATTTTTAGTATAAAAATATAACCTTTATTCAATGCTGTACTATTTTATAACTGGTAATTTCTCATATAACCTGTAGAAAAGTAATTAAATAAACATGCTTAAAGTTTTTGAATAGCTATGTCTAACAGCCAAAAGTAGAAAAATCCCATCTAAATAAAATTTGCAAACTGTTAAAATTATATAAATAAATTTTAATTAATAGATGCTTTAGGTAGAGGAACTTAAAAAACTGTATTTACACTTAGTTACATTTATGTATTCAGATATTTACAAATGTTTTATTAAAATATAACAGTAATTTTATAGCAAATGATAATCAACTCAGTCACTTAACCATATCTTAAAAATGTAATAGATTATATAAATAGGTCTTCTAAATTATGTTTGCATGATTGTTTACTTCACTTCAAAAATATAATTTTAACTACTTATAAAATATTTCTGAATAACTACTCTAAAAAAGTGACTGAAAAATATACTAAAGAAGTTAAGAAAAAATCCAATAAGAGAAAAATAAAAAAAAAAAATTCTTAAATATTTCTTGTAACAACATTTTTACTTTTTTTTTTCTGTATACTATTGAATTATGTCTCATTGTTTATCTAGTACAAATCAGTATCAGATGTTATAAGTAAATAAAACTGTAAAAATTTTTCCTCAGCATATTTTTGCATGAGTTTGTGAAATTTGTCAGTGATAAATTGTTCTATGATTTTATACTAAGGCAGTGTTTTTTTAACATTGCCTTTAATATAATCCTTAAGGATTTTATTTATTTTAATTTTAATGTGATCCGTAAAGGATCATATTTTATGAATAAAGGTTAAGACATTTTATTTCCATGGGAGCATTTAATAAAAGGTAAGTAAAAAGAAAAAAAAGATGCCAGTTGTGTAATTTTTTGCAAATGTAATTTCTTTGCTTAAAATTTTATCTATGTATCGTATCTGTTCTCGTGTAGTATATGAAGTGATTTTGGTAACTAAAATTTAAATATAAATTGACACACAAATAAAATCTATAGCAAAATAATTTTCTACTAATCAATATTCAAGTTAGTGAAATAATTGAATATCCTTAGTTTATTTTTTGAAAAAAATATTTTGCTGAGTAGTAAAAGGAATAACACAATTTACTTGAGGATTATAGGAGGGAAACCGCCTTCGGCCGCCGCCATGTTTTTAAGCGAGCAGGCCTTCTATATAGATGGCTGTGGAAATGCTCTTCCCATTCCTTTTCATGTTTACAACAGCCAATAGATAAAGAATAAACTGCCCTTCCGTTTGAAACTAAAGCCAGAATTGTCATAATTTGAGAATTTGCCCTACTGCATGAAATCTCCTGATTTGAAAAAAAAGGGATATAGTTTAATATTATATAAAAATATTATTAACATTATTATTATTATTATTATTATTTCGGCAACAATAAAAATATGCATTTCAAGAACTTTAGTGTGGCAACCAAAATTTTAGCTCAAAATTTTGGTTGCCAAACTATAAAAAAATACGTTACAAATAAGTACAAAATTGAATGAAAAATCAGCGATGATCGAAAACCAAGCATCACAGAAGTAATAAATGTAAGTAATTTTCGTAATTTATGACGTCATTATTGTAAACTGTATCATTGAGATCGCAAAATTTTATCGTTTGCACAGAAATCGTAATCGCAGTGAGTTCTTAATAATTAACATTTATCGTAGTTTTTAATTAATATCCCAAGTAATCATGATTCTTCAAAACTGAAACTTACAGATATAAATTTATCGGAATTTCCTAAATCAGGAGGTACTTGTCTCTATGAGGAATTCCAACCTGGATAAAAGATATTTGGTAAAAATGACTTATTTTTATGACGTCATAAACAGCTCATTTCTGCGATCGTTTATATTTTGAATAAGCCAATCACTACAGCACATAATGTATCCTATTCACTTATCTAATAGATTGCAACGAATCTGATGTGTCCAACTTAGCTGTTATTATTTTTTTTTCAGTGTCTTCGAAAATTAATGTGTTTCGCAAGCAGATCTGGAATTTGCGTCCACTTCTCTCGACTTTCGTGGTTGCTTCTGGGTTACCTCACCTACACAGGTAAATACGCATCTCTGACTTGACATACCTTAAATGATTAAGGAAATAAAATAAACAGAAGTTGAAACAGCCCGGTGCCATTCAGGTGTAACGTATCCGGTCCCTGTTTTAGGTGACACAAGGATGAATCAGATTATTTATTAATGAATGATTAATTGATTGATTCATTCATTCATTGATCAATGAATTTATTTACACCTCTGCTATATACATCATTTCCATATAGACGAAAAAAACAATTTCCGATCACAAGTAGGTGATTATATACACGTAGGCCTGAGTAGAGACGTGCCTTAACTAAGATCAGACTCTGCCGAAATATGGGTGATCCGACGGTAGAAACAATTCGGTAGCTCTCGAGAAAATTCACTGAAGTGCTGGTAGAATAGCAAAGCACAGTTAGAATTCCGAAGGAAAATATGCAAACAGTACTGAAGAGGATTATATTAGAAAAGGAAAACCCAATGCACAGTGTATCGTTTCAGTCTCGGCAAGAGATATATCCCAAGACGGCATTCCGCTCAATAAAACTCTTCGACTGGTCGAGGCGACCTCCGAGTTAGCCGACACGGGCTACTTTTTAAAGAAAAGATCCCAAGGTGGGATTATAGCAAAAAACTCTCCGATAGAGAGACTGGTCAATGCGACCTCTGAATTAGCTGGTGGCTAGCTAACTAACTTCTTCTCTAAAAAACAAATCTTCCCTCTTCTCTTTCTAAGGGAGGGGCCTCACCCACAATTTCATTATTGGATCAGATAGCGATGGCCTCACCTTCGAACAATTGGATTGGTCCGGGTTAAACAATCATCGGCCGCAAACCCAAGGGTCCTTGGAATTCTTAGCGGCTACATCTGAGTCGCGGTAATTCTTTTGTCGTTCCGATGATCCTATTTCTGGCTGTCAGTGAAGGTGCCGGGTTGTCTGGTATATTGTTCCTCTAATTTAGGACAGAACAGTGTAGCCATTGGAGTGCCGGGGGAAACAATATTTTTGTATTCATACAAGCGAAGTCCACCTCTCAAAGCAAAGTTCTTTGATGTCGACACACCGCTAAATCACGCCGTTACACAGGACAAAAGAATTATTTGGTAAAAAGGAATTTTTCAATAGATAATGCGGTGGGTCACAATATCAATCAATGGATGGACGATCCAAATGGAACTTTTATAAATAGTAGTGGAAAAATATACTTTAATTCCTTACACAGTTTAGGAAAAACCGAAATGACAACTACAAAGATGTATTAACACAAAAAATGAACTTTTAATCTGTTGAAAACGATGAAAATGACATCGTTGATCAATTTTATTCTAAGAGCTAAACAGTATCCTTTAAAAATACGCCTCGAAATAGGGATCCATTATCAAAATAAAAGGTGTTCTCCTCAAATTAAATGCCCTAGGTGGCGTCTCATTCCTCGTCATGAGAGTAGATAGATTCCACCAGGCTGTACAGTCAAGAAAGGAATTTACATTTACATGGGTGCGATACAATAATTAAGAGAAAAGTACATTACAAATTAAAGAAAATCATTAGGGCCCTAGGTAGCTTTACAAATATATATAGATAGAAAAAAAAAAGAAAATATAAAATTAAGAGAAGAAAGATTACAAGTTAAAAAGGATAGAGAAATATTTTTGTAGATAAAAAACTTCAGTTTTTATTATGAGAATGAAAAACACGAATACGATAAAGTTAAAGTTGAAAAATTGAGAAGGGAAGATACAAAAATAAAATGCTAGCTTGATATGATAAGTAGCAATCGTCGTCGTGGCGCCCTCTAACGTCGGCGCGTAGTACTATGCAAGCAGATGAATTTGGAAAAAAAATAGTTAAAGCGAATACGTTAAAAAGAACATCATTTTATAGAATCGAAACAAAATTAGAGAGGATTCTGGGTGTGCGCGAAGTACTTACTTTTTCAAAGGCCTATTATGCCATCTATTAAAATGTCCACGATAGACGGGACTGACCTGAAGGAAAGTTCCTTCTAAGAACACAGAATCATTCGACAAACTATTTCTGAGCGATATCGAACGGCTTTAGGTCGATTCCGAAATTCCAAGCCGGTAGTAGGTATTCGAAACTCGATAACAGCGCCCTACTCATTCGGGCCATCGTGCTCTCGAAATGGGGGACACAAGTTTAAGGACGCACCGGAGGGTGTACTTGACCTGATCTCGTTTTTCTTTTTCAGTATTCGGTCAGTGCCAGCATGGTCTGGAAACGGCGTGCGTCTGGATGCACGACCCAACGTCCGCTTTGAGGTGGAAAAGCAAAGGAAGTACGTATGCACGACCACCCTCCACATTCTTTTACAAATTCACGTAGAATATATATGTATATGCATAAACACACACACACACACACACACACACACACACACACACATATATATATATAAACACACACACACACACATATATATATATATATATATACATACATACATATATATACACACACATATATATATATATATATACATATATATATATATATATATATATATATATATACATATATATATATATATATATATATATATATATACATACATACATACACACACATATATATATACATATATATAATATATATAATCATATA
This sequence comes from Pardosa pseudoannulata, assembly GCA_032207245.1. Lineage (NCBI taxonomy): Eukaryota > Metazoa > Arthropoda > Arachnida > Araneae > Lycosidae > Pardosa > Pardosa pseudoannulata. The sequence continues at coordinate 121,183,196 of CM063500.1, read as the reverse complement.
TATACATATATATAATATATATATACATATATACATATATATATACATACATATGTATATATATATATATATATATATACATATATATATATATAAATACATACATATGTATACATAAATATATATATATATAATATATATATATAAATACACAGACAATTATACATATATATTTATATATATATATATATATATATATATATATATATACATATATATATATATATATATATATATATACATAAATATACATATGTATATATAATATATATCCCATATATATACACACACACACACACACACATATATATATATATACACATATATATATATATATTCATATATATATATATATGTACGTATATACATATATACACACACATATATATATATATATATAATATATATATATATATATATATATATATATATATATATATATATATATATATATATATATACATACATACAAACACACACGCATATATGTGTTAAAGTGTGATCGATTATTTGTGTGTGTGTTTCAGGCCCGCCGGAGACGTGGGTGGAGCTGTCGGGCTGCAAGAAGCCGGACTGCGGCATGGGGGTGATCGAGAGCCCGTGGCTGGCGGCCAGAGACACGGGGGCGGCGGTGCGGTTCGAGTACAAGCTGTACGGCACGTCGAAGGTGTTCCTGAGGGTGAACATGAGGCTGGAGGACAACGTCGTCTCCAAGCAGCTCCTCTCGAAGGCCGGGAACTACGCCTACGGGCACACGGACCAGTGGGCGGAAGACACGCTCAGCATACCCCCCACCCACACCAGCTACAAAGTGAGTAGCCACGCCTACATTGCTTACGGACAGAGATATGTTATACGAGATACTCTCGCTCTAAGTTACGTTGACACGAAAGAATAACAAAAGGGAGAATATATACAATATGGGAATATTGTAAAAACAGATCTAGGAATAAGCCCCCCGAAAACAAAAAGTAATAAGGGAAAATCCTACAAGGACCCTAAGTGGGGGAAACTCCAGCAAACACCCAGATGTGAACCACCTGTGGGCAACGAAAACGCCCTTTTAATCCACCTTTGACGTTACAGAAGTCGTCATTTAAACGAGTTAATCACCTTTTTATATTAAACAGTCACATAACTTTTGGTGTGCGGGTAGAGTTGTGAGCAGTGGAAAAAACCCGGGAAAAAAAACCGGGTTTTTTGTTAATGGAATTTTGAAAATTTCCAAAACATGGGAATTTGGAAGTATTTTGAAGTCGTCGATTCCTATGACACAATGCCCACCATTTTTTTTTCTGTCTTTGTTGTAGACCTCAAAAGTTGATATTTTCACAAAATTTAGCTATTCTATGCTATGAAATAAATTGAATAATTGGGATTGACTAACTCTATTTGGCGAGATATCCTGTTTAGCACGAAAGTAGGAGTCTATTTTTTCTTTGAGAAATAGCCAATATTTTTAGTATTACATAAATATTAGGCAATAATCTGTAGTGTCACAAAACCCATAAATCATTATTTTTCTTGATTAACATCTCTCTCTCTCTCTCTCTCTCTCTCTCTATATATATATATATATATATATATATATATATATATATAATGTGTGTGTGTGTGTGTGTGTGTGTGTAGGAATTGGACACAAAATGCCACATTGTCATTGGAGGACACCTTTAAATGATATATGCATTATAAAAAAAAAATAAGCTGTTATTTTAAATTTAAAGATATTTATTTTTATATTATAAGTCGAGGGGAAAAAGTTTAACATAAAGCAATTTACATAATAAATAATGTTCAAAAATAATGCATATAATTATTATATTAGCCATTAAAATGGAAGCAACCCGTAACGTGTTTGATAAAACTAACAGGGTCATTAATGACATAAGTACTACTATAAAATCCTTTAAATGATCATTGATATTATTTCTTGAATATATATATATATATATATATATATATATATATATATATATATATATATATATATATATATATATATATATATATATATATATATATTATATATATATATATATATATATATATATATATATATATATATATATATATATATATATATATATATATATGTATATATATATATATATATATATATATATATATATATATATATATATATATATATATATATATATATGTATATATATATATATATATATATATATATATAATATATATATATATGTATATATATATATATATATATATATATATATATATATATATATATATATATATATATATACAGTCGAACTTCGATAACTCGACTTCCTATAAGTCGAATAATCCGCTAACTCGAACTTTTAATTAAGTCCCGAATCATTTCTATACTCTTCTTTAAAAAACTGTCTCGATAACTCAAAGCGAACATCTTCTAAGTCGAAGTTTTTGTGATAGATTTTTCCCGGTAAAAACACAGTTCTGTTCAAAATTTCGAATGCCAGTCCACTCGTGACCTTCGAGAACGAAGGTTCACGAGCAAGCACAGGACGCTATTCACATCTTACGACAATACCTGGAGACCAACAAAGGTACATACAACACCCTGTTTAACTGTGTTAAAAAACCTCGGTGACTTCGTGAACAACCTAAAAAATAACTGCTTTTTTCAAATGAGATTGACATGGTATGTATACTAATTAATATATGTAACGAGGCCAAATTTCTTGAGTTTTAAACCTTTTCTTGTTTCTCTTGTTGGTTTACATAGGCTATTAAAAAACTAAAATTCGACAACTATACAACTATAGTAGCACATATCAAACCATTTAAACCATGTCAACCCATCTTAAGTGCCAGTTGAGAGGAATGGTAGGTAACTTCGATAACTCGAACTTCGGATAAGTCGAATATTTTCGGGGGTCCCCTGGGACTTCGAGTAATCGAAGTTCGACTGTGTAAACAACACCTATATGTGCACATACAGGGTGTCCCAAAAGGTGTTTTACAAACTTAACATGCTGGTCTGTCATATCACGATGAACAAGATTTACATGGGAACTTGTGTCTTAAAACGCGAACTGCGACCGCTGGACGGCTGCGATCACGAGTGCGGAGCAGGAGAAAAAAAACGATATCGGCAGCGGTGTTAATATGATTTTTTCTACAGATGAGGACTACATCACAGAAAATATTATCGAAGTTGGATTGTCTATATATATATATATATATATATATATATATATATAATATTATATAAAAATATATATAAATATATAATATAT
>CM063500.1:121162445-121172445 GCA_032207245.1 Pardosa pseudoannulata | reverse complement strand
TACATACCTAAGTTTACTCCTATAGCCATTTTTCAATCAAAATGTTTCCAATTTGAATTCGGGGTACTTTCGTATTATCCGGGTGACCATGAATAATAGCCAAATATAACCCTATAATGTTTATATACAATATCCCTAGAGATAAACTTATATTTTGTGCAAAAATCTTAACTAATTTTTATTAAAAAATAATTATTATTCTACTAATAAAATTTTAATCTACAATTTAAGAAAAAACCAGAATAATATCCATTTACCCACCCATTAAGCATTCTTGCTTTGAGTTTCCTTGGTGAACGAACTTTACTTGGCAATAGGGTCAATAAGATAATTCATAAATACCAAACTCGGTAACTTCAGCCAAATGACAAGTAAAAATAGAATTAAATAATTCAATGCATTTTTTTTAATCGGTAGTTTAGCGGATCCATGACTTTTACTCATTTTACTTGAAAAATCAAGACTTTCCGTGACAAAATTAATCCATTGTCTAAATCCATGATTTTCCATGACTTTCCAGGTGCGCGGAAACCATGAATATATTTGTGACGTTAAAATTTTCTAACGACTCCATCATTTGGGTTTTAATAATAGCAAAAAGTGACTTAAAATGGTTAGATATGGATTTAGATTGTTCAAATACTACCAAAAAATGCCTTTATTATTTCTAAAAATAGCTACGTTTTGTCCACTTTTTACTTTAAGATTTTTCTCAGTATGTCCATTTTTAATGTTGCCCGCAAAATTTCTCGAAAACTATTTCATAATTTGTCACTCCATTTTCAGTATTTCAGTAGAACGATGTCTTCTCGTAATGCACCTAAAATTCAATTTTAGAAGTATGTTCTTCATTAAAAACTTCAAATGGAACGTTCGAGTGCAAACTATTTCTCGTGAGCGTGCGCGCAAGTGAGAACAGTTTTCACGCACCAAAAAATTAAGTTATAACTATATATTTTTTAAAAAAATATCGGTATAGATGCATTATAGACGCCGTGTTTTTTTTTTCCGCCAAGTTTGGCGTTTTTTGGCGGTAGAGAAATTTCAGGACATTCTTGGTGTCGCTTAGGTCAGGTTGTATTTTTTTTTTTCTTATTTTCTGATATTTAGAAATGTAGTTATGGTGGGTTGAGTTATTTCGATTCTTCCTTTTTTTTAATTGTTAAAAAGTATCAGGATATTCTTAAACTTAGTGTGGGGGAAACATGAAAATAAAGCCAGAAAAGGGGTTAAGAGATGGGATTGTTTGGATTTGTCTGCAATCTGTGGCTGGTAGAGTTTGTGGCTCTACCAAGTCGATTCGGGAGGGTTCTTGGTTCAACAGATCTAAATAAACAATGGAAGAAGTAATGATTTTAACAGAAAATATTAAGAACGCGGGGTTGAGGAAGTTTCTCCCCCCCCTCACGTTACATTTTTTACAATATTAGTGCTTTTTGGGAAAAAGTTTAGTTTTGTTAATTGTTATGCTTCAAACATGCCATTTTTTTTTTGGGGGGGGGGGTATGTTTCAGAAAACACGTACCACCGCCATGTTTTTTACTTGGCGATTTTTCAAAACGCGCGTTTTTCTATTGGTCGCCAAAGAAAAAAAACATGGCGGACGGAACCGGCGTCTATAATGTATCTGTTCGAAAATATTTTTATTTTTATAAGTATTTAAGGTTAGTTTATTAAAGAGATATACAACCATGGGATCCCTATGCTGAACTGTCCTTAAAACTGTTTTGAGAGTTTTAAAAATTCTTATCACCTTTTTTTAACCTGGCGGGCTTGGAACTTGCTTTTGTTGGATTTTCTGCAATAGACAAGAACCCAAACACTGCCAAATCCGTCGCCTACTTCGTGATTGAGACGACACATTTGGCGATAAAACGGAACTACCAAATAATCACCAACGAGGCACTATCTCGCCATTTTGACGAGATGCCGTGCCGGAGCAACTTCAATCGAGGTATTTAAAGGGCGCCAAATTCTTAACAATACAAAAAGGAGCAATTTTTCGCAACGTCACGAACTACTGTTGTGCCCTTCCCATTCATTTTCATGTTTACAACAGCCAATAGACAAACAATAAACTGCCCTTTCGTTTGAAACTAAAGCCAGAATTATCATAATTTGAGAATTTGCCCTACTGCATGAAATCGCCTTATACAAAAAGGAGCAACTTGAAGCCGGCGCCATTTTTTTAGCCTTATTTGGCGATCGTTGTGGATCGCCAAATAATCACAATTTTCTGCATATATTAATGATATTTTGAAATAGGTACATAGCTAGATTAGAGTATCGAAACAAAAATTGTGAAGTAAAAGAAAAAGAGAAATGTGTGCTTTGACGTAAATTACTTTAATGTATTAAATGTACATTTCAGTACAAATGTAGATTTCAGGAACTTCTTTACGACTTTTTAAAATTGCTCAATTCTGGAAACCTTATGACTAATTACATTTTAATAAGAAAAATAAGATTAGAACATCCCATTTTTGGTCTTTATTAAAATATTTTGTTATTAATTCAGATTTTCTTTTTTTCAATAACAGGCTTTTGCTGTGATACACCATGAAAAAAGTGACTGTTTTACTTAAAAAAAGTGACTAAAAGGGATCAATTGTAAAAAAAGTGACTAAAGGTGAGAAAAGTGACGGAATTGCAAGCCTGCGTGTCTCATCATAGGACGTGTCACCCTATATATGCGTATAAATAAGCACACTCTCCATAATAAAATTAACGAAATACAATCCTTTCTACAAAGTGGTACAACTGAGCCAAAACAAGTTGAGAAACGCTGACTTTAATCAATTTAAAAAAAAAAAAACCTGCAATATTTTGATGCCATTTGTGTTGCCATGTCCTCTTCCTTTCTGAGATCAAACGCTTTATTTCCTTCTTATTCTAAGCATTCGATGAAATCGAAGATGCAATCTTTGCTAGGCTTTTCTCTTTCAGCTTTCAATCACTAAATATGCCAACATGTACATCAGAATCCACGTGAAAGGACACAAGAATTCTAAAAGAAAAAGTCCTCCCATACATGCTGATTTTTTCATCTCATTTGAAATAACCGTTCAATCGGAACCCTTCAAAACGAAGAAAAATTCTGTTTACATCATGTCAGTAATTTGACTATGAGGAATTTTCTAATTTTATTTTTAAATGATAAAAACTAAAACTAAGAAGGACCGTCCATTTTTTATTCCGTTTTGAGCCCTAATGAGTGATACCTAATGGTGTTCCTATCGCACTATTTACCGTCTCTCGAAAACGTTACTTTTCCCCCGGTCTCGTGACGTCACAGTTCATGAAACGGCAATTCATTGTTTACGTCGGATATCGCCACTTCAATTTGTTCTTGTTCAAAGATTCGCATATATACTACATTTTTTATTATGTCTGACATTAAACAGTGATATTTTAATTATCGTATCGTGTCACTTTGTGCAAATACAAGAACTCTGCCATTTTCGCAAAGTTGTCGGATTTGACAAATCCGGGTAAGCAAGCAAACGTAGACATGTATTGTGTCGTGATGAACAAAATTATCTTAAAGATAGAAAGAGAAATTAATTTGGAAGACTAGTAAAAACACAATCCAGGAATAGAACAAAATATAAACATTCGGATATCATGAACTGTGACGTCACACAATCCATCAGGGAGCGTTTCGAGGGATTTTCTCTGAACTCTAAAATTAATTTTTATAATGATAAACCTTTTTATTTATTTATTTATTTTACATTTTTGAGAACATTTTTGGAATTAGCGAGTCTGGAACTATCAAAGAAATATGAAGTTATTCTATCCATCCATGTGCAAACTCCCCATCATTTTAAAAAAGGGTCATCGATATTTCTATTAAAAAAAATCAAACCTTTTTTTAGTATAGCGATGCGGTTATTTATTAATTTGAAAAAAGAACGGATTCGCGATGTTTTTTCATTATCTTTATTTGTTATGAAATTCCCGTTCCAAGCAGAAACTGTTACTAAACTCTTGCTTTTTATTATTCTGACTGACTCAATCTACTTGTGGCCATTTACTTTATATTTTCCATTTTTTATTTGGCAGCATGTTTGCATTCTTTTTTAGTTTTTCCTACGCACATCGCACCCATAATCAAGAAATGTAGCACCAGGTGTTGGATTCCTTTCCATTTGCATGCTTCATTATTTTATAACGTACATTTTGCCTTTCAGGATCTCAATGAAGCGAATTTCAAACGGCGTCCATTTTATTTTCTCCGGCGCCATTTTGTGGAACACGTTCTCTCGCCCTTTTTTTTCGCTCCTGGTCAACAAAAAATATATATCGGTTCGGTTCCGGTTTTCGTTCCGCCAAAAATAATAATTCAGTTCTGGATGAATCATTTTATTTTCTATATATTCTTATTTGCACTAAAAATATAATTCTATCCTAAACCAAAAACGCCATTCTATCAAAATTGAGAAGATTCCATTCTTTTTATCCAACGTGAATGGATGCAACGAACGATACGAGCGTTGTCACTGTTATCCAAACAACGGAATTCCATCTGCCTTCTACAACAAACTGAAACAGTGACGTGGAATGACGAGGGTTCAGTTAGAAAAAAACTGATGTGTGACAGTCACAAAGTGACTGAACATATATCGAACTGAAATAAACTCATATATATATATATATATATATATATATATATATATATATATATATATATATATATATATTGGTTCAATTCCGGTACGAAGCTATGGGCCAAACCTACTTAGTTCGTTTATGACGATCCAATTCATCCATCTACAGATCCAGGGGCGTACGCAAGGGGGGAGGTAGGGTTTAACCCCCCCCCCCTGAGCTTAGACAAAATGGCAAAAATTTTAGTAGAAATTATGCGGGTCATTATTTTTTAGAATTATGAACCCCCCCCCCCTTGAAAAAATTCTGCATACACCACTGTGCAGATCTGATTGGTATCTAAACTGCTAAGTTGCCCAAACGTGGAACTGCCTACATTTGTTGGATTTGTTCTCGTTTTTAATTTTTAGTTTTATTATCGTGAGCTTAATCTTCCTGAAAATGATGATGGAAAATATTGGAAAAAACTTCATTATTCGAATAAAAAATATATTCGATAAAAAAAAGCCACTGTTTCGTTCAGATTTTTTTTTCTCTTTATTTTTTTAAAGTTTATGATACGGTGTTGATAGTCCTTCAAGAAATAGATCTGTTAAATTATAAACATTTAATTTTACATTATTAACTAGGCCTAATACAATGCGTTAGCATAGCGAACAGCATCGCTTCCTTTCCGTTTACATTCTGGAATTACATGTTTCCAAATGCCATTTCAATAAATGAGTACTTGACGCCCCATTTTCCTTTTATAAGATGACTGTTGAGAAATGCTCGTTCCATATTGTTTTGTTGGCAGGCGAATAGATTGAAACGGAATGTTCCTTAGTGTTATTTACGTTCTTAAATACTTCTGTTACTACTGTTAACTTTTTCTTATCAATTTCAGTTTCCCTTAAAGTCGCCAACGGATATTTTAAATGAATGTATAATTTTTATTTCAAGTTTAAAGCTAGAAACGCGGGATCGTCATTAATATTGGTAGCGGTGTGACTCAACTTGAAAAAACATATTTTGGGTTTTTCTTCCTAAAATGGAGGAATTTTTACGCTTACCCATATGCTTCAGGTTTGTCATCTACCATTTTACTTTCGCTACTTCTTTCTGATATCGATCCCTTTTTTCAGTCATTTTTACGAAATTTAGAGCATCCGGGTCACCAAAAAGTTATTGGTATCGGTTTAAAATAAATTACCATCTTTAAAAGAAGCAAGAAAAAAAACACAAAATATCACCAGCTAAAACGTTATTTTTTATTTTTATGGTTGCCACAAAACTAAAACAAAATACCAAACAGACGATATTGAAAAAGGAAATGAATGAATTAATTAAAATACATGGAGTTTGTGTACATAGAGTAAATGTATAAATACACATGTTAAATATTTATGAACTACTACATTAGGCTTAAAACCGCGGCCTGGGGGTCCCGTGTTCTTGCTCTCGCAACGACAATTATTATAATAATTAGTAAAAAATAATAACATATTACAATATTGAAAAATGTATAGAGTTAAAGAATCTAGAGACAACTTAAATGGAGTATCACAGTTTGGGAAATTTTTTTGTTTATACATTTTCTACACATCGGTATTTTACAGTTCCATGAAGTACCGGGTTGCCATAATTAAACTGACAGTGCTCACAGTGTTCTGTAGCGCGATGTATTGGCGAGAATGACGCCCCATTTTGTAGGAAGATGAAACAAGACGGGTGCCGAAGGATTTCGCGAAAACACAAATGAGTTCAAAAAGTCAACACTAGGGGAATATTGCGCGCTGTGTAATAGAAAATAAAGTGTTAACAAATGCAAATCAATACGGAAATGAATTTCTTAACTGTGCCAATGGATGTAACGTGAAATTTGAATAAAAAACTTCTTTTTTTGCTCAGCGTACGCGATATTGCAGATCACGAGACTTTATCGGTATATACGTAGATTTTACGCTTTTTTAAAAGTGTCGCCCTATTGCACTTGAACTCAATCAGAAAATGTGCACAATAAAAGGTCGTTTTATTCCGCATTAATTTGCACTTGTTAACACTCTATTTTCTATTACACAGCGCCCAATATTCCCCTAGCGGTGACTTCTGGAACTCCTTTGTTTTTTGCGGAATCCTTCTTCCCCCGTCTTGTTTCATCTTCCTACAAAATGTGGCGTCATTCTCGCAAATAGATCGCGCTACAGAACACTGTGAGCACTGTCAGTTTAATTTTGGCCACCCGGTATCTATAGATTTGTTTCCACCCTCTTAGTCCCGAACTCTTTCACTTCAGTATAATACTTCTATGGGTATAAAAGGAGGACATGTCCTGCATTCGATAAATGTTTCGCTACCCGGAACCGAACCCGTGTTATGTCTTAATACTTCTCTAATCTCGCATTTTGGTTTTTTGTGTGTGAAAATAGAAGATGTAACACTTAGCGTTCGAAATGTTCAAATTGAACCCGACGTCGTGACGCAGCCTTTGGAAATAACGGGACGAAGAGAGGAGGTCTATCTTTTAACAGAATTTATGAGTTCTGATTTTTGTTTTCCTCTCTTTCAGGAACGTGGGACGACTTCGATTACTTTCCCGACGACGACGAAGAAGAAGACGAGAGTAAGTGGACACTTCTACTTCGATCACGCTATCACGCCACTGCGCAAGCAGTTTAGTAGGGGGCTCGTCTCATAGACTCTCTCCGAGAAAAGGGATTCTTTTTCAACGTTAACTGTGTGGTACTTAGTTTGAGATTTTCTTGAAACTCGCCGCTCGCGGTAGCTCGCTGAGAAATGGTCAGTTCATCGTTGGCGCAGTTCGACTGCGCAGTTGAGCTGATGGTTATCCAGCTTTGGTTCCACCCAAAATCCGATTGGCAGAGCGTTGCTCTTCAGTGCCGGAGTTCCCGAATATCACATTGGGCTTAGTATGAGAGTGATATGAAACAAGAAATGCACAATAGAATCATAAACAACGTTTTAATGAAACGATCGCGGACAACTACACACAACACATTACGTACATTCCAAATATAACTACACTACAGAGCAACAAGTCATGCGCAGTACCACGCACGGTGTGGCGCTCCAGTCGAGTTGGGATAATCCACTTCGCATAGAGGTAGGGTAAATAACGAGGCATTGACAATAAGATAAAATACACGTATAACCCAACATATCAGCCGTTCGGAATCGGCTTTAAGCAACAGGTTCCTGTCTTGTGAGCAAAACCAAACCAAATCGATATCGATTTCCAACTTGATATGTTTGAGAAAAACGAGGACCTGCATTCGATACTCGAAAGGGTATTTCTTAATACTTGTCTAAACCAGGGCCTGATTCCTGACAGGGCAAACGGGGAAAGCACCCGGGCCCCCAAATTAACTGCCATTTCAAGTTAATCCCTTCCCTGTTTGCCCGTACGCCGTACGGGCACAGCTTTCGAGCCTTTACTGATTTGCCCGTACGGCGTTCTCGTTTCAAAGAATATCAGTAATTTTAAATTGGATTCGAAAGAAGCTGCGTTCCGGTACTTAACGTAGGAAGAAAAATCTCATTTCGTTCTAGTTAACGGCCCTAATAATGGAAGAGCTTTCTCATCCAGTTGTTCCGAAATGAATTTGATTGTTTGATTCGACCCATGGTACGCTGATATACGAGGCACATCCTGAAAGTAAGTTTCCCTACTTAAAAGAACTCACATTTTCACGGACATATTTATTGGTAACAAGTACAGCCACGTTTCAGCTATTTTTCAACATATCCACCACCAGAATCGAGACACTCGTCGTATTGTGGGATCCACTTTTGTATCCCTCTGTCGTAGAAATCTGCCGCCTGCGAACGGAACTAGCCTTCCCGTCCCAGAACACCGTTCACGTTCCTTTCCGTACCGACAGCGTCTGTTCGAACTGGGTCCCGACCGAAAATCCACTATGACGCTAATGAATGGACTGCTGCTTGGTTTCTAGAGTAAAGTGTGAAATCCAAGTCTCGTTGACCTTGACGATCCTGTCGAGGAACTGGTCACCGTCGTCGCGATACCGTAGCAGAAATGTCAGTGCTGCTCCTAAGCGTCGAATTTTGTGCTCGGGTGTCAGTTTCGGCTCATAGACCTGGCAGAGCTGACGATGAATTTCAATGGGGCGCAATGCTTCGTGCATTCCAGATCACCGACCGAACCTTGCTGGCGGCGGGAGAAGGAATTAGCGCTTCCATTTCGGACCACTGCTACCCAGCTACTGTCACGAATGGGGACATGTCCAGCTGGCATAGGATTAATACGTCATAGATCTGTTACGCACTCGCAATGGACACGGCTAATGACGTTTACTTTAAAGGGGAAAACATCGGGAAACTTACTTTTTATATGCGCCTCGTATAATGTGAATACGTTGATCTTGTTCGCATTGTGTATCTGAATGTGTGTTTCTCCTTTTTGCAGGAAGGTTTCAGGCGTTGGAAGTGGAGAATTTTATCAGTGGTAAGTTTCGCTTCATCCTCCTTGAAGTGAGATTTGTTTGTACATCTCGGTTGGAGGTGACTAATTCCTGTTTGCTTCTTTTTGCAGAAGAAGATCTGGTGCGAGGCTACACGACAGGTAACTCATAACGACTTCCACTCCAAACTTTTGGCAACATTTTGAAGTAACGGATAGGTCCCTGCACGGCACTCGTTGTCGACTGCCCTTTCCGATGAAATCCTTCTTCGTCTCCAACGGAATCCGTTGCTTTTGCAACGCGGGATTCCATCCTACGATGACGAACTTGGGTTCAACAGAGCCTTATTCTTCCTCACTAAAATAAGTCGACGACTGCAGTAGGAGTTATTTACATTGTAATGAGAGGCATTTAAGGAGTTCAGGATTGAAAAAGAAACATTATAAATATACATATATAAATATATATATATATATATATATATATATATATATATATATATATATATATATATATATACATATTCATATATACATAGTATATGCATATCTATCTATATATATATACATATATATACATATTCATATGTACATAGTATATGCATATCTATCTATCTATCTATCTATCTATATATATATATATATATATATATATTCATATATATATATATACATTTGTATATATATATATATATATATATATATATATATATATATATATATATATACATATATATATACATATTCATATGTACATAGTATATCTATATCTATATCGATATCTATATCTATAAATATATATATATATATATATATATATATATATATATATATATATATATATATTCATATATATATATATATATATATATATATATATATATATATATATATATATATATATATATATATATATATATATATATTCATATATATATATATATATATATATATATATATATACATAGT
>CM063500.1:121097445-121149945 GCA_032207245.1 Pardosa pseudoannulata | reverse complement strand
TTCAAAATATGCTTTGAAATCGAGTATAAACTTAATACACAAATTGTAAACATCACTTGGCGACAATTTGGCGATCACTTGTTCAAGAATAGAGCCAAAAACATGGCGGCGGGGCCCCGGGAACTTGGAATTTACCACATGAATGGCATACTATGTTCAAATTTAGGTTTACTCGCATTCTTTTTAGAAATTATAGTCACATTTTTACTGTGCATATCATGTTAACAGTGTAGCGTCATATATACATCACACATTTATGCTCTGGATTTATTGATAGGGAAATTAATCCTACAAAATGACAAGCAACATTTTCATGATTTTAAAATTCCCTCGTTACCATATGACGAAACGATTATAAAGTATTCTCGCATTAAATATCTAGTCTGTGGCATTCTCGATTAAAGGATAACGTGGCGCCCTCTTTTAGTTGAAATTACAACTAAATTGAATTCATGAATCTCAGGACTGAATCGGCAAACATGCTGTAAGTTTTAATACGGTGACTAACTTTTCCCGGTGGAAAGGAGGGCACAATATTAATAAAGAAACAAATTTTGCTAATAAAAAAAGTATGTTTTACAATAACTAAATAGAAAGCATTATAATATAGTACACTTTTTCTGCTGAAACAACTGTTTCTATCACAACATAATTTTCACGATTTCACAAATAATTTTTTTGTCAAAATATGAGATTCAAAATAAAATGTAATATGATGAATTATATTTTATCATGTTAACAGAAAATTATAAAGTAGCAAATAAAGCAAAAAATGACCGATTAATTATTTATTAATAATTTATAGATTAAATATTTTATGAATATTAATATTTTTTATCAAAGTGTCATTTTCTAACAAAATATTTGTATATCCATATAAAAAATTATTTTTCGCATCATATTTTACAAAATGTGCTGCAGATAAAATGCAAGACTTGATTTTATCTCCCCGATTCTAGTTACTGCCTACATAAAATAAGCAGTTTTTAAATCATTATAAAAAAAACTTTTATTAAAAAATATGCAGACTTACAACATAGTTTTTAAAATGAGAAGAGGAGCACCTAGTATTACCCAAGAAGAAATCTTTTAAGAGAGAAATTCCAATAGAACAATTGGTCCCCTGTATAAAATAAATTACACTACCCATAATTTCATATGCAGTACCAGAATTTAAAGTTACTCCAGATTCTTAAAGCCAAAGGATACTTGAAAAACCATATTCCAAAAACCTATGTATAATGGAACTAGAGGGCTTGACCCAGACAGTTCTGTTTACTCATTTTTCTTTTTGAAAATATTATCATCAGAAGCTTCAACATGCTCACAATGCAGTAAAAACTCACTCTTTATTTTATTTCAGGGTTCCCACTGTTTTTCTAGAACAAAAATTAAGGACTTTTTAAGGACTTTCTAAGGACCAAAGTAACTTTTTATAAGGACCTACTTGAAATACATCACATAACGACATAATCCCTATTTCCTAAGGAACGTATTTTAATAATTATGAACCAGACAAGGTATGTTCGATAAACGCCCTACAATATTTCAGAAGTAAGTTTTTAAAAATTAATATAAGATAAATCTATTTGACAAAAATCTAAACTTTTTGAGTGATCAAATTAAAAATAAATTGTGAATAAAAAAGAATATTGTAAACAGTACTTTCTGAGGGCTTAAAAATGACTCTGATATATATATATATACACACACATATATATGTGTGTGTAAGTATGTATATACAAGCTGATTATACCCGACGTTGCCTGAAAAAGAAGAAAGTTTTAGACTTTTCTATTACATTCAATGCAAAGAAAATTAAACTTTCATAAGTAACTGAAATATCTACAACACCCCCACCCTCCATGCTCCATTTAATTAAAATCTGCTTGACTGTTAGCTATTAGAAAAGGGCAGGTGACTTTATATTTCAAACCTTTTCAGTATGCGAAAGATTATTTATTTGTCAAATAAGTTTTCTAGCTCGTGACCATAAAAAGTACTAATAAACTAAAAATATTTCATAATATTTTAAAGATATCAAGGAAAGGAATTTTGAATTACTACACTGAAAACATATGTATTAGAGGATTTTCTTTATTATTATTACACTTTTGGCTAGAAAATTTAATAGAATGTTATGAATATTAATAAATATTTTATATATTCTTTGACCAGTACTTATCACCAGTACTAGTGTTCTTAATTAGAACCAGTTTGGAGCAAGTTTAACTCCGAACTTACGAAACCAAAAAGTTTGGAGAGAACGGCAAAAACTGATACGAAATCATGTGACGACGGATAAATTGATTAAGTTCCAATTTAAAAATGAAGGTGTTTTTAAGGACTTTTGACAAAAGTTAAGCAGTTTTAAGGGCCCTTTAAAATGAAAGCTAAAATAAAGGAGTTCTTAAGGACTTTTAAGGACCGTGGGAACCCTGTATTTTTAACGAGGTCATAGACATCTCACCTCTTTTTTAGTTGATTCTACTAGGAATTTTTCATCGGATGAAATCACTAAAGTTGGAGTTTTTCAGTTATGAAAATAATCGAAACATTTCTTCACAATAGAAGTGGTCACAAATTAACTATTACTTTCAGTACATGATGAAGGTTTTGAGAAACTGGATTTAATAGAGAGAAGAAATAATTCGGTGCTATAAAACTGTAGCTTATAATAACTGACAGAAAATGACATCCTGTTTTCAAATTGTGATGTCATACAAGATATGTCATCTTGTGAAAGAAATATAAAAGTTTATGTCGTAATTCCTTTCTTCATTTTAATTTTCCAAAATGAGTTTAAATTCCTCCACTGGATCGTTAAAAAGAATCCAGTTTCTGCCAGACATATTTAACCCTGAATAAAGAGTGTGTAAAATAAGGCAAAACGAGGTTGAAAATGTATTTTTCGATACAATGAAATTACTTGTAGCGCTGATGATTTGATTTACAAAACATTAATATATACATGCGAATTATGGATGGATGTATAAGACTTATGTATATACTTTCTATGTGTCAATTCCCAGCCTGACTGTTGAAAATGAAGATGAACCGTTTTGTTTAAAAATGAAAACTCAACATTATATTTAAATCAAAACAGCACAGTACAAGCATTAAATGTTTCAAACACATGATGACCGTGTCTTGCTCCTTTTCTCTTTCTGTTACCACTCTTAACAAGAGGAACTTATCTCTTAAGGAACTTGGTTGTGATGCAACAGCATGTGTTGTGACAAATATATATATATATATATATATATATATATATATATACACACAGTGGAACTTCAACAACTCGAAGTCCCAAGGGACCCCCAAAAATATTCTAGTTATCGAAGTTATCTACCATTCCTCACAACTGGCATATAAGATGGGTCGACATAGTTTGATATGGGCCATAATACTATAGTTGTACGCATTTCTATTTTTTAATAGCCCATGTAAATAACACGAAAAAAATGGGTTCAAAAGTTTCATTAAAACTTAAGAAATCTGGCCTCATTATATATTAATTAGTATACATACCATGTAAATATCATTTGAAAAAAAAAAAGCAGTTATTTTTAAGGTTGTTGGCATTCACAAAGTCACCTAATTTTTGAACACAGTTAAATAGGGTGTTGTCTGTACCTTCGGTGGTCTCCAGGTATTGTCGCAAGATGTGAATAGCATCCTGTGCTTGCTCGTGAATACCAGTCACAAGTGGACTGGCATTCGAAGCTTTGAACAGAATTGTGTTTTTTTACAGGGGAAATCTATCACAAAAACTTCGACTTAGGACATGTTCGATTTGAGTTATCGAGACAGTTTTTTAAAAGAAAAGTATAGATATGATTTGGGACTTGATTAAAAGTTCGAGTTAGCGGATTATATGACTTATAGGAAGTCGAGTTAGTGAAGTTCAACTGTATATGTAATCCATTTTTTGTAAAATTCCTTGACAAGGAGAAAGCTCAACAGCTAGCAGTCATACAAATGCAGTCGAGCCAACATTGAAGAGAACGGCACCAGTCTAACTGAAACTTTATTCCAGAGTTGCTACAATGGACATCTTTTCTATTTTATACAAAGAAAAGCCACAGAGATCACTCTGATTGAACAGAGGTGCACCCAAGAGTGAAGACAGACAGAATTTTCCAACAGTAAAAAACAACTTAATAAGCGAATTAAATGCAAGATCAACAAAAACACAAAACCATTTGTTGCAGACAACTGGGGAAACGTGCTGAATAGACAGAAAGTTTACATTTTTAGGATAAATGGCTGTACGAAGAATTTTAAGTGGAAAGCACTCCTTAGATTAAACTATTTAAAGGCTGGGAAAAAGATTTAAATGGATGAGAATGGGAGGAGGTTTTCAAGGAAATATTAAAGTGAAATCATTTTGATATATTACATATATATATATATATATATATATATATATATATAAGACTAAAAGTTCACTGTATTTTAGACCCTCCCTGAAAAAAAAAAAAAAAATTCTGGCTATAACATTACATATGAATTTCCTGTAATCCAATTCAAACTGGGATGAAAGCTTTTGAAGTGAAAAGTGGGACACGTTTCATAATACTGTTGATGTTCCTACACAAAAACAATGTTGTATAAGTTTGTTTCCACAGCACAAAAAAAAAATATTCTTCAATTTAAAAACAAAAGTTTATTAAATGTTTCTACATATGAGCATTTATTCTTACATAGCCAGATTTGAATAGAACAATTTTCAGATATCATACTACAATTAGAGTAATAAAACGAATATAAACCTAGACGTCAAACAAATAAAAATACAACAAAATTGTGCTATAAAAATATCAGGTTGAAAGCATCACAGGAGCAGATAACGACACATACCATTCATTCAATGATACACTTTTTAGAAAAAGCATTCATTTCTCTCCAATGCATCAATAACATATTTCTTTTTTATCATACAATCTCTATATAGTACAAAATATGTATTGACTACATTGTTAGACACAAGATCTAATCAACTGTAGCTAAAATATACATACTGCCGTAATACAGTCAAAATGAGAGTTGAAAATTTTTTAGATTACTTGAATTCAAATTACATTGATTAAATGACTCAAATATGAAGTACAAATTCACAAGGAGAAAAAAAATTGAATTAGTGTCCAAATAGATCAATAGCTAGGGGAAAATTCAGGGCAGAAGATAGTTTTTTGATATACCAGATATATATTGTTTTTTAAGACGTACCTGAATAATTTAAACGTTTATGAACGAAACTGTTTTAGGTTACTTGAATTCAAATTACTTTGATTATTAAATGACTCAAATATGAAGTACAAATTCACAAGAAAAAAAAAATTTGAATTAGTGTCCAAATAGATCCATAGCTAGAGAAAAATTCAGGGGCAGATGATAGTTTTTTTGATATACCAGGCATATATTTTTTTAAAGAATAATTTAAAATAAATGTGACTTCTCCACAGCGATGCAGGTGATTTTTCTCCAAATTCCACGATTTTCAGCTTTAAATACGTATTTTCTCCCATTAATATGTTTAAACTAATACTAAGATGTCGGAAGTTTCTTTTTACTTTGCTTTTTCATTAATTAGTACAATTGAGATCTTATTTATGTCCTTGAATTAAATGCACATCAAATAAGATTTTTTTTTAGAACCTAGATTCTGTGTATGTAGTAATTAAAATTTTCAGAAAGGGGTTCAAACCCCTTTTCTGGGGGTCAGCTCCCTTTAATAGCATTTTCAGTATAATATTGAGTCGTAGATCCTACCAAGGATATCAACAGCATAAATAATTGTAATGCAATGTAAAACCAGAATCGTACAACATTAGTTGGTGTAGGAAATGTCTTAACATGTTTGGTTAAATATTTTAGAATTTAATATTTGAAGAATGGTGCACTAAATTTTAAATAGTAGACAAAAAATTATTTTAATGTGCATATTTGATTAAATTTTTATCACAGACTTTAAACAGCAACACAAAGAAATTTATAATTTTGTAATAACGCTTCTAAGCAATTTTGATTTTAAAAAAAAGAGGCAGCATTGGTAGGAAAGCATTTATTATAAAAATATTCATTTTACTCAGCTAAAAGCATATTGCATACACACAATTTAAATACAAATATTTATAAAAAACATTTTTAAGTTTTGAATTTTTATTTTAAATTATGACTACTAAAAAACACAGATTTCAACTGCATGTAGATTATTATACCATATAAACCAATAAAATAATTTTAAAAATGGTGATAACATGCAATTAAAATTTTTCATTCCTTTTCCGAAGATTGGAATAAGAGCTGTATAGTTTATTGCTGTACATAAAATCTACTTTTTAAAACAAAAGCATTTTTTTTAAATTTCAACTATAATTATCTTGAAATAATTAAAAAGCTTAATCAGAACATTTGATTTCACAACTACCAGCAAAATAGTTTTTGTAATAAATAGTGGAAGCATTTAGAAAAATGTACCCATGCATGAATTGGATGGTTAAACTATTTACTGGCAATCCAGGCAACATATATAAATATATAATCAAAATAAAACCTTACTGAAATGCTTATCTTCTATTAAGACAAATTTAAAGATAATTTAGTTATTAGAAAATGAGGAGTAAAATAGGTGTAACTGATTAGAAATTGCATTTAATGGAAGACAATTTGTATTCTCTCAATTAGAATTTTGGCAAGATCAATTAAGAAATTTTTCCAATAAAAAGACAAATACCTACAACTAAAACAATTTTTAAAACAAAAATTTCATTTACAATTATTTGAGACTACAGTCATAATTTATTCTTTACAATTTTATACAAACGAAATTCAAATGTGGAATTATTGACAAGACAGTAAAATTCATAAATGTGAGCATACCGAGGCAAAAACACAAAGCATACACTTTTCTGTATTAGAATAAATTATACATTTAATCTATTTTTGAAAAGTTGTCCATCATTTGCCCATAACTTCCTAAAATAAATGACTAAAAATAGCTTAATTAAAATTAAAAATGGTGAGTAATTTGCTTTCTTTTATGAGAATTTCTTCTTATATTCTTATTCAGAGCAAATTTTAAAAATTCAGACTTCATTTACATTTTATCTTTTGAAAGGAAAAGGAAGCTATTGCTTATTACAATGTTGCCATCAGTTGAAGTGTATTTGTTTACAGCTTTTATATACAGTGAAATTTCTCTGAGGGACCACCCTTCTAAACAGCCAATTTTTCGTCTCATAAACCTAATGGTAAAATAACCTGTATCAGCAGCCACCCGACCCCCTCTAAAGAGCCACCTAGTGGGATCATCCTTTTCATTTTTCAGGAAATTCTACTCACTCCATGCTTTAATTTTCAGTGAAAAAACTCAAGGTCATGTATATAGTCGGATATAAGACAAATGAATAACTCGATAAGTCCATTCCCGCAGTCCACCCCCCCTTTCTAAGAAAGATTAAATCTGTTATCTCTTTTGAATTCTCCCCATACCCTTCAGATAGGGAATCCCTATTGCACCATCCATAGAAACTGAGGGAGGAACTGGACAATCGAGCGTCGAAGGTGTCCTGGGGCCTTTGTTTGGAATTCCTATCGGTAAAGTTAAGGAAGAATGGCACCTCTGTCAGCAAAAATGTCATTAACATCAGTTTCATTTTATTAGTTGGTCAGTGATCTGAGTTGCAACGATGTCGAAATGCGTTTTTGTAAATTTCGAGCAGAGCATCGAAGTTCTGCATGAATACGAGAATGGCAAATCGGCAAGAAAGTTAGCTGGATTATTTAACAGAAGAACGGAAATCAACAAAGTCATTTAAGAATAGAATTTGATTTTGAAGGAGTACGAAGACTACAGAACAAACAGAAACAAATTGTAGCCAAAAAAAAAAAAAAAAAAAAAAATGTAAAGAAGCGTGAAATAAAGTACTATTTTCTCTTTAGATAAGTTTTAATTTCATTTACATAAGGAATATATGTCAGACTTGTTTATATTATGCATTATAATAATTACCTTATAATAGTAAATAAAACCCTTCTGAGTGGCCAAATATTCTCGGTACAGAGGGGTGGATGCTCAGAGAGGTTTCACTGTATACTTTACTGTTAACAATTATTTAATAAAATCACCATTTTTATCCCCTAGCTTTCCTAGTAAAGAGAAACAGCAATGATTTAAGTCATTTTCCATCATTAACATATTTCCATTAGCGTTTCTTTTTAACGTCAACTTCTGATGCTACCATATAAGGAAAATCCTTTATGAATAGTTGTTTTCCTTTCATGCGTCAACATTTCATTGTTTTTGATTTAACTGAAGATAAAGCTCTACGAAGTTTAGAAATTCATATTAATAAAATGTCACCTGCAATCCAGGAAAATTGAGAAAAGTGAAACAATATAAGCTAGCATAAATAATTAAAAGCTTTTTAAAAATAATTTATACTTGAATATTAGAAAATGTAAAACTAGGTAGCTAACAAATTTTTTCTGTACCATGAAAATTCTATAAAGTTTTCAATTCTTTAATAAAAATTACATTATAAATTTTACATTTAATATGATTTCTTGTTATAACAAATATATATAAAGTCAATGATCATTTTCGATGAATGCACATGTAATTGTTTAAATACATACAATTAAAAAACAGATACCTACAGTACTCTATCTTAACTAAATTTTAATCAAAAAATAAGACTGAAGAAAACACCTAATATTTAATAGCTAGTAATATATTCAAGAGTGATTGTGCCTTTAAGTAAAAAACCCCAAAAATTATATAATTTGTAATCAAAAACCTGGAACTAAAAAAAGTTAATTACATATAACAAATTATTGCCTTGCCTGACATAAACATTAGATTTAATGTATTATTACAGGGTCTTTTTCCAGAAACAAAATTAAGAACTTTCTAAGGGCCAAAGTAATTTTTTATAAGGACTTACACGGCATAAAGACATAAACCCTATTTGCCAAAGAACATATTTTAATGATTATGAACCAGACAAGGCATGTTTAATAAATGCCCTACTATATTTAAGAATTAAGTTTTTGAAAATATCAAAAAAATTAATATAAGATATATCTATTGGACAAAAACTAATTTTGAAAAATGTACATCTAAAGTGTTTTGAGTGATCAAACTAAAAATAAATTGTGAATAAAATACAATATTATAAACAGAACTTTCTGAGAGTTTAAAAAGGACGTGTGTGTGTGTATATATATATATATATATACATATATATATATATATATATATGTGTGTGTGTGTGTGTATTTGTATACTAGCTGATTATACCCGACGTTGCCAAATAAGTCACTAAGAAAAAACTGTCATATAAGAAATCTGATAGGAAATAACGTGATAGCAGCGGATTGAGTCAATGGAAAAATTGATTGCGTTCCAATTTAAAAATTAAGAAGTTTTTAGGGCATTTGACAAAAATTAAGTAGTTTTAAGGGCCCTTAAAAATGAAAGTAAAAGTTAAGGAGTTTTAAAGGACTTTTAAGGACAGTGGGAACCCTGTGTTAATAAATTTAATTTTTTAATTTAATTTAATTTATTTTTTAATTCAAGCTACACGGTGGACATTTTCGTCCTGAAAAGATATTTCCAAAACTCGAATTCCTGAAACACAATCACCCCTGAATGTTACATGCTTTTAAAGTGTCAACTATAAGTCAAATGTAATGTTTTTTAAAGTAAAATTACACAAATAGTACCAGATTTTACAAACAAAATTTATGCCAATTCATTCAACCAAGTAAGTTTTTAAGGTAAAAATATCTGATTACTAAATATAAACCAATTCAACAGAAGCTAATAAAGTTAATGAGTACATTTATTTTACTCAATGATGTCGTTAAGTATACAATAACATTTCTTTTGACATATTTCACAGCCATGACGTTCCCTTAACAAGCAGACGGCAGAACAAATTATCAATAAATAAAAATATTTAAGAGGAAATCTAACGTAGAATATATTTCTATGATGGTGCTTTTTTAATAGATTCAAATTAAATAACAATAAACTCATTTTAAATCTCAAACTTGCATAACAATACATAAATATAAAGCTAAGTTTGCTGCAAGCAATGAACTAGTGTTATCTTTATATACGAAAGCAAATATATTTCTTACCTATTCTGCAATAACAAATTCCAACAGAATTTTGTATAAACAAACTATACTGATGACATTTTTACAAATACACAGGAATTGCTCTTACCAAGCACATAGTTAGCAGGTCATTTGCAAACTTTAAAAATTCTCTAACTTATGCGCTGAAATATATAATCTTTAAAAATCGTTTCGTACTTTTTAACAATCTAATAGCATATAAAAACTACAGAACTTTTTATACAGATGACTTTTCACAGATGTACTTTATATAGATTGATTTCTCTTTTATTAACAGGTGCGTGCACAGCCATTAATAGAGTAAAAACTTTGCTGTACTTCTCACTTCCACATGGCAGTAACAATATTCACAAACACATAAAAAATAATGATAACTATTCCTTATCACTGAAACAGGTCATAAATCATTTTAATAAATGCAATGCTCAACAAATTTTAGTACGATGCTTGTTTTGTTGTCATATCGAACACTCATAAAACAAAACTTAACAGTTTTACTTTACAATGACATATTCATAGCTTTCTGTTTGTATTATTTGAGTTTATAATTAAACAATTCTTTTCTCGTAACACTGTATGTCTGTACATATACATTAGGACTTGAAATATGATTGTAATACTGACCTTAATCTCTTTTTCAAATAACTTTAAATACATTATTCATCATAAAAGCAAAATTTAACACTTATTTTAAGAAAAAAAAAAAAAGTAAAATGTAAATATAATTTGCTAGCCTGTATACCGGAAACAATATTAAAAATTAATATTCTCAAGCTATTGCATTACTCCTATGTATTAAATCATTGAATGCTCAAATATAAATTCGTAATTCATACTTTTTTTTAAATGCATCATACACAGAACCTAATTTCGAAATTCAATGAGGTCATTAAAAGAAAAGACAGAAATACCTTCCGTGTTCTAACAGAAAACTTTAACTACTTTTGCTGACAAATTTATATGTACTGTATATTTCTGCGTACAGGGTTCCCGCTCTTTTTCCAGAACAAAAATTAAGGACATTTTAAGGACTTTCTAAGGATCAAAGTAACTGTTTTTTTCTTTTGAGTTTTAGTCACTTTAGTTTCTGGAGAATCCCCATATTCTTGCTTGACAAAAATAATAAACATTTTTAAAAAAATGCACAAAAAGTCAGCAATTAGAGTTTTTTTTTTTTTTTTAAATTTTCCGACAGAGTTCTTAACTTTTTTTTTTTACAGAAAATTCCCTAATTCAAAAAAATATTTAAACTATGCTTATTAAATATTTAAATTTTTGGAATTAAAAATTAATGAATGTTCCATTCATTCAACTTTGTTTTATAAATAATTAGCAAATCAAATTTAAAAATGAATGAACTATGATTCTAAGTGTTCTTTCAATGCCTGTTTCAGTAATAAGAAAACACCTGTAGCATCCACAAAGTTTTTAAAAAAGGCACTGCGGTAAAAAAACATTCACGAAGAATAAGAAAATTAAATGAAATGAAAGATCCTGCCTTAGCAAGGAATCCTACCTCTATTAATTAAATGACTTTATTTCCTAATTTTAAATTTCATTTTAATTAGGAAGCAGAAATAAACTAAGCTACATTCAATTTGTTTATGAGGAAATTGATCCATAACTGCCAATCTTGGGAGGGGGGGAGAAAGAAATGTGTCAATGTTAAACCCCTTGCCTGCCCCAATATGAGATAATATGTACATTAAACATAAAGCTTTAAATTTCATGCATTTAAGACGCTACACATTCTCAGCTTTAAAAAGTTTTCACTGTGTACGGTATAAAACAGGAGTGGCCAAGACGTCAACTTGAAGACATTTTAGGTAGTCCGTGCGACCTTCACAATAATGACCTCGGATGTTAACAATTTATGACTTACGAGATAGAATTAATGAATTATTTAAAATTAATATTTACTATAGTTTGTTAACTTTATATTGTCTATTTTTGTTTCCACCACATACTTATTAACATTATGTTTAAATAACCGTCAGTTTAGTTTCATTTCAACCAGCACTTTATTTTTTTTCCTTCTATACCGTGAAGAAGCCCTCCTGGCATGCTCATTTGTTTTGTGGACTGTATTTCATGGCCAGTTGAATATATATATATATATATATATATATATATATATATATAAAGGCAAGTCGCTTGTTATGCTGTTGTGTGGTGGTATTTTTTTGACGGTGAATGAGCTGTCTTGTTTCTCGATATGTTCTATGTTTATTGAAGATGCTTGTTTTTTATGTTAAGCTTAATGTGTTTTTATTTTAATTAAGGGATTATATTTAAGAAAAAATTAAGTTACCATCACCTGTGGATGGATCATCATTTATTTGTGCAAGTTTATATTTTTATCGATGCGTTGGGATGGTTCAAAAGGAATCAGGAATGACGTCAAGTAGCTTCCTCGTTATAAAATGTTTACACAGTTTACCCTTTAAAACCTAAAACAAACTGTGCAAAATAATACAATGAATTTGTCGTTTAACAGTAGAGAATTCAATAGAAATAACTTGACAAAGTGGGATGCTTAGACTATAATATAATCAAATCAGTACCATATACAGGGTATACAAAATAAAATTTTTCAAACCCATGACTTTCCCTGATTTAGCAGATCCTTTTCCATGACTTTAAAAAGCTTTCATTAAAGTATATATGAATAAAACTTCTGACGTACATACAAATAAAATATATGCTTTTAGAGAAATGACAGGAATTTTATCATAAAAAAACTATAGACTTACTTTATAAGTGCTAATAAACTCACATACATAAAGATAAATCGTTGTACCTACATACCTAAGTTTAATCCTATAGCCATTTTTCAATCAAAATGTTTCCCATTTGAATTCGGGGTACTTTGGTATTATCCGGGTGACCATGAATAATAGCCAAATATAACCCTATAATATCTATATACAGTATCCCTAGAGATAAACATATTTTGTGCCAAAATCTTAACTAATTTTTATTAAAAAATAATGAATATTATATTAATAATATTTTAATCTACAATTTAAGAAAAAAAAAACAGAATAATATACATTTACCCACCCATTAAGCTTGCTTGCTTTGAGTTTCCTTGGTGAATGAATTTTATTTGGCAATAGGTTCAATAAGATAATACACAAATACCAAACTCAGTCACTTCAGCCAAATGACAAGTAAAAATACAATTAAACAATTCAATGCATTTTTTTTTAATCGGTAGTTTAGCAGATCCACGACTTTTACTCATTTTACTTGAAAAATCAAGACTTTTCGTGACAAAATTGATCCATTGTCTAAATCCATGATCTTCCCTGACTTTCCAGGTGTGCGGAAACCATGCATATAAACATTATATGGTACTGATTCGATATACTATACACACCGCAGTTTTTGTTACCAAACTTGGCGACTTTTCAGGCGATATCTGATATTACTAGAGACTTTTGGCGACTTTAAGCTTTCCAAGCTTTTTGGAGCTTTGTAGTGTGAACACTGGTTCGTAATGGTTTGTTAACAGATGAACATTTAATTTTGTGTTTACGCATTGCAATAAGCTCGTTCAAGCCACAATAGGATAAACTTGTCACAGATATACACTGCCAAATTTCAATTAAACAAAGTGAATACGATGGTCAATTTTTGATATATGAATACTTTAATTATTTACGTCAGTAAATTTTTATTTTGTAAATATTAATATTGTTTTTTTTAGAAAAATTAGATAATTTATCATTTTTTCTTGTTAACGAAAATAAATATATAAATATGCACATTACGTTAATTTAGCTCTGCCATTGGTACATTACCTTCGATTTTTTAAATGTAGAACCGTCAACTGATCACAAAATTCTGGCCACCCCTCATATAAAGCATTAGATGTAGATGTCCAGGACAGATAAAGGGTCATTTTGGTTAACCTTTTACAACACAGCATAAAATATTTATTTCAAGAAAGCTTTTCATTCTGGGTTCTTTCAGATTTTTTTAATTTTGTTCTGTGTATGAATTTATGCTAAATTAACAAAAAAGGTGAAAATCCTACACTTCGTAAAACACACAAAGAAAATGACTTCTTCAGTTCTATTGGATATCATACAGCTTGAAAAAAATAAGAAAAATAGATAATGCAATAGCACTAGCAACATCCCCATAGAATGTGACTCAAAAGTTTCAAATCACTTGCGTCAAAATTAAATTATTTCTTAATGACACACAAAGCAACAAACAGGAAGCAAAATGTCAATTTGATAAGAAAACAAAGTTAAATATATGTATAGTTAACAGAAATTATGAAAATTCCTATAAAATTTTTTATAGAATATTAACAATAAATGTAATAGGTATAAAATACTTTTACTTAAAAAAAAAGAAAAAACATAAATGAATCGTAATCTCATTTTCTAATAAAGATACAGTTCAGGTTCATTACAATGCAATTAGCTAGAAAATATAATTCAGATCTGCCAACTTTTAAAAATCCAAAATGCTGCAACAACTTACGTTTATTGAACTTGAATACCATACTTTAAAAAAAAAAAAACACGGAATAAAAAAAAAGCCAAATTATCAATATTCATTTTATATACACAGATAGAATTTTGGAAGATACTAAAACAACGAAAATGACATTTAACCCTTTCGCGCCTACTGTCACAAATACGGGCCAGCAAGAAACGCACTCACTTCCCGGCCGACACGCTGGCGTGCCAGAGCGTTTTCTCTTTCACCCCCGACCGTCACATATGTGTGCCAGTGTTGTGGAACATTTTAAAAACTATAAGTTTTGATACAAGATGGCATTGTATGTCCATATGGATTTAGATACATGTAGATTTGACCTTGTACTCAATAGGAGAGTAGTATGATACACATACAAGTGGTTTTTGATTATATAAACATGAGGGAAAAGAAATGTTTCCGATTGACATGTTTTATGACGGCTCCCACGTGCTGTTTGTTTATGTAAGCAGGGGAGTTTTATTTTTGCTAAAGCGTTGTGTATTTTGATTTGCAGTCCAGTTTTTAGTACAGAATTAGATCTGACAGACTTGATTTTTTTTTCTCTTTTTATTGTTAGATTTTCGAAGTGTCGAAAGTGTTTAACTGAGCTTGAAATAGATGAAATGACGCGAAATATTTCAGATTTTGATTCTGAAACAGATTAGGATAGTAGTAATAGTGACACTATAATATATTCTGATTGTTCTTTATGTTCATAATGGATCTAGTGATTCTAATGATGAGGAGGACATTTCTGACAAAGAGGATGTCGATGCTTCATTTTTTCACATTCCGAAAAAATCCTCCAAAATGGCAAATGAGTTACTACGAGTGCAAGGACTGTCACGTAGGATTGTTTGTAGATCCCTGTTTTTAAAAATTTTCATACAAAAGAAGTTTAAATAACATAGTATTCAGTTTTGCAATGTTAAAAGTCATTAAATACTAAGTAAAAAATGAAAAAAGTAAAGTGTAAAATATATATTTAAATAAATAGCTTAAGTAAATAAAGTATCTATAAACATATATAAATCCCATTCTGTTTAAATATTTTACGCAGCATTATTAAATAACTATGTTGCTACTTCGTTAATTTCATGAATTTAGGCTTAATAGCAAAATACCCTCTTGCCCAGGATACTCACTGGCAAAAGTGACTGCCGGCCTCAGAGAAAAGTTTTGCGCTTCCCGTCGCGAAAGGGTTAAAAAAGAAAAGTTATTTAATGATATTATTAACTATTTACAATATTTAAAATTGTTTCTTTATTATTACTAATTTACTGCTGCACATTTTGCTTTTAGATTCAAATCTTTGTTCAAAATGACGACAAATGAAAATTCTCCTTTTCACTCGATTTGAAAATCAAATGAAAATGAGTGGCTATGTTTGCGGCATAGTTAAAAATCTGTTCTGCATTACTACTTGGAATTTTTTTTAATTAATAACGTAAGTTTTATGTCTTCAGAATAACAATCATTGTTCCTTTCACCTTTCTTCTTCAACAATTGCAGTTGGGAGCCAAAGTAAAATTTCTTTTTGTTGTCACAGACAAAACTTTAATGCTTTCCCCTTTCAGAAATTCGTACATGTACCCCAGAAAATGGTATTCAACCCAGAGTTGGCAGTTCTGTATATGTATTTCGGAAGGTATGATTTCAAAATTTTGTAAACTAAGAGTGAATAACTTATCTCAGCAGTTGTGACCAGACAAAACTCACGAAGTGGGTATGCCCTCCTCATTCTGCGACAGATTATCGGGAGCTGACCAGCGTCTTTTTCTCTTTCGATTATCACTTTGAGTTGTGAGTTTTTCAATGGGAGAACCAATGTTCGAAGGCAGGTGGATCACTTCCTCTTTGGTTCTGTGAGTAAACACGTTTTGATTGGAGTCATTGACAATTGGCACAGAAACATCAGTTACTTTTTGTCCACTGTTCGTAGCTGATCGGGGTTTGTCTGTTAGAGAAATGCACACATCTCCCACTTTCAGTTTATGGCAGGTGAGACCGTAACGTTGTGCTGAACGTTCAGGAGAACAAGAGGACCAGCCTTGCTTGTATACAAAAAATGGATGCTCTAAAGGGGCTTCCACGGTGATCTGAAACAAACAACACAATTCAGTGCGACACGAAGAAACTCAGACATTAGAACACTCATTTTCAAAAGTACTGACCAACAATAATTCACAAATCATTTTCGTACAATTATTTTTTTTATATTATTTTGTAATAATTTAAGTTAAACTTTATTTTGGAATCATTTTTTGGCCTTCCTCTATAAGTTTTATTTTGTACTTTATTATTTTTTAGATTTTTAGTATTTTAGTTTTAGTGCTTAATTTACATTTGGTAAAAAATGTGGGTCCTTCAAAATTGTACACATTGAATTTTTAACGAATTTTCATTACCTTTATAACTATGAGTGTAACGTCAATAAAAATGATCCAAATTGAAAGCTTTTGGGTCATTCACTAGTAAATACTATCAAAAGCATTCATAATAATTTTCTACACAATATTTTAATAACTTTTTGAGAAATCCCACTTCAAGTTTCAACATTTTCTTAAAAATACCTTTCTGAGAAAAACGCATTTGAAGTTTATGAAAACAACTTTAACTGTTAAAAAATTAAAATACATGTTTAAAATTCCCCACACTTTCTTGCTTCCAAACTTTCTAATTGCCAAGTCGCTAATAATTAAAAATACTAGATAAATGTTTAAACTAATCTTCACAAAAATTTAAAAAGTTTTGTCCAAAAAATGCTCTTTAAAAGGCTTTAAATTCATAACTTCCGGTTCCAAAGTCGATACTTCTGTTTTGTCTTAATAGCTGTCACTGATGTTTAAATATTTGTAATTTTTCTTTCAAATGCCGTAGAGACAAAACAAAAACAGCTTTAGAAGCCTAAAAGTTGAAATTTTACAATAGAGAAATAAAAAAAAATTATGATTTTTGGCAAAAAATGACGTTTTTAACATAGACGGATACTCTAAACATTGTTTTTAAGTAATCTATAGTTTATTTTATGTTTCTTATTATTTTAACTAAATTGTTTTTATATAAATTACGAATTTGTTAATGACAGTGCTAAAGAATATTCCTCATTCCATAAATAAATTTTAAATCTCATTATACAATAACTATATGCACAACTATTTTTATTTCCTTTCAATCAAACTTTTTTTTTGCCTTTCTTTCATCAGTATTTTTCCTGATATTATTTGGGTTAAAATTATCTTAAGTTTGTTCACACAGTTTAAATGAAATATAGAAATCTAATCTGATTGATAGCTTTAAAAAATGCCAAAAAAGAAAACTGCCTATTATGGTGGATGCACAGAAAAGGGTGAATGACTGAAACATGGCAGAGTTGAAATAAAATAAAAAGCAGAATGAAGTTATAGCAACACATATAACTGATAGTGAAAACATTTTATGCAATGCTTTATCTTGGTGGAAGCAGAGTTCATGAGCGAATCTGTCTATACTTTTGCATTATCACATACTTCAGTATTTTTTTCTCCTTTGAAGCCAACAAATCACCTAGTGGGCAGAACACACGTTGTACAACACAAATTGCATGATAAAAATGCCATGTAATGATAAGCCTTGTATATTATTATAAAATAGTTCAGGTATTATATATAGCCAAACTTTAGTAAATAGCAAAATAAGAAAATATTCAACCCACGGACATACATCTACAAACCTAACCACAAAAATCTGCATATTCATGCGAAGTTGCATTTTCTCTACACATTAAAAAATTTTTACAGCATTTTTTAACTGTGGTGCGAGTCACCCTCTTGACGTCAAAAGCAACAGACAGACAGAAGAGAAACCGTAGGTGAGAGAATGCACTATGTAACATAACTAGGATATGATATATGTTCTGTATTGTAACCACATAGAATGATAATTAAATAGATATGTGCTAATACTAACTTGCATGGTTATTTACGCCTCTTACACTCTACATGCACTGTACTCAGGGTTGGCATGATTTAAATCATGGATCTTTGGAATTTACATCTTATTTACTTTGCACTATCTAATTGCAAAATAATGGAATGTATTTAGATTAAAATTTATATGTTTGGTGTATATGTTGCTTCTTATAACAAACTATTCTATGTATATTGCAAAAAACATAAAAACAATTAAAATTAGTATTCAGAAAAAAATAAAAATCTAATTTAAATCAAATAAATCTGATTTTTTTTTATTAAAAAAAAAATCATGATTTTTTTTCTAACCCTGACTGTACTATTCTAAAATAGAATAGAGTAACATCACACAACTGCTTGCAATCTTGGCCTTACTTTAAAATATTAGAATAATAAAGCAAAAATAAAATATTGAAATGAAACACAAACACATGTAAAAAAAACCTCAATCAAATGATCACTTTACTGACCAAATACTTTAAATATAGATTTATGACATGCAACAGTTTTATCGAGATTTAACTATTTTTTCTGTAATGTCAAAATAATGTCATATTTATGTTGTGTTATTGCAATAAAATGAGGTAATATCAAGTCATCGACTATTATACAGTAGTTATAGTTAATTGCTTAATTACACATTTTTCGAAAGTACTATTTTACTAGGAACAAATTACTATTGAATCATTAAATTATTTTGTTATTATAAATTAACTATTTACTAATGAATTTATATAGTCTATCTATTTATTTATATAGTCTATCTATTCATTAGTGTCCAGTATTTTTATCAATATATGTCTAGGAACAGGCGTGATTTTCAAATTTGTTAACCCTTTCGAAGGCCATGGGAAGATTATTTTCTATCTACGTGATCTTATAAAATACACCTGTGGGAAACTCAAAATCAATTATAATATATTGACCTTGCTATTTTAACGATGTGAAGATTGATTCCTGCTTCAGCTTTGCGTTGTCATCTGTTATTTAATCAATTGAATATAATTAGCACTTCTGTTTTATAAGTTTGAAAACATTGTGCGAGAGATAAATAGCCCACAAAAGGGTTAATTGTCATGTATAATAATGAAAAAAATGATTCAAAACCTCAAAATTAGAGAGGCTATCACAAAAGTTCAAAATTGTTAATGTACTATCAAGTTTTTACATGCTAATTTATATCCGAACTACAATAAGATTAGTACTCAAGAAAAATGTTTGAATATTTTTCTATGAACAATTTACTATTATAATTATTAAATTATTTTATTGCTAATTAACTATAATTTATTCACTATTTATGGGGGGTGATTATGCTCTATGTTAAAAACCTTGAAATTTATATCATTTTAATGAAAAATGCTGAACTAAAAAAGTTAACAATAACTAAATTATTAAACTATTACAAAAATGGTAAGAAAAAGGCAAAGACTCTTAATTATTTAATCCCATACCTAAAACTTTTTATCTTAATTATAATTAAAATAAAACATAAATACAGTGGACTCTGTTTAATGTGATCCGTTTTGGACACCACGATTTTGATAACACTAAACAATATTCAAAATTAAATCAATTTACCCCCCCCCCTTTAATTCACACATACTAAATTTTAAAATAAAATGAAAAAATTCACCTTATATTTATGTACTGTATATTATCCTTTAAAACATAAGAATTGCTTACATAATTTAAAAAAATTGATCCATTGTTGACTGTCCACAATTTTTTCTAAGAAGTTTAATGATAAATTGTTCATAATTATAATGTATTTTAAAGTCATTGGAGTGGTGTTATACTCCACGTTTCGACACTTTCACTGCAATTCAGAGGCTGAGAAATGTTTTACTGCGCCTACAGCATTACGCTGACTCAACTTTTGGTAACCAGTCATAACGATTTAAATTTCAATCTTTTGTTTTAACGTTAAATCCTTTCGTTTTCTGGCTTCCCTATCGACAAGCTGCACGTAAGCGAGCGAGGCATAAAACGGGAAGACGCTCCTTCTCAGTTCCGATAATTTTTGTTTGCTTTTATATTCAAAGCAAGAGTATATTTTTCTTCTCAATCTCCTTCTACAGCAAAGAAAGTTCTTAACACAAAGAACCCTTTCCAAGCTCATAAAGATTGACCTTGTTGCAGGAAACAAGGTTACAACCAGTGGGGATAAGAACTTTTCAACATTCTATTACGATTCTCAATTAAAAAATAATAAGTATTCATCATTTATAATCTCTTAATACTAAAAACAATTTACTTTCAACCACCAGTATGTGACATGTGTTTCAACCAGATTAAGATATGTTATTTTAAATATACAAATTAAAGGAATTCATTACCTTTGATTGTATTAACATCTCAGAGAGCAAAGTAAATTATTTTCATTTTGAAAATACGACTTTCTAACAAAAATAATTAAACAGTTGTATTTGTGTTGTAATGCCATAACCAGGGTAGAAAAATAATTCTTTCATACCCTATTACATGTTTGGATGCAAATCAAAATCGCATCCACTTTTTAAGAGAAATTATTTATCCACCAATATAATGATCATTTGTTATTAAAATCCTCCTTTTTGAGACCATTTGATAAAAAACTAACAATTCTAATCATTTATCGATATCTAGCACATTTCAAAGTTTTGGAAGCCTACTCCAAACACATTTCCATATTCATTTACTACTCAAAACCAATTAGTGAAGTGATGCATGAACATAAATATTAAAAAGAAAAAATAAAGGTTATAAATTAAACACGTTTCCAGATTATATACTGTATCAGTCATGCCAACATTCAGGCACTTGTGGCCAGAGTAACAGCATGGCTTGAAATTTTAACATGCTAATGACAGATTATAAATAAGTACATATCTTATTGGTTTCTAAATTAAATTTAAAATACTTATACAATAGTAAATTGTAAAAGGTAAAGTAAAATTTATGCATTCAAAAATTTATGAGTAGCTTTTTTGGCTTTAACAACTTTTTAGCTTTTTCAAAACAGTGTTTCTTATAGCAACATTGACGCTGATTGGATTATTTCCATTTTTTTATCATCAGGGATTCTAAAGTTTTGTCTAATCAAATTTGACCTAAACTCAATTTTGTTTTTCCGCAAAGTACTAAAAATGCAGCATTACTGTGTAAAAAGTATAATATTCAGCATTATTTTTTGAAAAACTTTGTATTTAATTACTGATTTCTAATCTTTTAGCAGTTCAAAAGTTTTGTTATTTTCCGGAGCAATCTGAGAAGTCTCCGGAGTAATCAAATTTTCTCATTTCTCCAGAGCAACTCAGGAGAATATGGTGTAGTTGGTATGTCTGCTGCATATAAGGTAAGAAATTTTCATTCTTTTCAAAGACCTAAAGTGAGGGAGGGCTCAGCCATGGAAAAGATGCAATACATGTGATTTTTGGCAACATTTTTTGTAGTAGGAGACAAAAAGTTGCCAAATCAGCAATAATTAACAAAATGACGACAGGTAAATGAAGTCTGCAAAAATTTAGAAATGAGATAACAAAAATTGAAAAATAAATTTAAAATGAATCTGAGTTATAACTGCTCCAAAACAACAGTACTATAACAGTAGAGGATGAGCTAATCTTCTAATAAACACAATTCCATGTAAGCCAAAAACAATTGATAAATTGCCAAGCTTAGCATTTTTTTAAAGTTTATATTGTTTAAATTTATGAAAAAGTTATCTTTAAATAGGGTTACCAGAGTTGAAACTATTGTCATTAGTATCTAAGTTGAAATATCATTGGCTGAATGGTCTAGTGCCACAATTAATCAACCTGTGCTTATATAGTGTGCTGTATAGTACCTAAATTTGATACTATAATAAAGCAGGATTGAGAAGTGTTGGTCTAGGATTTTACTTTAAAACAATTGGATCGGAAAATATTTTCGCCATTTTATCTGCTTGGTGTCATTTTTGAAGGTTTTAAAAATTGTTTTTCCTTTTTGCTGAAATATGGGTTTTGAACATTGGGTAATTTTGAATTAAAATTGCCCTCTATGCTTATGTTTGGAAATACAGTGAAACTTCTACGAGCAGTCACTCTTCTAAACGGCCCATTTTTCATGGCACGGATTTTTCGACTCATAGACCGAATGGTAAAATAACCTGTATCAGTGGCCACCCAACTGCCTCTAAACAGCCAACAAGTGGGATTGCCCTTTTCATTTTTCGGGAAATTCTATTCACTCAATGCTTTAATTTTGCATGGAAAAACTCAAGGTTAATTTTATGGTCGGATATAAGACCCAGGAATAACTTGAGAAGTCCATTCGTGCAGTCCCAACCCCCTTTCTTAGAATCATTAAATCTTATCTCTTTTGTATTCTCTCTACACCCTTCAGATAGGGAATCCCTATTGCACCACCCATAGACACTGAGGGAGGAACTGGACAATCAGGCATTGCAGGTATCCTAGGACCTTTGTTTGGAATTCCAATAGGTAAAGTTAAGGAACAATGGCACCTCTATCAGCAAAAATGTCATCCGTGCCAGTTTCATTTCGTTAGTTGGTCAGTGATTTCAGTTGCAACTATATCAAAATGCGTATTCCAAAATCTCGAGCAGCACATTAAAGTTCTGCTTGAATATGAAAATGGCAAATCGGCAAGAATGTTGGTTGATTTATCTTACTGTGTAAGAACGCAAATAAACGAAGTCATTAAATAAAAGAATTAGATTTTGAAATAATACGAAGACTTAAATTTTCTGCTTTTAAAGTAAAAAATGAACTTAAAAAATGGTTGTTATAGAGAAAAGTAAAAACTTAAAACACAAATTGTAGTCTTTTTTTAAAAAAATGTAAGAGCATGAAATAAAGTACTATTTTCTCTTTAGATAAGTTTTCAATTTCATTTTAAATAAGGAATATATGTCAGACTTGTTTATATTACGCATTATAGCAATTATATTATAATAAAACCCTTCAGAGCGACCAAATATTCTCAGAACAGTTGGGGTGGCCGCTCAGAGAGGTTTCACTGTACACAGTACTGATAAAAATACTTGTTTTAACACATGGATTTGACATTAGTCAACAGTTAAAAAATGGTAATGAATTACAAATAAAATAATTAAACAGTATTCATAGGAAAATAGATTCTAGAAAAATGTTTGAATAGTTAAGCAATTAACAATAACTAAAATATAACAGTCAATGGCTTACTTTTTACCTATTTCAATTACAATAACAAATAACACAAGTTATTGACATGACATAAAACTGACCCATATCAAAATGATAACACTGAAATTTCAAGTTTTATAAAAATAAATGACAAAAATTATTACATACAGTGGAACACACTTAAAACGTTCTATATCCGAGTTCTCGAATTTTTTCATAGATTTATAACAGTCAATTTCTGCATTTAAAACTTTTAAATGTTTTTCCTTTTTAAGAAGTTTTATTTATTCCCTTTTCAATTTATTGTGAGGCTTAATTCATTTCTTAGTCAACAGATACATGAAAGATATATATTTGTGGAAGAATTGAATGACTATAAAGATAAGAAGCAAACATTTCAAGAACAATTCTTAGAAATTAAGAAATTTTGGCACTGCAGTGAAAGTACATAGTTTTTCAAGGCAAATAAGTTTCATTTTTTTTCCACAATTTAACCCTGACGAGATTGATGGTTAAAGATTAGAAAGTAATTGTGCACGAGTTTCAAGGTGAAATATTAAGTTAAAAAAGCATGATACTCCAGTTTTTTTAGCCTATATATTTCCCTTAATAAAAGCCATTTAGATTATTCACAATAAAGAATAATACTTTAGATGTTTTGGAAATATATCTCCTAAAATGAATTAAAGGGTTCAATTTATTTTTAATTCTAAAACATCAGTATATATGAGAGGACATTAAGAGATTAAACAGGGTTTTCAATCACAGAAAAAAAAAGCGATAACTTTTCACTCTTTCCCTAAAACAGAGCGAGATTTACAAAAATTATGAGAAAAGATGGGTCCGAAATGGCCTCCTAGCTCAAATGAAATGTTCCGCAGTGGAATGTACCCTACAGCAGAATACTTTTCAGTGTTCTGCAACAGGCTTTCAACTAATCAAAAATGTTCTGGAGGAGATATATTTATTTTATCCTATATTTTACTCCACCACAATATTATTCATATTGTGGTACGTTTTCATCTTTACCAATATGTAAAATTAAAAATATTTAATAAAACAGTGCTACCTGAAATTTAGAAAAATATTTGTATTAAAGCCAACGCATTAACATAGAACTGACTGTCCTGTCAATTACTTTTGATGTAAGATATTTTGAGATATCACTACAATGATAAAAATGGGACTGATCATTTGGCCCAAACCTTAATGCAAGGAAAGTTTTTAATAAGTTTCGGATTGATCTGTGATCTGGTGGAGGTTCATTGAAAAAATAAGCATTCTTTTATCAGTTATCCCAATACTAGCTTCATCACCATCATTTACTATAGAAAAAAAATTATCAATTGTTGATCCCAATGATTCGCAAATAGCTTCTGATATAAGAATATAGATGTATGTATTAAGAAATTGATAAATTTAGGGATCTCAGGTTTTAATTCATTTACAGTTTGCACTAATATACTTTCATTTCAAAAAACATTCTATTTTGCCGAGAATGATCAACTGCATCAAAATTCCAGTTCAGAAAAATTTGATATTCAAAAAATAATTCATCCTTTTCTTCTTCAGAGGGTGAAACACATGGAAAAAGGTTAATAAGCTGCTCCAAAAAAGTGGAGAGATCTAAAGCTTTGTTATCCATATTTGAAAGTGGAAATAATAAATAATCAAAGCAGAAAAATATTTTAGCAGTTGATATTACCAACATCAAGTTCCTTACTTTGGTCAAAATAAACCTGGTATTGCTCTAACAAGGAGTCAACATAATCCAATAAGTATTTTACATCCTTTCCTACTTATGGAAAACCATTGATAAAGGAAAAAAAAAAATTTTCCGTGAGCCACGATTGTTCTGCAGCAAAGCCAGTTGTGCGTCGTAGTTTTTGGCATATTCTGCTTCGGGGGGAATGTATAACACTTTTTTCTTCTGAGACAGAATTTCTGCATATGCTAATAGGTTTGGAGCACTACGATCAGACTTGCAACTGCTGAGATACTTTCAAAAAAGTGAGAAAAAATACAGAATAAGTGACTAAAAAGTGACTAAACATTGAAAAAAAAATTTTTTTTCTCCCCTTGATTAGATATGCTATTATTAAGATTTTCTACTTATTTTAACTCTAAATCAAACGATTCATGCAAGACATGATTTTAGCGTCCAATACAACAAGGTTAAAAATTTTGTTTAACACGACTTGACATTGCTTTTTATTCAAGAAAATCTATAAATTAGATTTGAATACATACAACACATTAATTTTATAATCACAATTTTCTGCATATATTAACGATGTTTTGAAATAGGTACATAGCTAGATTAGAGTATCTAAACAAAAATTGTGAAGAAAAAGAAAAAGAGAAATGTGTGCATGGACATAAATTAATATATTAAAATGTACATTTCAGTACAAATGTCGATTTCAGGAACTTTACAACTTTTTAAAATCACTCAATTCTGGAAACCCTATGACTCATTACATTTTAATAAGAAAAATAAGATTAGAGCATCCCATTTTTGGCCTTTCATTAAAATTTTTTGTTATTAATTCAGATTTTCTTTTTTCAACGACACTTTTGATGTGATAAATCATGAAAAAAGTGATTGTTTACTTAAAAAAAGTGACTAAAAGGGATCCATTGTAAAAAAAGTGACTAAAGGTGAGAAAGTGACGGAATTGCAAACCTGTACAGTCTACTTTTTGCAACACGAGGGCTAATGAAACAGGGACTTACTGCTTAAAGCCGATTTTGAACGGCTATGAACATCCATACCACAGTGGGATTCAAACCCAAAAACTCTGATACCGAAGGCCAGCACCCAAACCAATCGGCCATCGGTCGGCTAATAGGAAGTACACTGTTCCACAGAAAGAGGAAAAATCATATTTATGGATTAAAGTCAAACCTCCCCACTCTAGGAGGTGTTGTTCATGTACTGCTTATTTCAGCTATGTGCAAAACATTGAGTATTCCTAATTTCATAAGATAAACAGCAGTCAGAAGTGAAATGAGAACAAAGTTAGGAAGATTGAAATGCAATAATTGGACATAGAATGAAAAAATTTAATAAAAATGGAAAGAGGAAGAATTTTGCATATATTGGAACTGATTTATCCAAAATATAAAGAGTGCACAATGTTTTCAAAATGCAAGAACTTGGCACATAATGAAGCTGGTGTATAAAGCGTGTGAACTTTGTGCAGTAATCATTTTTAATGGGAGAAAAAAGGAAAATGTTCAAGTTTGTAATGCTCCTATGACAATAGCTCAAAATGCAATCACTACAAAATTAAAATACATTTTTAAAAAAAAATCTTTTCTGCTTAAGAAATTTTAATCACTAGGTCTGTTGAAAAACTTTTTAAGTGGGTTCCAGTGTATATACATATATTAGAAAAGATTTTAAATAATTCCTGTGACAGGGTTAGGTTCAGGGTTGGCTTCATTTGCCCAACCCGAAAAAACCCGGGCGGGTTTTTTCAAAATTGGGTTCTCAAAATCTTTATTTAAAATTCTACATATTTAACTAAAAATAAATATATTGAATTAAATCTACAATATATATTACATATTTCATCTTTGACAATGATCGTAGATTTTGTTTAATTTGAGGGGTCTAAACTGCTAGAAAAAACAAAAACTTAAAAACTTTTCAGGAAAAAATAGTTATCTGTATAACAAATACAATAAAATCTAAACTAAACAAAGTTAATAAGAATGTATGATGAAAAAAAATAAGAATATTGAAGTATTACATGTGATAAAATTAATTGAAAGATGGACAAGAAGAATTGGGAAAAAATATGTATAAAAACTGCAAATAAATAAACATGGGGATAATATATATATAATTAATTCTGCTACTTATCATATATAACTTACAAATTAACTAAAAAAAAATCTTCTGAATGCTTTAATAACACAATACTGCTAATAAATATAGAGCAATAATTTAATACATTTTATTGAAAAGAAAAAACTTCAAATGCGACTATTTCAAAGCCAACTTTTAGTATAAAATAATCGCCATTCAAAACTAGTTTTTTGACGTTAAAAAAATTTTAAAATATGTAAAAAAATTATTTTAAGATTTCAAAATTTCCTTTAATTTAGACAAAAATTTCTTCTGCATAATTTAAAATTGATTTTTAAATTTTTAAATTTTAAAAATTTATTAACATTTTAAATTTATTTTAATGATACAATTAATTATATATCCTGTCCTCTTACATAACAAAAAAACCTGAATAGTTTTCAAATCCCCAAAAAATCATCTAAAGCCCATTAAAGTATAGTAAAAACCCTGATAAAACCCAAAAAGACCAAAAACCCTAAAAAAAAACCTCCAAAACCCTGAAAAAACCCACTGGGTTGGGCTTTTTCTGAAAAAAAAAAAACCCGGGTTTTTGCCAACCCTGGTTAGGTTCAACACCATTTGTAATTCTATACTTTTTGTTTGTTAATATTAAACTGTAATTTGAATGGATACCTGAATATTATCTTGTCCAACATGAAAACCTAATTTGGCTGCACCCGTAAATGGAGTTTTTTCAATGCTCACCACAGTACTTGAATCTATTTTTAAGGTCGAACTCAACAAACCACACTCAATGAAGTCTTCC
Organism: Pardosa pseudoannulata; assembly: GCA_032207245.1. NCBI lineage: Eukaryota > Metazoa > Arthropoda > Arachnida > Araneae > Lycosidae > Pardosa > Pardosa pseudoannulata. The sequence goes on along the minus strand of CM063500.1, from coordinate 121,121,568 downwards.
GTTGTCATGTCTTCCACTTGCTTCAGTTTATTATTGGCAAGTTGAATAATGGAACCTTTCATGAATGACTGGGGATATTTCAACTGGGCAGCTGCTCCGGGAGAGGTGGGAGGGGCTGGCGAAGGACATCCCGATGAAAAAGAGGAACAATGATTAGGACCACCAGGACTTGGAACGACACGATGGGAGACTTCAGTGATAGAGGATGCAGAACTCGAAAAGGAACGATAGCCGGAAGAAGGGATAGATCTGGCCTGCTTAGGTGACGGCTCCCGATGGGTTCGAATGGGAGGGGCTGACAACGGTGCATCGGCCACCACAGAATGAGGGGGATCTAAAATATTAATACTTGGGGGTCTTAAAATACGGTGCTTCAGACTGCCCTCTTTTCCCGTGGGCAGCCGATAACCCACGTGAGAAGGCGACGACCTTTGTTGTCCAAAATCTGCACTGTGACTAGCCGTTTCGATAACCGGACTGCAGCTTGAAGAACCGAGCACTGAATCGTTCGAAGTAAACGATTTTCTGCGATGGGTCTCGTCTTGTGACAGAGGCAACGTTGGAGACAGCTGAATTTGAACGTGACAGGTGTCTCTTTCGTGAGGAGGCTGAACGATCATTCCTTCGGGAGACCTGCTGATAAGAATGCTCCGGCCTTGGGGAAACATCCTTCCGTGAGAGGGACTCGACGTTGGCTGGGGGTGTTGTAAATAGCTTGGAGAACAAGAAAGCTGGGATGAAGAACCGACATTATGAGTAGTGGAGTAGCTGTTAACCTACGAAAAGAAACAAAATTAGTAACACTTCATTATGTATGTATGACACACTACTGAAAAAAGAAAAATAATGCAACAAAATTTATTAATTAAAAGGCTATTTTTTATAAGGTTTATCTAGGTCTGCTATTTCAAGCATACAATACAAATAACTGATTACTTTTAATTGTTAGCATAAATTGTGTTTTAAGCATAGAATAAAATTAATGATACATTGCAGAGTAACTAAAATTATTTCAATTTTGTAAACAGGACTTTCTTTCAACATGGAGATAGATTAATTTAACAGTGGTATTTGTGTAATACCATCCTCAGGGTGGAGAAATAACTGTCTAAATCTTTCGATTTGAAACAGACAAATTGGATTATTTTAGCAAAAACTTAAAAATAAATTGTCATCCATCAACATAAAGATAAATATTACTACATGTATAATCTTTTACTAGTCAGGATCAAAATTATAACAGAATATTCAATAACCCATTAACAAATATGAACATTTAACAATACATAACTGATTTGAGAATTCTTAATGCAAATGTCAAAAGTTAAAAAAAAAAAAACTCGATAGACAAGAAGAAAAGTCATATTAACCAAGTGAAACACATCAGGTTAAAAAGGCTCTAAAACTATGTTAGTGGCCTACCACGTTAGTGTTTAAAGCGTTTGGTGAATTTTTCCTTCCCCTTTGGTTGGCTAGCATGGAATAAGGGAAACCCACCCTCTTTATTGTCCCTTTACTTCCTGTGCACCTCACAGAGAGACTGCCTCCAAAGGGCTCCAATGTTTAACCTGGTACACGAGAGAGTACAATATAGTTTTATCTATAGTGTACCAAGTTCAACCCAAATGGCACCTTTCTTTGAAGCTCTGGGTTATTTCAATCCGATCAGTAAAAAACTTTTGACTTGTCCGGTTTTCAAAGCAGTTTTTAAGTTCAATGTGCATAAATTCCTGTAAAAATATTTGATATAATCTGTAGCAATGTAATTTTAAAATTATTATATGAATTTAGTAAGCACAATCTGTTTTCATAGTTTAACAATTTTCATCAATTTTATTGGGTACTGAAATTATGAAAACTTTTCTAAAACCCATAATTCTGTTTACAATATTCGGAAATTATTTTCTAAAAAAATAAATGAATGTAAAAAAAAAAATTTACACAATTTTTTAAATATAGTTGTTTTAACAAAATCAAAAAATCCATTTAAATCTGTAAAACACCTTATAATTTTATAATCAACTGTTTTATATAACTAATTATGATTCATAAAGAAATTAATGTTTTATAGTGTTTTTTAAAACCTTTAACGCTCTCTCTTACTTTCAGCATTATAATTTCACTTCATGTACTTTTCTTAATGATGCATGAGAACAGAGAATTATGATTCTGCTTTTATGTTCCCTTTTTTTTTCCTGATAAGCTATTTTGTTAAGCATACCAATTTCATAGAGCGTACTGTAAACTACTTGATTTGCTAAACTATGCAATATTCATGACATATAAAGGAGGTCCCAAGAAAATTAACTATGATTATACTTGGAGAAATCTTTTAATAGAAAACAATTACTACTTATTATTCAAATCATCGCTATTCTCTACTAAAAATTTTACTGATAGCAATATTTACATTAAAAATTGAATTTCAATTAATATTTACATTAAATTACACTGCAGCTTTTATCCTTTTCAAACTTAATATTTTCAATTAATAAATATTTTTTATTTTAAAATAATATATATATTTAACAGAACAAAATTTTAAAAAATTGAGATATTGTTTGCTATCATAATGTATTTCAAGTTCTAATTAACTTATAAATCTTAATTTTATATTAATTTGATCAAAAATATATACTCTATGGAAAAGATTAATAACATTTAGAATTTAACATCAATAACTATTTTTAAAAATAATTCAAAATTTTTAAAAAAATAAATATACAATTTTTAATTTTCAAAAAAATAAATAAATAAAAAAAATATTGAAAATAATAAAATTGCCACAAATGATTAATTTATTTAATAGATCATATATTTAAACAAGGAAAATTTTAAAGACATAGATTGAATAGATTTTTGAAACCTTATGGATCGTGGTGAAAATTATAGTTATGAGGAAAAGCCAGGCTATTTTTTGTCTATAACTCATGATCCTAGGGTTGGAAGGAAAAAAAAAAGATTCAATTTAAATCAGATTTTTTTAAAATTTAAATCAGATTTCTTTGATTTTTTTCTGAATACTAATTTTAATTGTTTTTGTTTTTTTCAATATACATAGAATAATTTTTTATAAGAAGTTACATCTTATCTATCTAGTATGTTCTATACACCGATTACCTAAAATTAAATATATAAATTTTAATCTAAATACATTCCATTACTTTCTAATCAGATAGTGCAAACTCAATAAGATGTCAATTTAAAGAACAAATTTAATATTCTTTTAACGCAAACTATTTATTTAAAAAAACAAATCACAATTATTTCAACATTATTTAAGCACCAAATTACGGATTTAATTGTTTCCATAAAAATGCTAGCTTTGATGCTTTATCCACTCCTAACTGGTTACGAAGGCTAGAATGAACAATACCAAAAGAAGAAAACTGTCTTTCTATTCCAGCAGATGAAGCCACGGCTGTCGTTATTTGGCAGAGAAACTGGATTTCAAGTTCTGTAATACTCTCTTTACGTCCCATTACATAAAATGAACTCCACTAGTCACAATTAGTCATTGTTCCTATCCCTACTTTCTGATAACAACCCCTCCATTCTTGGAAAGCACATACTATCTATTGACACTTATTTACTTATTGGTATGACTGTGCTGATTCTCAATTCTCCTGTCTTTCGAATATAGGTTTTAAAAGAAGTGAAAAAAATTATTTAAACCAATGATTTTTTTCAAAAAAATCAACTGATTTAAAGAACAAATTAAATATTCTTTAATGCAAACTATTTATTTAAAAAAACAAATCACAATTATTTCAATATTTAAATCACGCCAACTCTGCATGATCCACTGTGAATTTTTAAAAGCTTTTTTTAAATATGTTCAGAAACAAATGAAGAACTATAATCAGTTATAAAAATAATTGATTTTTGAACATTTAAAACCTCTAAGACCCCTCAAGAAACTCAGAATCAAGGATGTTATTTTTAAATCTTTCATAATTGGCAAAGACTTGGCATCAAGATGCAGGAGGATTACTCAACTTTTCTCAAATATGGTGAAATGAATATGAAATGCAGGGTTCCCACTCTTTTTCCAGAAGAAAAATTAAGGACTTTTTATGGACTTTCTAGGGAACAAAGTAACTTTTTATAAGGGCCTACTCGAAATACACAGCATAATGACATAAACCCTATTTCCCGAGGAACCTATTTTAATGATTATGAACCAGACAAGGCATGTTCAACAAATACCCTACAATATTTCAGAATTAAGTTTTTAAAAATGTATAAAAATTAATATAAGATAAATCTGTTTGACAAAAATTAATTTTGGAAAATGTACGTCTAAAGTTTTTTGAGTGATCAAGCTAAAAACAAATTGTGAATAAAATACAATATTATTAACAGTACTTTCTGAGGGTTTAAAAATGACTCTGATATATGTTTTTACATACTAGATGATTATACCTGACATTGCCTGGGAAAGAAGAAAGTTTTAGACTTTTCTATTACATTCAATCCAAAGAAAATGAAACTTCCATAAGTAACTGAAATATCTACAAAACCCCCACCCTCCGTGCTTTGTTCCATTAAAATCTGCTTGACTGTTAGCTATTAGAAAAGAACAGTTGACTTTATACTTTAAGCCTTTTCAGTATGTGAAAGATTATTTATTTGCCAAATAAGTTTTCTTGCTCGTGACCATAAAAAATGCTAATAAGCTAAAAATATGTTCATTTTTTAAGGATATCAAGGAAAGGAATTTTGAATGACTACAGTTATATACTGACAACATATATGTATTTGAGGATTTTCTTTACTATTAATACTGCACTTTTGGCTAGAAAATGGAAAAGAATGTTATGAACTTTAACAAATATTTATTTTCTATTTACAAATAAATTTCCAATAGTGTAAATTCACATACATACATAATTTCATTTTGAAAGTTCAACAAATTTCTTTTCTTGTATCAGAATATTTTTAGCTCAAGTTCTGTAACTCAGCTACTTTTTCTTTTATATCTTCCCATAGAAGAAATTGATCGCGCACCAATTTCAAAATTACAGAGTTTTTAAGGACCTTTGATAAAATTAAGTAGTTTTAAGGGCCCTTAAAAATGAAAGCTAAAATTAAGGAGTTCTTAAGGACTTTTAAGTACCGTGGGAACCCTGTAAATATTTCTTTTATACATAGGACATTTCCATGATGTATTAAATTATAAAAAAATAATGAAATATTAAAATTTTAAAAAACTGAAAATCATGCATATTACTAGACTATACTGATAAAAATATCTGCTCTAAGATACTGATTTGTGCATAGTAAATAATTCTAGATAATTGCAATAAAATAATTTAATATTAAATTATTTATAGTAAAATAGTACTCTGAAAAAATGCTTGAATATCTTCCTAACAGATAACATTCAAAATTTTAATCTGTAAGAATTAAAAATTAAAATAATTATGAATAAATTAATAAAAATTAGGATTAATTAATAAGAATTAAGATTAAAAATATTAATATTAGTCTTAATAGTTTAAGTGAATTAACAATAACTCTAAGAATTAACATCTTGCTTTTATCTAATTTTACTGCAACAGCAGATAACACAAAATTATAACATTTTATGACTTAAAAAGCAGGTGTGTTATATGATGGATAAAATTAAACCCAATAAAATTATCACATGTGAAAAACTTAATCCTGCCTTTAAGTACTTTAAAAAAATAAAAACAGATTACAATAAAAATTTCAGGAAAACATTTTAAGTACAGCTTTGGTAGTAACAATACTGACAATTATTTTTTTATAGGAGTTTTTAATTTATTTATATTCATTTGCAATCAAAAAGCCAAAACTAAAAACTTTAATTACATATAACAAATAATTGAAAGTTACTAACATTACATATCAATGTTTTGTTAGTAATTTTCAAGTAGTGATTTTAATTGTTAGTAAATCACAGCAGTGACTGCTTTAATTTTAACAAAATGAAAAGCTTTTCAAACTTTGGCTGACTGCAGTAGAATACTCGCTTTCTGCAGCTGAAACATGGAACACAAGCAATAGTGCAAGTTTAATGAAAAGTGTTTTTAATTTATTTAATTTTTTTCTTTAAATATAAACTATCATTGTGGGAAAATTTAACCCATAATCCCAGGGTACCCCCCAAATCACAATCAGACCTTTATATAGCAAATTACTGATAAAATAACCAAAATATAATAAATAACAAAATAAGGGAAACATTTCAGTGGTAGATATACATCTGCAAGTCAAACCCCAAACATTTTAATATCTCTCCCACAAAAACTTCACTCACCGTTTGACTTATTTTTCAATGGCTGGCCTGAATTCAAAATAATTTTGAATAATAAAGCAAAATGGCAGTTGTACCGAAGTACTTTCCCACGATGGTCAGCATGTGCAGCACAGCTGTGGAAGAAATTTCCGAGAAGAATTTAAGTGCAGCTGTTGACTTTGAGTTTTAGGACCCCTGCGGAGAAGTTATAGATTACAGAATGGCACAAGTGGTCAAGATCACACAGAGATGTTAACTTGGGTTTGTGACTTTTGACTTATGGGGGGTGGCGGAGGTCTTTTTTTATTATTTTTTTTATTTTTTTTTTTTTATTTTTTTTTTAAAAAAAAAATAATGTCAGCTTGCACAAAAGGGGCTATTTTAATGAGTCTACCTGCATGCCCAAAGGGGGTGCAGATGTCAGGGTTGGCTTAATTTGCCCAACCCGAAAAAACCTGGGTGAGTTTTTTCAAAAAAACCCAAGTGGGTTTTTTCAAAATTGGGTTTTTTCAAAATCATTATTTAAAATTCCACATATTTAACTAATAGTAGAAATATTGAGTTAAATCTATAATATATATTACATATTTCATCTTTGACAATGAGAGTAGAATTTTTTTTTTTTTAATTTGAGAAGGTCTAAACTGCTAGAAAAAAAACAAAAACTTAAAAAAATTTCAGAGAAAAATAGTTATTTGTATAACAAATACAATGAAAAGATTATAGAAACAATTAAAAATCAAAACAACCAGTATTTCTGCAAAGATGATGAAAACTGACGTCTTTCAGCCAATATTAAAAAGAAATAATATGGCTAAAAAACAATTACCCAGAGGGCTTGAGTATATTTACAAGAACATAAACAAATTAGAACTTTCTATATTGTATACAACTTATTCTAAATGTTATCCAGTCAGTGATATAAGTTTCTTTATCAGCTGTTATGATATAAGGGAAAAACTTGTTTATACAAACAATTGACCAATTAACTGTTATCTTGAAACAAGGGTATTTTAATACGATTTAGTGATATAAAATTAAATTAGTATGTAAAATTCTAAATAAAAACATTAAACTTTTATGAAATTGTTTTTAAGTTTTCCCTCTTATATAGATACAAGTATAATAAATGTGATTATTAAATAAATACTGATCTATGACAAATTAATTTATGCATAGGAATATCCCATGCTTAGGGGTAAAATGACAAGATATTCTTTATTGATTGTTGATAAAAGATTGACTATCCATTATATATATGTTTCCTTACTCACATTTAAAAATCAAGATGTAAAAAACATAATAGTAGCTGAAAATCTCATTTAAATTTTAAGATATTTTATTTGTTAGAAAAATTTTAGAATATGTAAAAAATAATTTATTTTAAAATTTCAAAATTTCTTTTAATTAAAGCAAAAATTTCTTCTGCATAACTTAAAATTGATTTTTTTAATTTTAACTTTAAAAAGTGACTAACATTTTAAATTTATTTTTATCAAGCAATTATATATCCTGTCCTCTTACATATAAATTATAGAGACAAAACCCTGATAAAACCCGAAAAAACCCAAAAAACCCTGATAAAACCCCAAAAACCCTGATAAAACCCGAAAAAACCCACTGGGTTAGGTTTTTGCCAACCCTGGCAGATGTAGGAAAATTTCACAAAACAAGCGATGGGCAAAGAAAAAAAGGGCATTAAAACCGAAGTGAGGAGCTGCGAAAAAGAGTGAAGTAAAAGGAGTCGAAGTCAGGATTGAAGAGTTGCTGGAGCAGCAATCGAGTCCTGAATCCGCATGCCAGCATAGACGTACAGCAAAATTATGGCCGCTACGTCAGTACCGACACCCTTTACATCCTGATGAAAGCCCGAGCCTACTCCCCTGTAATGTCTAGAGGTCAATAGATTTAACATATTCATGACGGTTATTTAGGCCACAGTTAGTAATTCAATATTTTGATTAAGGAATAACGTATAACAAAAGAGAATTGTAATAATTATTTTGTAATGATGAATATAAAATATAAATAATTGCTGGTGATGTTAGATGGTGATTAATTAGTGTTGTTGGCTTTGTCAGAATTTTAAGCATAAAATTGCCCATTTAACTGCCAACTTAATTTTCAGTTGGTTTATTTTTAATTTCCCTCCGATCCCAGCAAACACCCCTTCCTACTGTTGACGTAATAGTCACAGCCAATCGGGGAATTGAGCGGCTGTAGCATACTTGGCTCCAGAGTGAGCATTATGCAAATTAGTAAGTATATATATAGCCTCGAGAGATGTGTTGGCGTATATACGTGTTATGTTTATCAGGTTGTTTCCCCCCTCTTCTAGTAAGAGTTCATTTCTGTTTAGTTTAGTTTAGGACGTGTTAGGAGATATGCTTAGAATTGTAATTTAAGTGTTTATGCATTGTTCTTTTGTTATGACAATAAAATTGTTATTGTTTACTGATTTCTCGTGTCCTACTGCACGCTAATCCAAAAGAATAGGCCAGTAAGCTTATCAAGTGTAGCAATTTATAAATAGTGTACAGAATAAATGTCTTAATCTAGATATAAGGTATTATATTTTTACTGTGTTTCCCCTTGGTAAATGAACACTGATGTTAGCGTTGTAAGTACATTACAACAACAGCATTGAAAAAAAAAAAATCTAATACTGACTAATGACAAGCAAATATTACCTGCAGATACGAGCGAGATGGATCGGAATTGTTTGAGGATGAATTCGTTACATTTGACTGAGAAGCAGCTTGAAAGAAGTTGGATATGGGAGCTGTTCGTGACGCTTGGCTATAATACATGGTTGCTCCAGAACCCGGAATGGAAGCATGTTGAACATGGCGTGTGCGTTCAATCTGAAAAGGTGGCGTGAACATTCTCATGCCGGCAGGTCGCGCTACCACAATAGGAGGCGAAAACACAGAACTGGCACTGGATAACAGCAGCTGTGGCGGCACATCCCCGACAGGAGAGGCAGCATGCTTATTCAACGTTCCTTTGGCCGCTGCCGAAGCCACTTCCGAGAGCCAGTTCAGCTGATCAGAGTGAGGGTTCGAACTCCCAGTCATGGCAAGCTTTTCACCACCATTCATCGGCACATCTGGTAAGCGACAAGGAAAATAACTTTGAGAAAGGGCATTCACATTACACTGGAACAAAGAATCATCTCCGAACAGACAATTCTCCTTCAACCTTTCACTTTCGGGATTCTTTGATGGGATATCCGAGTAGCAGTTATCTTTCACATCACAATCTTTAGTAATCAACTCCCATGGTTTAATGGTATAAATATTATCAGGTAAAGCGTGAACTTGCGGCAACAAGTAGGCTTGTTTCAAACCATTCTGGGTTTTTTTTAAGGTTGCATCACTCGCTGATAAAGTAAAAGGCAATTTAGAATGGGGCTGGGATACATCTGAAACAAAATAAAAAGAATTAACTATGTATATTCAAAAAAGGCCAAATTTTACATTCATAATTACAGAAAAGTAATTTTTTGAAGACATACAAAATATAGAATAGTAAGATATATTTTTCTCCGCAAAAGAAGCCCTGCAATGCATGTTATGGTTATTAAAAATATAAATCCTTTACATATGTACTTAAAAAAATCCTATTAACAGTTTTAAGAAATAAAATAAGCAAAATGGGTCTGCTTTTATACAGAATTGTACCTATATTATCGGTCTAGAACACTACAGGGTTGGCAAAACCCCGGGTTTTTATAGAAAAAACCCAACCCAGTGGGTTTGGGGCTTTTTTTCAGGTTTTATCAGGGTTTTTACTCTTCTTTAATGGGTTTTAGATGCTTTTTTGGGGATTAAAAAACTATTCAGGTTTTTTGTTATGTAAGAGGACAGGATATATAATTAATTGTATGATTAAAATAAATTTAAAATGTTAATCACTTTTTAAAATTGAAAAATTTAAAAATCAATTTTAAATTATGCAAAAGAAATTTTTGTCTAAATTAAAGGAAATGTTGAAATCTTAAAATAAATTTTTTTCATATAAAATTTTTCTAACGTCAAAAAACTAGTTTTGAATGGCGATTATTTTATATTAAAAGTTGGCTTTGAAATAGTTGCATTGGAAGTTTTTTCTTTTCAATAAAATGTATTAAATTATTGCTTTATATTAATTAGCAGTATTGTGTTATTAAAGCATTCAGAAGATATTTTTTTAGTTAATTTGTAAGTTATATATGATAAGTAGCAGAATTAATTATATATATTATCCCCATGTTTATTTATTTGCAGTTGTTATACATATTTTTTTCCAATTCTTCCTGTCCATCTTTCAATTAATTTTATCACATGTAATACTTCAATATTCTTATTTTTTTTTCACCATACATTCTTATTAACTTTGTTTAATTTAGATTTTATTGTATTTGTTATACAGATAACTATTTTTCCATGAAAAGTTTTTCAGTTTTTGTTTTTTCTAGCAGTTTAGACCCCCTCAAACAAAATCTAGGACCATTGTCAAAGATAAAATATGTAATATATATTATAGATTTAATTCAATATATTATTAGTTAAATATGTGGAATTTTAAATAAAGATTTTGAGAACCCAATTTTGAAAAAACACACTTGGGTTTTTTTGAAAAAACCTGCCCGGGTTTTTTTGGGTTGGGCAAATGAAGCACAATTATATTTTAATATCACTCTGCAGTGAATTATTTTCTTCAAATACGTGCTTATACTATATGCACATATTTGCACTTTGTGTTTCTAGTATAAGCATAAAGCTGCAGTAGTTCAGTCAGTAAAACAATCGCGTAACTAGCAAGATCTATATTTAAGCCAGCCAAAGGTCCACTGTGTTCATTTATGATGGCTATTGCATGTCCAATAGGTTCATAGTCACAAGGCTCTCTAAGTTCCCAAACGATTTTTCTTATCCTGAATACAAAATTGCTTCCAAATGACAAGGACACACTTCTTTTGTTTTGTTATAATGTTGACCAACTATACTGACCTACCACAATAAAATGGTCGATTTCACTGCAATTCTTAACAAGCAAGCCCCCCCCCCATGTTACTTAAATTTAAAAAAAAAAAAAAAAAAAAACAAAAAAAAAAAAAAAAAAAAAAAAAAAAATACATATATAGAAGAGCTATTCAAACAAATCAACAAAGTCATTAAAGAAAAGAATTGGATTTTGAAGGAGTACTACAGAACTAGGGTTGGTCATTTTGGTGGCAAAATGGTATTTTTGCCAGGACAGTGGCAAAAACTTGAAAAAACCTGGTAAAAACCGGCAAAAAATGGCAAAGTCTAGAAAAATTGACTGGATTTTAAAAATGTACAAAATAATTAATAAATAACAAAATAATAAATAATTTTGTACATAATACAATTGAGACTTAAATCAGACTATTAATTAGGTATTTCATTAGTATTAATTTGACAATTTAAAATAATTTTCGTTGATGTTAGCAATGAAAATACAATATTCTATTTTTGTAAATAAATTTTTAGGATGGAGGGATGGGTTAAAAAACATTTTCTTTATTTATCAATTTAATATAGTAATGTTGTCTTTAATTGTAATTTGTATATATATACATAAAGAATATATACAGGGTATCTGCCAAAATACAATTTTTCAAATCCATGACTTTCCCTGATTTAGCAGATCATTTTCCATGACTTTAAAAAGCTTTCGTTAAAGTATATGTGAATAAAACTTCTGACGTACATACAAATAAAATATAGGCTTTAAGAGAAATGACAGGAATTTTATCATAAAAAAACTATAAACTTATAAAGTAAGTGTTAATAAACTCATAAAAATAAATTGTTGTATCTACATACCTAAGTTTACTCCTATAGCCATTTTTCAATCAAAATGTTTCCAATTTGAATTCGGGGTACTTTGGTATTATCCAGGTGACCGTGAATAATAGCCAAATATAACCCTATAATGTTTGTATACAATATCCCTAGAGATAAACTTATATTTTGTGCAAAAATCTTAACTCATTTTTATTAAAAAATAATTATTATTAAATTAATAAAATTTTAATCTACAATTTAAGAAGAAAAAACCAGAATAATATCCATTTACCCACCCATTAAGCTTTCTTGCTTTGAGTTTCCTTGGTGAACGAATTTTACTTGGGAATAGGGTCAATAAGATAATTCATAAATACCAAACTCAGTAACTTCCAGCCAAATGACAAGTAAAAATAGAATTAAACAATTCAATACATTTTTTTAATCGGTAGTTTAGCAGATCCATGACTTTTACTCATATTGCTTGAAAAATCAAGACTTTCCATGACAAAATTAATCCATTGTCTAAATCCACGATTTTCCCTGACTTTCCAGGTGCGCGGAAACCATGTATATATATAAGTACTAAAAACATTTAAACCTACAGTTTGTAGGGGAAATAAGCGAATAATTGCATTAAAAATGCAAAACTTGCAAAATTAATCTTCACTTTATCTTCTTTTTTTGTATTTCTTGGTATAACTTTAGATTTAGATTACTGTTTCAATGATGCATTGACTGTTCTATGTTACAAAAATACTGTATTATGTATCTTTAGAGTTAAAATTAGTAAAAGCTAGAATAGTTGCATCCCCGTAAATAAAACATATCCATTTTTGCAACTTGACAAAAATGTTTTTTTGGCAGGATGGTTTTTACCGTTTTTTTTCCCTACCTTTGGCAAAAACATGCGAACCCTATACAGAACAAACAGAAACAAATTGTAGCCTTTTTTTTTTTTTTTAAATGTAAAGAAGCATGAAATAAAGTACTATTAGTTTTAAATTTCATTTATATAAGGAATATATGTCAGACTTGTTTATATTAAGCATTATAGTAATTATCTGATAATAGTAAATAAAATCCTTCAGAGCAGCTAACCCCTCTAAATGGCCAAATATTCTCAGTACAGAGGGGTAGCTGCTCAGAGAACATAATAAAACAACCCCAAAAAAATTACCTATTTTATTAGTTTCTAAATTAAAATTGAGCAAGTTAAATTAAAAACAAAACCATGATACTAAAAAGGAAAAATTAAAATTTATGCATTTAACAATGTGGAAGAAGCTTTTTTAAAAAATCTTTAACAGCTTATATTTCAGAACAGTGTTTCTGGTAGCAACATTGACTCTGATTAAAATATTTACATTTTTCTATCATCGGGGGATTCCAGAGTTTGTCTACTTAAATTCAAGTTTGGTTTTACCACACAGTACTGAAAACACTTTTAAATGCAGTATTACTGTGAGGAAAGAGTAATGTATTCGGCAATATTTGATTGCTGAACTGTGATCTTTTAGTTGTTTAGTTTCCAGAATTATTAATTTCTCCGATATCTCTGTAGCAAACTGTGGAGAATATGAATTAGTTGGCATGTCTGAAAGACTAGGAGATCATTATTATATACAGGGTTGGAAAAAAAATCAAAAACATCAAATTTATTTGATTTAAATTAAATTTTTTTTATTTTTTCCTGAATACTAATATTAATTGTTGCTTTTATGTTTTTTGCAATATACATAGAATAGTTTGTTATAAGAAGTAACATCTTATCTATCTAGTATATTCCACACACTGATTACTTAAAATTAAATATAAATTTTAATCCAAATACATTCCATTATTTTGTAATTGGATAGGGCAAACTCAATAAGATGTCAATTTAAAGAACCAATTAAATATTCTTTTAATGAAAACTATTTATTTAAAAAAACAAATCACAATTATTTTAATATTTTTTAAGAACCGAATGATGGATTTGCTTCAATTAAAACACTCGCTTTGATGCTTTATCCACTCCTAATGGGTTACGAAGGCTAGAATGAACAATACCAAAAGATGTCTTTCCATTCCAGCAGATGAAGCCACGGCTGTCGTTATTGGGTAGACAAACTGGATTTCAAGTTCTGTAATACTCACTTTACGTCCCATGACATAAAATGAACTCCACTAGTCATAATTAGTCATTGTACCTACTCCTACTCCATACTTTCTGATAACAACCCCTCCATTCTTGGAAAGCACATGCTATCTATTCACACTTATTTACTTATTGGTATGACTGTGCTGACAGATTCCCAATTCTCCTGTCTTTGGAAAAGAAGTTTTAAAAGAAGTGAAAAAAAAATGATTTAAATCCCTGATTTTTTCAAAAAAATCAACTGATTTAAATCAAGCCAACCCTTATATATAACTCTTTATTGAAAAATAACCCATGAATTCCTGCAAAAGTCAGGCCTTGGAAAACGGTATGTCAGTTTTTCACCCTGGTAAGCTAAAAGTTACTTTCCTTTTATTCTTTTTAGATAAAAAGAATAAAAGTAAAAATAACCATTTTTTTTACTATTTATTATTATTTTTTAAATATGTGCATTATTTTTATGTAATTTTTCAAAGTCTTTAGTGTTTTTAAAGATTAAAAAAAAATAGCAAGATTTATGTTGCCCTCTAATAGAACGTATGTTCTATTTAGAAAAAAAATATATAGATAGGTTTTTGATAGTTTTAACCATGGATTAAACCTGCTTATCAAAAAAGTAAAAAAAAACTTGTCAAACTTATGTTATCTACTATTTTAATAAAATTAACTTACAGAAAACCATTCACTGTTATACATTAGTAATTGTTAATTACTTAACTATTCAAACACTTTTCTAGAGTATTATTTTACTACAAACAATTTATTATTTGGTAGAATCTCAGTTCTGTAGACTGGTTTGGGTTACATTTTTGATCAATTGAACACCAAATTGTTGCCAAGTGATGATTACACGGGCAAATATAACTCAGAACTTACAAAACTAGAAACTTAGAAGGCTATAATTGATAGGAAGAGAAGAAAGCGGATTGCATCAATGGAGAAATTGATTGCTTTCTAATTAAAAAATTAAGGAGTTTTTAAGGACCTTTGATGAAAATTAAGTAATTTTAAGAGCCCTTAAAATGAAACCTAAGGACTTTTAAGGACCGTGGGAACCCTGTAGTAACAGTTTATCACTAAAATTGATCATTAAGTTTTTAATTTTCTGTTTTTTTTTTTTTTTTTCAAGTTAAATTATAAGATTTCATAGGGTACTAAACAGTTATGTATATTATGGTATTACACCCAAATACAATTGTTTAATTGATCTAGTTAACAATTTTAATTTAATTAATTGTTCTGAGATGTACTATTAATTGTATACTATATTTAAAATTCAATTACCATTTTACTGGTTCAATTAAAAGTAATTGACAACTACTTTTAATTGCATATAATTGCAAATGTATACATTAATTACATAAGAATGAAAAAGTAATCAATTACTTTAAATTTTATTGTTATTTTAATTACCATACCAAAGATTTAGGAGATTTCATGGTTTATACTGGTCAAAACAAGTCAAATCACAAACCCAACTCTGCTAATAGCAAAATAAGGTGTAAACATACATTATCTATAAAAGAAAATTGCAAACTAAACTCTTCCACTTATTTTTCTGCTTGCAATTATATCCTTATTCTTAAACTTTAGATTAAAAAGGCATAAATAAAATTAAAATATTGAAATAAAACACAAACACATGCAAAACCTTTTCATGAAATACTGACTAAATTCAGCAAATACTGACCTTTTCTATTTCTGAGTATATTAAGATTAAAATTATATTTTGTCAAAAATAAAACTAGAATGAAAATAGCTTATGTTAAAACATTACACTGCATTCAAATTAAAAATATTTTAAATCTTGAATTCTCAAATTAAAAATATTTTAAATTCATTTCATTAGAACTTTAAAGACAAGAGATTAAGTCATAATAAATTCTATTCCTTCTTTCCCTATAGAATGTGCGATTTTTCTGGTTTTTTGCACATTCAGATATATTTTTTAAATTTAAAATTAAAATGACTCACAGAGAAAATAAAAGCAAATAACTATCGAATGTAAAATAATATATTTATTTATTAAAGTACGCAAATAACTGCCACTTTTCAAAGGAAAAGCATAAAAAAACTACTTAATGCACAAATAATCGGTAAACACTCAAACTGTTACAAATTTTTATAGCATGAAATATTGAGGTTTTTTTATTTTGTATCTCCACAAAATTTATTTACATTTTAATAGTTTTGCAAATTTAGATAATCTTTTATTTTGACCCACATGCCGAATGCTTTAAATTATCTTTAAGTTATCAATGCAAGATTAAAATTAAACGAATTCATGAATAATGCGGCGGTAGGTTCTTCGGAATTCTAATAGAATGAAGCTGCAGAACGGGAAAAATTTTAACAGGGCTAGTAAAACAGCATTAATTACCGTATCCCGAACAAAACATGAAAATTCATAAAAAATTTTAATTCTTCTGATACTTCAGAAGTAAAATGTTTCTGATAAAGTTCTTTAGTTCATGCTGTTAATGGTGTATTATTCGCTTTTAACGCTTACTACGAACATTATATGCATTAAAAAGGAAGGTACTCGGGAATTACAAGAATGAACACGATCGAATGAAATAACTAACATATGATTGCATCACTGAAAATAACCAGAATTACCTGCAAACTGGTCACTTTTGCATCGAATTTCATAAGCTTGGTTTGGCCAAATAACCAAGTATCACTGAGACGAGTTACACTTGTGTACAGAGTAAGCAAAATACTGCATAGCAACATCACATAAACGTGATCAGCAGTTAGCGATATTAAAATAGTTGCTTTTGGTGCTGTAACAGACTGGTCGGCTGGCAAGAGTCCCATTGTAGTACTACTTCGCAGTAAAGTCAAAATAATAAAAATGTGCATTACTGCCTCCTTCTGCACGATGGTAATGCATTGACCCAGGCAAAACAGTTTTCTTTGTTTGATTTTTGCTTTGAGAAGTTTCTTTACCCACTACGCGCTGCTAGACAATAAAAAATATATACCGGTTCAGATTGCACTGCAAATTAAATGAAGAGTATCTAGTAGCGCCATCTAGTAAAAGTTGAAGTGAATTACAAAGTCGCAATGTCGATCAGACGATAAATAAAAATAAAGGATTGTATAAAAAATAAGGAAGCAAGTTCACTTCCATATCCATTTTAAAACTTTTTAGTTTCATCTCAAATTAAGAAAAAGGTAACATGATTTGTATATCTATATTACATTTGTATATCTATATTATATATAAATTATATTTAAAACTACAAAATATTAGCCCTTTAAAAATATTTTATATATTTTTCAGAAATTTGTAAAAATTCTAAAAATATTCCACAAAACTTTAAAATTTCACTTTTAAAATAATATGAAATTACACTTGTAAATAGAAGTTTTTTCATTTGTTGCAAATATATAAAAAAAGCATATTAATTAGTAAAATATTTGGAAAATTTTCTCACAAACATTTTAGCCGTAATAAATACAATGAGAAAATAAGGCCATAAATTTTTATTTTTAAAAGTTTGCAAAGAATAAAATAAAAAGCTTTAAAAACTTTCTTACGAGTTTGAAATTAGGTTTGTCTTTAGAGAAGGAACACACGGAAATAAATTTTTGCGCGCGAAAGTAAATTCAGGAAAACTATTTAAGACCAAACTGATAACAAACAACTCAACTTAACAGCTGATAAAAGTGCTGATAAAGGTGATGAATACTTAAAATTATGATCATGTTAAAAAATGTAGGAAAAAAAATTAAAAATAACTAGATTTTTAAAACATCTAAAATTGATACCTTATAAAAATACTTTCAAAGAAAATATAATTCATCCACCAATTGAATTTGATTGAAATGAAAGTAAAACATTATAAAAATTAATCGAATAAAGATATTCAATTCAACAGATTTTACACTTGCTATAAAACCCACTATGATAACATTTTAATAAATAAAATGTATAGTTCTATATAACTATACATTCATAACACGCAAAAAATAGAAATGTGGATATTTGTAGCTAGAGATGTAAAAACCCCGGAATTTTGAAGAGGTGGGAATAACCCGGAAATTTTGGGAAGAAATCATTTTAACAGTGTTTACATTTATTATTTCAATAGTGGCTATTTAAGAACTTGAGTATTATTTCTAAGAGAGTTTTTTTTTTATTTACTTTTAGCAATATATATATATATATATATATATATATATATATATATATATATATATATATATGTTCAAGAAATAATAGCAATGAGCATTTAAATGATTTTATAGTAGTACTTATGTCATTAATGACCCTGTTAGTCTCATCAAACACGTAACTGGTGGCTTCCATTTTAATGGCTAATATAATAATTATATGCATTATTTTTGATCATTATTTATTATATAAATTATTTATGCTAAACTTTTTCTCCTCCTTTTATAACATAAAAATAAATATCTTTAAATTTAAAATAACAGTTTATTATTTTTTGAGAAGCCTATATTATATCATTTTTAAAGGTGTCATCCAATGACACTGTTGCATTTTGTGTCCAATTCCTACACACACACACACATTATATATATATATATATATATATATATATATATATATATATATATATATATAGAGAGAGAGAGAGAGAGAGAGAGAGAGAGAGAGAGAGAGAGAGAGAGAGAGAGAGAGATGTTATCCAAGAAAAATAATGATTTATGGGTTTTGTGACGCTACAGATTATTGCCTAATATTTAAGTAATAATAAAAATATTGTATATTTCTCAAAGGAAAAATAGACTCCTACTTTCATGCTAAAAGTGATACCTTGCCAAATAGAGTTAGTCAATCCCAATTACTTAAATTTTTTTCATTGCATATAATAGTTAAATTTTGTGAAAATATCCACTTTTGAGGTCGACAACAAAGACAGAAAAAAAATGGTGGTTCTCATTGTGTCATAAACATTGGCGACTTCAAAATTAACATGTTTTGGAAATTTTCAAAATTTCCTTCACAAAAAACCCGGTTTTTTTTCCACTGCTCACAACTCTACTTGTAGCAGACTTTCAAGCATTTAATCATATTTAACCTGGAGTCTGTGAGAGGAGTGCAGGAGTGTTGGAATTTAAAGAAATCTTAATTCCATTTTTATTTTTAAAATTTTTGCTGAGCCTTTCTTGTAATCAAACACGTTATCATAAGTGCATTATAAGAGAATGGAGTTAAAAACCCTATGTGTATTGTTCAAAAAGAAATACAAAACATACAAACAGAAATTTACTCAAAATATTCGATATTTTGAAAAATATCGATGTTTTAGACCGAATTATATCTCTGCAATAACGGATGGGAGAAGAATAAAAGGGCTAAACCTCCCCTCCCGTTCCTAAAAAAAATATGTTAATTTTTTTCTTTAAGTAATGTATAGTGTTGGGAAATGCCTCGTACTTTCGGTTTCGTCTATCAACGGAATTCTTATTCGTAAACAAAATAACATCAATACACAAGTGAAATATTCCGTATTAAAACCGATCACTTAAAAGAATTCTCATACAAATAACTTCAATAAATAAATACGCCAAAATAGAAACACATCTTTTGTCATTGCGTACTTCATCTCAATTTTTTATTCTACACTTTTTCTCTCGCAATGTTACACTGTTGCCACTACTCCTATCCTTTTTGGAAAAGCAAAAAAAAATATCTAAAACCATGGAGGTAACATATAGTATAAAATATAATATAAAATAATAAAAAGTTTTAAATTTTCAAAAGTTACTTTTTAAAAATGGGAATAATTGTTTACTATACGCTTTAATACACCAATACGTTTTAATGTACGAAAATTTTATTATTATAAAACAAGGTTCACGCTCAGTTAGCAAAATAAAAAAAATTATTGTGCGTTAAAAAAATGCACGTACTGACACAGCCGATAGACGATTACGGATATTATGCTTTCCGATTGGTTGTGAAAGTGAGAACAAAAAACGTCATTTCCGGGCTCGCGGAAATGTTTATGTTTGATTGAAGAAATGGAATTTCCGGATTTAGGAATAACTTTGCCGAATAATTAATTATTCGTACGTTATCATGAAAAGCAATTTCACATCTGAAGAAAAGATTTCTTTTCTTCTCAAGAATAAAAATAAACAAAGATGAAGAACTTCTTCAGTGGTTACGTGCGTTTGAAGTACATTTCTAATACGAATTGGAATTTTAAGCGATCCAAAACTCTACATAATAAATTCCAATTTTCCTTTATTCATACAACAATGAAAAGCAGGTGAGTTTTTGTTCTATAATTTTCTGCATAGAAAAATTACATGACAAGTATCTAGAGTTGTGAGCAGTGAAAAACCCGGTTTAAGCCCGGGATAAAACCGGGTGTTTTGGGGAAGGGAATTTTGAAAATTTCCAAAACATGGGAATTTGGAAGTGTTTTGTTTACTTTTATCCTAATCGCACAAGACAATTTTTACGTTTCATAAATGATTTGATATTAATAGTTAACTGGCAACTGTAATGAATAAACGTGTAAGGAAGACAAACAGCCAAAAAATGGAATAATTGGCATTAACTAACTCCATTTGGCGAGGTATCCTGTTTAGCATGAAAGTAGGAGTCTATTTTCCTTTCAGAAATATCCAATATTTTTATTATTACATAAACATTAGGCAATAATCAGTATTGTCACAAAACCCATAAATCATTATTTTTCTTGGATAACATCTCTCTCTCTCTATCTATCTATCTATCTATCTATCTATCTATCTATCTATCTATCTATCTATCTCTCTATCTATCCATCTATCTATCTATCTATCTATATATATATATATATATATATATATATATATATATATATATATATATATATATATATATATATTTGGTTTGGTTTGGAGTGCTACGGTCTACTTTTTGCAACACGAGGGCTAATGAAACCAGGACCTACAGCTTAAAGCCGATTCCGAACGGCTACGAACATCCATGCCACAGCGGGATATGAACCCACGAACTCCGGTTCCGAAGGTCAGCACCCTAACCAATATATATATATATATATATATATATATATATATATATATATATATATATATATATATATAATGTGTGTGTGTAGGAATTGGACACAAAATGCAACAGTGTCATTGGATGACACTTTTAAACGATATATGCATTACAAAAAATAATAAACTGTTATTTTAAATTTAATGATTTATTTTTATATTATAAAAAAGGGGGAAAAGTTTGGAATAAAGCAGTTTACATAATAAATAATGATCCAAAATAATGTATATAATTATTATATTAGCCATTAAAATGGAAGCAACCCGTTACGTGTTTGATAAGACTAACAGGATAATTAATTTCATAAGTACTACTGTAAAATCATTTAAATGCTCATTGCTATTATTTATTGAATATATATATATATATATATATATATATATATATATATATATATATATATATATATATATATATATATATATATATATATATAATGCCAAAAGTAAAAAAAAAATCTCTTATAAATAATATGCTAGTTCTTAAACAGCCACTGTTGAAAAAATAAATGTAAACATAGTTAAAATGATTTCTTCCCAAACTCCGGGTTTATTCGCCAAAATTCCCGGGTTTATCCCCAGCTCTTCAAAATTCTGGGTTTTATAAACATCTCTACAAGTATCCTTTTAGTAATGATTTAGATTCAGTAAAAAATTACATAAATTTATCATTTATTTGGTCATTACTTGAATTTTATTTGGTCATTACAAGAGCTTGAAATTCTGATTTAAATGACGCGAATGCAGTCAAATCAATGTTTCTTTCAACTGATTTTCAATGTTCGATTACCTATCGCAAACTGAAAAAGTAAAAATAAAGAAGGTGGAGCCAAATTAGCTGTTCGCTTCAAGGATACGTATGTAAAAGACCGGATACAATCAACAACAGTATTTCACGGGCCTACACCTTAACAGTTCGTAAGGCATTTCCATTACATCGGCAGTACATCAGTTACATGTCGCAGTAGTCACGAACGAAATACATGGCTACCTTACGAAGATTACCGGGAGCTGCAAGACGCAGTCTTTTAAAGACGTGTTCAACGTCATTCCATGGCTCATGCATGACGCTATATGCGTGGCGAACGTTTTAAGGTATCCATCTATGTTAAAAACGTTATTTTCTTGCCAAAAATCATAATTTTTTAATTTTTTTAATTGTAAAATTTCAACTTTTAGGCTTCTATATCTGTTTTTGTTTTGTCTCTACGGCATTCTAAAGAAAAATGACATCTGTTGAAACATCGATGACAGCTTTAAAAAAAAAAAAAAAAAAACGGAAGTAGAGATTTTTGAACCGGAAGGCGGGAATTTAAAGCCTTTTAAAGAGCATTTTTTGAACAAAACTGTTTAAATTTGCATGAAGAATAATTTATACATTTTTCTAGTATTTTTAATAATTAGCAACTCTACAATTAGAAATTTTTGAAGAAAGAAAGTGTGGGGAATTTGAAACATGTATTTTAATTTTTTAATAGTTAAAGTTGCTTTCATAAACTTCAAACGCTTTGTTCTCGGAACGGTATTTTTAATAAAATGTCGAAACTTGAAATGCGATTTCTCAAAAAGTTCTTAAACTATTTTGTTGAAAATTATTATGAATGCTTTTGATAGTATTTACTAGTGAACGACCTAAAAGCTTTCAATTTGGATCATTTTTAATGATGTTACACTCGTAGTTAGATATAAAGGTCATGAAAATTCGTTAAAAATTCAACGTGTGTGATTTTGAAGGACCCACATTTTTTACCCAATGTAAATGAAGCAAAGATTTTAGGGGATTCGCTAGTCCAGTGTATAAGAAATGGGTTGTATGAAAAAATATTGAAATAATTGAATTTATTAAGAAAATGAGACCTTTTGAAAAAACCCGATTTTTTTACTCAATTTTCCTTATTTATTAGAAATTTTATAAAAACTTCTCCAGGAATCAATGTTTTAAGTGCAATTCTCTATAATTACACAAAAAAATAAATATAAAAATGTAAAAACAGGAACTCGTTTCTACGTTTAAAGAAAAAAGTTCTCCGAATGTAGACGGATACCTTAAACATTATCGTCTGGAAAAATATACAAATACTGTTGATATGTCCAATAAAGTGGTTTTTTTTTTTGTTGCACCGGCAGTGACGTCATACCTTTTTTTTTCCGTATTTTTCTCGTGAACTATGGATCGTACAGGAACGCTTCTTTGGGCATTTTTTAGGTACACCCAACGAGGAATTTAGCTCTGCAGAGATTATGCGGTCGTTTTGGGACACCCTGTAAATACATTCATATGCTTCTGGTGTAACGATCCGTTACATGACCCGAACGAAAGAAGAACGGAAGGTGACCTTTCGCAGCTGACCGTTATGGTTAGGGGTAAGTAGACATGCGTGGTCCGGACAAAGACGTTTGTGTAGTAACGCCTCAGGCACCGAGATACCGATTCAGTCGCTTAGGCGGCGGTACATTATGAACTGTCAGTACGCCGGAGCCAATGTGTCTACGCCTTTATGGTGTCTACTGCCGTCAAAGGACTCGAGTAACAATTATTAATTGAGAGATGTTGTAGTGCCCATCTGGGCCCCGTTACCGGTGCCGCAAAAGAATTTAAGTTGTTTGAGGTCGGGTGACTTAAAGACGACCGTTCGGCCACAACTGGAAACGAATCAGCTGATCCAACCGGGGAGTCGACCGCAAGATTGCGTCACACTGGTTCTGGAAGGTTCCGGAAGAATCGCGCTAGGGGCAACCGGGACCCCTATAACAGATAATTGGCTGATCCAAGAGGGAGACTATTTCTTGAGAGTTGCTTTGGAGTTGTTTTTGTGGAGCTCGAGAGGAGTCCACTCGTCTCTCCGATTTCGGGAGCTTCCTTTGCTTTAGAGACCGCCAGCGTT
>CM063500.1:121077445-121082445 GCA_032207245.1 Pardosa pseudoannulata | reverse complement strand
ACATATATACACTTTACATATATATATATATATTATATATATATATATATATATATATATATTATATATATATATATATATATATATACACATATATATATATATACATATATATATATATATATATATATATATATATATATGTCAGGATTTAAATTGTAGATTAATTTTTAAAGATTTTAATTAGGGATTCTTTACTGAGAGTGACGCGGCATGAGGAATTAGCCACATAAATACGGCTCACGCGCAGTGATCTAGAGCAGGGAGCAGTGTGCACATTTCGCAGACAGAGCTGTGGTTACCCATGGCAGCTAAGCCTGCCTTTGTTAAAAGTTGGTCGCCAATGTGAGACGCCATTAAAGATGATTGATGATTAGTGTGTGCTGTGAGATTCGAATAAAAAATGAAAACTATGTCAGGACTCTAGTGTCTTTTAGTGATACTTGTTATTTATATATATATATATATATGTGTGTGTGTGTGTGTGTGTGTGTGTGTATGTGTGTGTGTGGTAGCCTGGATGACATCGAACACCGGGTTTAATGCGCGCATCGAGCAAGCGAAGTTCTACCTTTACGGTATGGCAACAACCCTCCCGAGTGGAACGCCGACATTTGACGGGGCCTGACGTGAGTTGGACGGTACCGAGTGCAGACGGCACTACCGATTGATCGTCAAGACGGGCACTGATGTCCACTTTCATTTTAATTGTCCCTAGACACCATATAATTTGTAAATAATTTGTAAATAGTTTTCATTAAATAACTTCGAGTAATTAAGCTGTGCATCTTTTCCACCGTGGGAATAAATCTCCCATATATATATATATATATATATATATATATATATATATATATATTATATATATATATATATATATATATATATATATTATATATATATATATATATATATATATATATTATACGTATTATATATATTGTATATATATATATATTATACATATTATATATATATTATATATATATATATATATATATATATATATATATATTATATATATTATATATTTTATATATATTATACATATTTTATATATATTATTTATATATTATACATATTTTATATATATTATATATATATTATACGTATTATATATATATATATATATATATATATATATATGCATATAAACACATCGCTCCATAGAAATGGCACCGGACTATTTATAAATTTTCTTGTGTTGTCGCTCCCAGTAGACGTGGTCATTAATCGCTCTTCGACTCCGTGTCTACTCTTTGACTATCTTCGGATTTCTTTAAAAACTAATATTAGTTTTTCTACTCGTAAAAGAATTCCAGTGGATTCATTCGGATGAATTCTACTATCGAATTAAGAATAGAAAACTGAAAATGTTACGAAAAGTACAAACAAATTACCGTCGCTTAATCCATTTTCGAAAGGGTCGCTCGACATGAGTGTTGCCATTGCTATAATTTGTTTTAGTCTAGAATATTTTATTGCATTTAAAATGGGTTTCATTTGTATTTTATTGTATGTATTCTAATTTTTTAGTGTTTGTTTTTGAAGTTTTCATTCTATTCTTGTCCATTCCCCCTGAAGTATTTTTATTTCATTATCGTCTGCCCATTTCAAACAGATCGGATAGCATCATTATTAAATCGTATTTGCCGCAGAACAGATATACATTCAAATCGTTCCACCATGTCTCTCCGTTTTTCCTTCTCATGCCCCGCTAAGATTCGAAGGAGTGTTCGCCGATTTCCGAAACTAATCCTAGAATCAAAGCTCATTTTCCAGGCGAATCATTTCATTCGTCCAGTGTCTAGATGGCTGCGTAACTGCGCCTAAGGTGCTGGTCTCATGGAAAAGAATCCCTCGCTGTTGGGGGGGGGGGGATAGAAGCTCGATCATTCGATGCTTCGTTCTTGTTTAGTAAAGACGTTCATTTGGAGTTATAGTATCTTCAAAGTTCTACGTTAGATTTTGCCACTTCTTTTGAATGGAGTCAAGTTCCTCTTTAGCAAGTAAGCCCCCAAAACAATACGGATTAAAATGTAATATATATATATATATATATATATATATATATATATATATATATATATATATATATATATATATATATATATATATATATATATATATATATATATATATATATATATGTAAACCAATAATTATAAAACTACTGGACAAGGAGAAAGCTCAACAGATAGCAGTCATAAAAATCCAGTCGGTCGACATTGAAGAGAAAGGCACAAGTCTAACTAAAACTTTATTTCAGAGCTGTTAAAGCGGACCTCTTTATGTGTCATAGACAGACAAGAGAAAGACACAGAAATCACTCTGTTCGAACAGAGGTGCACCCGACAGCGGAGACAGAAAGAATTTTCCGTCCTTACTCAGCGAAATTAAGTGCAAGATTGGGAAAAACGCAGAGCCATTGGCCGGCGACGGCTGGGAAACGTGTCGAAAAGACAGAAAATGGACATCTTTAAGATAGAAAGATGAGAGATAAGATGGGAAGAATTTTAAGTTGAAGACACTCCTTTGATGAAGATATTTATAGGCTGGGAAAAAGATTTTAAGGAATGAGAACGGGAGAGAGGAGGTTTTTAGGGAAATATTAAAATAATTTTGATATATAACATATGTATATATATATATATATATATATGTGTGTGTGTGTGTGTGTGTATGTGCGTTTGTTCAAAGTTTCCTATTTATCTCCTCTTTTGTCCTGTTTCGTTTACTAATATACGGTTTTAATAAAAACGCAAAATTATAAAAAACGATTCATTTATGTTCGTATCAATTATTAAATAAAAATATGAAATTTTAAAAAAATGAGATCCTTTTTGGAAGAACATTCTTTTTTTGAAATTGGGTTCGAAAGAGTTCGAATTTTCGATCATCAATTTTACATATGAACAATTTTACTTTATATTGTTAATTAAAATAATTTTTATGATTTATAAGAAAAAACGTTACTATTGTATTTTTTCATTTCATTTTTTTTTTTTTAAATTTTTAACGAGGGGTCGTGAAACGCTTGTTTAGCAAATGAACCTTCTCGAAAAACGGTATAGCGTTGAGAGTTTGGCAATCAAGTTTTCTTTTTCTAACCATTTTAAATGTGGAAAAGAAAAATTTCGTCGCCTTCTTGTCTTTGGAACATAATATTTTGTGACAAGCTACGGTATTCGAATGAATGAAGTACCGAACATGAATTCGAATTTTTCCGTTCGTTAAAAAACGGCTCGTCGACCCCTGTTCTTCTTCGGCCCCGCAGATGAGTCACGTCTTGCCCCCAACGCATTCCTTTCGAACACAATGAACGCAATGGGAATTTTTTCTTTCTATTTTTTTGGCATTTCGTTTCCGCGCCATGTAAAATGGAAGAAGAAATTCTTTGGGCCAGTCCGACTTGGGAAGGGGGGAGGCATTTCATTCGAAAGGGTCGACCTCTCCCAAAGATGAGTAGTGACTATACCGGAGAAAAATTCTTTTCATGTTCTAAAAGTATTTACAGAATATAACATTACTGTATAATATTCAAGTAATTATAATGTAAGACAGAGGCGTGCACAAAGGGGGGGGGTTACACCCTTAACCCCCCTTGATCTCAGACACAGGCCTGCAACAGCTGAGGTACTTTCAAAAAGGTGAGAAAAGTGAAAAATAATACAGAATAAGTGACCAAAAAGTGACTAAACATAAAAAAAAGCGATTTTTTTTTCTCTTCTTGATTACATATGCTATTATTAAGATTTTTCTATTTATTTTAACTCGAAATCAAATGATTCATGCAAGACACGATTTTAGCGTCCAATACAAAAAAGGTTAAAAATTTTGTTTAACACGACTCGACATTGCTTTTTATTCGAGTAAATCTATAAATTAGATTTGAACACGTACAATACATTCATTTTATAATCACAATTTTCTGCATATATTAACGATGTTTCGAAATAGGTACATAGCTAGATTAGAGTGTCTAAACAAAAATTGTGAAGAAAAAGAGAAATGTGTGCTTTGACGTACATTACTTTAATGTATTAAATGTACATTTCAGTACAAATGTCGATTTCGGGAACTTCTTTACGACTTTTTAAAATCGCTCAATTCTGGAAACCGCATGACTAATTACATTTTAATAAGAAAAATAAGATGAGAGCATCCACATTTTTGGTCTTTTATCAAAATATTTTTTTGTTAATTCACATTTTCTTTTTTCAACAACAGACTTTTGCTGTGATACACCATGAAAAAAGTGACTGTTTTACTCAAAAAAAAAAAAAAAAAGTGACTAAAGGTGAGAAAAGTGACGGAATTGCAAGCCTGCAGACAAAATGGCAAAAATAAAAATTTAATTAGAAATTATGCGGGCTATTATAATTTTAGAATTATGAACCCCCTCTTGAAAAAACTCTGCGTACGCCACTGCTGTAAGATACTATATAGTTATATTATTTCATGTATTAATATAATAATAATGTAATTATAGGATTCAATAATTATGTAATTATATTACATTACAAAAAATTCAATAATAATATAGTTTAATAATGGATACAATAACGTAAAAGAGAGTGTGATATAATATACAGAAACTGTCTATTTTGAAGGGTGGAGCAGAGAGCTCTCTTTAGGGTCGGGTCTCACCTGCGCTTTGCCTAGGACACTTTCATCTACAGGGTCTCTTATACAATTACAGTGAAACTTCTCCGAGCGGCCATCCCTCTAAACGGCCAATTTTTCATGGCATGGATTTTTCGACTCATAAACCTCATCTCCTATATAATAATAGCCTAAGTTATCTGTCCGTCTGTCCTCCTATTTATGAAGCGTTGGACCCGGAATGGATAGAGGCATCTATTTACAGCGAATAAAGTTTTTCTCCTAAACTATTTATCCGATTCTAAAATAAATTGGTATAAATAGGCTTCCTATCACAGCAAACAATACTGTCGTCTTTAAAACGTTCGAAATCGTACCCCTCCCTCCTTTTCGAG
>CM063500.1:121069945-121072445 GCA_032207245.1 Pardosa pseudoannulata | reverse complement strand
GAGGGAAAATAGAAAATAAAATTGAGATACAAAACATGTTTGGGGTAAATTTATGTTTAAAAATACAGTCTCTGTTTGTAATTCAAGTCCTGACTACATTTTCACTCCATTTGTCTGAAAACGCGTTTCTGCATCACTTAGAACCGATTTCTGCTAAAATAGTCATTTCACAAATCGAATTCTTAGTCTTTCGATTAGTCTGATTCGAGTAAACCACGCCCCTATTTTTCTTAGTGTAGAGCTTGGCGGTAAGGTAAAAAGACGTTAAGTTTGATCAGGAGACCCCCATGTTCTCCACTGCTCCCGTACATAAACTGAAATACTTCTCAAATTTAAAATTTAAATTATTCTTTTTAATTAAACATAAAGTTACTAAGAAAGTAATATTTTATAATCCATATTTAGTATAACTTAATCCCAACAGATGGCGCAGTCATACATGACCAACTTCAGAAATGCTTTCTAAACGTAAAAATAAATAATGTAGTAATTACGAATGTGCATCGAGAACACATATTATCTGATGCTGTAGACATATAAATATTGAATTGTTGCCAAAATAAAAGCTTTTTTTTCTTTTTCGAAAACATCTCGAACAAAATTATGGGAGAATTAAGTAGATACAACAAAGACAAAAAGAACTCAAGTTCATGGCTAAAAAATTCCCATGTTTTGGAAATTTTCGAAATTCCCTTCCCAAAAAACCCGGGTTTAAACGGGTTTTTTCCACTGCTCACAACTCTACATACAGATGCACTGATTTTTTTTAACGGAGTTATTTTAACTTATTTTCAAATTCATACTTTAAAGGTCATTTAAAAATCAAGATTATGTAGAAATTAATTTCTTTTTTCTTAGAATATAAATTTTTTATTTTATTGTACGATCCTCTTCTCAGGTGGTCATAAAACTGTCACTGAATGGTGATTCTTCCGCTTTCATTTTCATATGTATTTATGAAGAAATTATTTTTTATCAGTAAATACGTTGCTGAATGTTTTGCTAAAATGTTCAAAATTACACCCCCTATATAATAATAGCCAAAGTTATCTGTCCGTCTGTCTTCGAATTTATGAAGCGTTTGGACCTGGAATGGATGAAGGTATCCATATTTAATTTTTGATGATTAGGGTTAACAAAATTCAAAGCGAGCAAAGCTTATCTTCTCCAAAACTAGCTATCCTATTCTAAAATAAATTGATATAAATAGGCTTCATATCACAACAAAAAGTACTGTCGTCTTTAAAACGTTCGAAATCCACCCTTCCCCCCCTTTTCGAGAGTTTAATGCCATTATTTCAAGCCCTATTTTCCCCGGTTAAGAGCAAGCGATTAAATTTATCCATTTATCACATAATAAATAGTTAAAAATAACATTTTTTCTAGCATTATGACGTCATTCCTTTAACCATCTCATTGAATCATTTCTTATTTTAAATTATTTAAATATCGTCTGCATTATTTTCATGCGTTTTATCACTGAACTTAGATATGACGTCAATAATTTTCTTTTATATTTGGCTTAAATAATAGATTAGGTACATATGCGATAATTTTAAATTGAATCATCGATTATTTTTTGTTGCAATGAAAATTTTATCACCGGTATTAACAACAAATTCTATCTACCTCCAGGGTGTAGTGGAAATGATAGTTTCGTTCCTTTACTTCCATTAATTTTACTGGGGTAAAAAAATTGGAAAGAACTTAACGATCATTCCAACGTAGCTAAGAAAATTTGAATTATCTTTCTAAATGAATTCATTGTGATTCTAAACTGCATTCACAGTATCGGGAGACTTTAGAAATGTTTGAAGATAAACAAATTATTCAGAATGTACCAGATAATTCTCAGCCAAAAAATAAACCATTTTTTTTACCTGCATTATAAGGTACTTTACAAATCTGGAAAATTAAAAATTTTACAGATTCCGTCATATGATGGGCTGTATGGTAGTCCATTAATAAAACACTCACGTCCATAAATTAAGGATAATGAAGTTCAGGCAATGAAAGAGACAAAAGCAAAACAAATTTGACTTATTTGTAAAGTCTTATTTATTTAACAAAAGGTAAAGAGCAAAAAAGATGCTATATGCTTGACATAATTAATAAAAATTGCGATTTTTACTCCCTGGAGCAAATTTCAAAAAAGAACCTATTTACAGAAAACAGTATAACATGGTTAGTATGATGGTTAATACGGAGTATGTCTCCCGGACGATGCAATACAAGCGTTACAACGCCTACGCATGCTGAGTATCAGATTATCAATCTGATCTTGGGGAAAATTACACCACTCATCAAGCAATGCCCTCCGAAGTTCCGATAGACAGTTGGGAGGGGGTTGACGGGCTGCAATTCGTCGGCCAAGCATGTCCCACACAGGCTCTATTGGATTCAAGTCCGGTGAGTATGCAGGTCAATTCATACGGGTGATATCCTCCGATTGAAGGCATTCGTCTAGAATGTTTGCACGGCGAGGTCGGGCATTGTCATC
>CM063500.1:121057445-121064945 GCA_032207245.1 Pardosa pseudoannulata | reverse complement strand
ATACTATCTATTGACACTTATTTACTTATTGGTAATTCTGTGCTGACGGATTCCCAATTCTCCTGGTTTTCAAATTAGGTTTTAAGAAAAGTGAAAAAAAATGATTTAAATCAATGATTTTTTCAAAAAAATCAACGGATTTAAATCAAGATTTAAATCGTGCCAACCCTGCTATAAATGTAATTATTTTTTGTCTTTAAAATAATCAGGTTTTGCACATTTTTATTAGATTCTCATTTATGTAATAGTTTATTGTGCCTGTTCACATAATTAAAGTAGTTATACTTTGATACTTCATAGTACTGTGTAAAGTGATTAATTTAAAAAAATATATAATTTTGTAGTGCTAAAAAAATCTATTTTGAATGACTTGGCCGTATATTATACATATTTTGAATGACTTGGCCAGTTTCTGATGTTTTCTTCCTTGAAATAAAATTTAGTTTTATTGTATACGTGATCCATATCGAAGCTCATGACACAATGAAAACGAGCGATGTTTTGCCAACGAAAAGTTGAGTTGTAGTCAGCCCTCGTATTTGCTTACGAACAGGCACTTTCTCTATAGACGCTAAATAAACGTTTGAAGTATGCGAGACGTTGGGATAAAATGGAATCTCTAAATAATCTTCAAGATTTAGAAAAATAAACATTTAATAGAGTTTAAATCAAAGAACAAAGCGATATTCTCTAGCACACTACATACGACAGATGTAGAGATGAAAACAGAAGTGGAAGTAGAAGTTGTAGTAGTTACAAAGTAGCTTTTAAAATGGCAGATGTCGCAACAAACGCATTTCCAAGCACGAATAATAACGGATGTTTTTTCTGTTTGGTCTTAATCCAAAGTAGAATGAAATTTATTCTAAATAAATCGATCCGCATTCGAAAAATAGATTTCCAACCCAATGGACTCCTAAGAGGTCGGATGACCGACCATTCGAAACGAAAATAACTTAGGGATGATTGTTCTCACCCCGGGTTGTTTCGATTCTATTTCCGGGTTGAGAAAAAATATTCTCCAAGTCGAAAACTACCCCCATGGTAGTTTGAATTCGAACAAGATTAGAAAAATTGATTTTTAAATAAATTCAAAAGGCTTCTCGTCCAACTTTTGTTCTCGCCCATGCTGCAGAGAAAGTAATCTACCACAGTCAGTGTGGGGGGTGGACGAACTCGAACGTAGATTCTCACAACAGCAGGCAAACCGCAGATGGAATGGATGACTCAAATCATTGGCTGCATATTCCAATCCAAAATTATTTACATAAATTTGGGATATATATAAATATAGACGAATTTGAAAAAAAATTAAGTCAAGCACTTCTTTAGACTGTATACCATCGTTGGCTACAGCACCCCATCCTGCTCAATTGGATCATTTTGTAAAAATAATTGTATTTAAGGAAATTGTTTCATTTAGATGCATTGACGCGTCCCATAATAACATTGAAAACGTCATCTAAGATATGTGTGTCTTTAAAATATATATAGAAAGGAAAATTTCTACGGTAATAATAATTTAGTAGTAAAAGTAGTTCCTAGTCTTTGTCCATGTTTAATCGAAAATGAAATCGATTTTGTCAAGTTGAATTCGACTTGTCAAGTTCTGTCCGTGATATTTTTGAATTTATTTATTTTTGTTTTGGATGTCTGCCCTTATGGATTATTTTTGGGCTTGCGTAATCGATGGCCTATTTTTTCTCATTTTCTATTGGACGCCTCTGTACGCCCACCTTTAACGACCCTCAAACCTCCAAAATTTTCGATTTTAAAAAAAGTGTTACAGATTGAAATTGTTCTAAGCTTTTAAAAAAAAAAAAAAAAACTCGGTTTCGTTTAAAAGTTCTGAAAAGACAATCTCGCCATTTCTGTGTCTCGGTTTGAATGTTTTAAAGGGACGGGTTTTTTTCGAACTCTTGTAATCTTGAAGAATTTTATTTATCTAAGGACTCCCTCTTTTTTTTAATTAAGGGGCTCGACTCCCATTTTAATGCGGGTTGTGCTTCAGAATCGAAAGTTCGTTTGCTTTCAATTTATTCCATTTGATACAGGGTTGTCATTTTGACCTGTCAAAACTCATTTTGACCAGAACACTGGATAAAAGTGGTTTTAACCGTCCAAAAGTGGTCAAAAGTGGTGAGAAGTGGTCAGAATTGTTAAAAATAGTTTTAAATGGTTTTAATTTTAATATACCGGGTGGCCATAATTAAATTGACAGTGCTCACAGTTTTTTGTAGCGCGATCTATTGGCGAGAATGACGCCACATTTTGTAGGAAGATTAAACAAGACGGGGGACGAAGGATTCCGCGAAAAAACAAATCAGTTCCAAAAGTCACCGCTAGGAGAATATTGGGCGCTGTGTTATAGAAAATATATCCGTCATATGGTAGCACCCTAAATGGAACCAATAAACGAAAGGAAAGTAATCATTGTAACTGGAATTCAATCTGTGTAACAGTTTATCCCCTATATAATAATAGCCTAAGTTATCTGTACGTCTGTCCTCGATTTTATGAAGCGGTTGGACCCGGAATGGATAGAGGCATCCATAGTTAGCAAAATTCAAAGAGAGTCATGTTTATCTTCTCCTAAACTATAGATACGATTCTAAAATAAATTTGTATAAATAGGCTTCATATCACAGAGAAAAATACTGCCTTCTTTAAAACGTTCGAAATCCACCCCTTCCCTCTTTTCGAGCTTTTAATGCCATTATTTCGACTCCTATTTTCCCCAGATAAGAGCAGGCGATTAAATTTATCCATTTATCCCATAATAAATAGGTAAAAATAACATTTTTCTAGCTTTATGACGTCATTCCTTTAACCATCTCATTAAATCATTTCTTAAATTAAATTATTTAAATTATGCCTTATTTTCATACGTTTTATCATTGAACTTAGATATTACGTAAATAATTTTCTTTTATATTTGGCTTAATTATTAGATTAGGTACATATGTGATAATTTTAAACTGAATCATCGATTATTTTTTGTTGCAAGATAATTCTCAGCCAAAAACACAAACCATTTTTTTTACCTGCCTCACAGCGTACTTTACAATTTTGGAAAATTAAAAATTTTACTGATCCCGTCTTATGACGGGCTATGTGCTAGTTATGGAGAATGCCCCATTACCAGTTCTCAAAAAATGAGAAATTGTCATTCGAATATTTCAATGGTTTGAAACCATTCAGAAAATTCTAAAAAAAAAAAAAAAGAAGTTTTATTTAAGTAGTTTAAAAGTGACGGGAACAAGAAACGATGATTTTCAGTTTTTTCAATTCGGGCGATTTTTCAGAGTGATGGGACATTTCTGGTTCGTAGGAAGCACTACGGGATGACACGACACCGCGAACTACTGCTTAGAGACGATTCCAAACAGCTACGAACGTCCATGCCAACAGCGGGATTCGAACCTCCGACGAACAGCTTGGCAGATCGGAAAAAAAATTTGATTCCAACCCGAGACTATCTGATCTGTGCAACACTGTTTCTTTCCAGCCTTTGATTATTGCATTCTATCTTTGGAAAACTTTGCACCGATTTTCTACTCGAGTGTCGGTCAAACTGAAGTACGTGTTGCCATTCCGAAAAGTACGCAACTCATTTTTAGATATTCTAATTAATAACAAATAATAAGACCACTTGATTGGCACAGTTCAGCCGCAACTTTGTTTTATAAGCCGATTTGTCGCAGCGTCACGAACTACTACAATGCCCTTCCCATTCATTTTCATGTTTACAACAGTCAACAGACAAGCAATAAACTGCCCTTCTGTTTGAAACTAGAGCCAGAATTGTCATAATTTGAGAATTTGCCCTACTGCGTGAAATTGCCTTATTGTTTTGTACATTTTCTACCAGTCTCGTTTGCATAGCTAGATTCATTTTAGGAAAATGAATCTGGCTAGAAGAAAAGTGAAGAAATCGATTTCCAGTTTGTTAGTCACTTTTTGAGAAAAGGGCACACAAAATAGTTTTCTAGTATTAAATATGAATGGAACACAACTGTTTTCGGTACACAGTAATAGAGAACTAAGAAATGGGATACAAAAAACAGGTGTCATCTTGTTAAAATCATTTCCAATTTATCGTTCGGATCATGGACGAAAGTAAATATTTATTTTTGCTTGAAATTGTTTGCGAGCGACTTATCGATCGCAGTGGAATCGATATCCGTGCATATTATTATGTTCTACTTAGCGGAAGTTGAGAAAATCCATGGAATTAAGAGTTGGAGAAATTGAAATGAATTTTTGGATTAATGTCTTTTATTGGATTTTCCTTTTATTAAATAATTTGTAGAATTATGTTTTCCCTTTTCAACGTCAATAAATTTGTCTTCTTAAACCTTTGATTACCTCTATTTATTGTTCCGTTTGCAGCATTGTGTCTGTGAAAATATCCCATTCTAAATTTATTTGGGAGACATTGAGTTGATTTGACATGCTTTCATCGTATGCTTGTCGAACTCTTGTAAGGCATTTTTCTCTCCCTTTCAAGATTCAATGGCGTTGCTCGAATCCCGCTGCTGGCATGGAAATAAGTAGGTCCCGGATCGATTTATGTGACATTTTTCACTGAGCCAGCGATTTGAAGTGTTGACATTATAATATTCAATCTTAAAAAAGCAAGCGATGTTTTTTTAATAGTTCGCTTGTTCTTTTATAAACCCCGCTTGAATGAAGAATTTGGATGAAAATATCCCCCTCGAAATATGTAACAAGCTCTTCTGAATTGTTATTCACCCAGCGGCCACGTTCTATTTTAAAATTCGAGCATTCTTTGTTTCGGCGATCGATGAAAGAAACGTCAGCACAACGAGGTCGCCGAAACTGCCGACGGTTATACCGGTGGTACATATTTATCGTTACCAGGGAGAGAAGCTATATTGAAATATTAAATATCGATTAAATTGACATTTACGTACATCGATTTTTTCCCGCTAAAATTTGAATAACCTTATTAAACAGTTACAATCCTTAATTCGACCCTAAAAAAAGGTTGTTGAATCCAGTAACCTAAAATGCCATACTTAGAAAATCGTTTGCTGTATCGAATCTCGAAATTCATTTTGTACGACTGATTTCGAAATATTTCAAGAGGGAGGCGATTATTCTTTTCTTTCTTTTGAATTCTACTGTTTTTAATAAATATAATTTAGTTATGCTAGTTTTTTGTCTTTAAGTTTAATAGGTTTGTATCCATCAATAATTTGTTGCTGATATCAATTAAAATTTCGACCCAATAGTAACTTATCGACTGAATCTATAGCCATTAAAAGTTTTTGAACTATCAACAGCTCTTTATAATGAAATTTTAACATCCTTCAATTTATCTACAATCTCAAGAAAATGGAGATAAACTCATAAATATTCTACAGAACTCTACTATCATCTTATTTTTTTTTTAATGTTGGTGAAATATTTATTCTCTATTCAATATTAAAAATCGTTCTTTTACTTTTGTTTCAGCTTACCTCCATGGTTTAAATTATTTAAGGAAAATTAAATACACCCGGAATGAGTTTAAGAGAAACGATCTTTTTCAGATGGGAAATATTAAGTTAGATGGTTCTATACTGGTTCATTGTACATTTCTGGTACATCGATATTTTTGTCAAATTTTCCGTAAATTAATTCTAAAATTATAAATGACCATTATTTCTTATGATTCTACATAAAAATGTCACTTTCCATTACACCCTTCAAATAAATTTCATTTCACATTTTGTTGTCATTTATTCCTTACTTATTCTATAATGCTTATACTAACATAATCAAGATGTTATGCATGTCACTATTTATTTAAATATTCTGCAGTATCTTATTATTTTACAATATAATTTATTTCGACAGATATTCAGTATTAAAACTCGTTCTTTTACTTTTGATTCAGCTTACCTCCATGGTTTAAATTATTTAAGGAAAATTAAATACACCCGGAATGAGTTCAAGAGAAACGATCTTTTTCATACGGGAAATATTAAGTTAGATGGTTCTATGCTGGTTCATTGTACAGCATGAAAATGCGATTTAAATGTGTGAAAGAGTAGAAAGATTCTTTTAAATTCTACTGTTTTTAAAAAATATAATTTAGTTATGATATTTTTTTGTCTTTAAGTTTAATAGGTTTGTATTCATCGATAATTTGTCGCAGCTATCAATTAAAATTTTGACCCAATTCTAACTTATCGACTGAACCTATAGCTATTAAAATTTTTTGAACTATCAACAGCTCCTATATTGAAATTTTAATATCCTTTCAATTTATCTACAAGCTCAAGAAAATGGAGATAAATTTATAAATATTCTAAAGAACTCTACTATCATCTAATTTATTTATTTTTTTAATGTTGGGGAAAATTTATTCTTTTTTAAATTTAATTGTGTCTTTTTACGATATTTTTGGTATGATATTTAAATTTTCCGTAATTTAATTTTAAAGTTAAAAATGGCCATCATTTCTTGTGATTCTATATAAAAATGTCACGTTTCCATTACGTCATTCAAATAAATTTTGTTTCACATTTTGTTCTCATTTAGTCCTTACTTATTCTATAAGGCAATTTGTCGCAACGTCACGAACTAGCATAATGCCCTTCCCATTCATTTTCATGTTTACAACAGCCAATAGACAAACAATAAGCTGCTCTTCCGTTTGAAACAAAAGTCAGAATTGTCATAATTTGAGAATTTGCCCTACTGAAATCGCCTTATATTGCTTATACCTCGACAGATCTAACCAAGATGTTATGCATGCCACTATTTATTTAAATATTCTGCAGTATCTTATTATTTTACAATATAATTTATTTCGACAGGTATTCAATATTAAAAATCGTTCTTTTACTTTTGTTTCAACTTAACTCCATGGTTTGAATTATATAGGAAAAACTATTAAATACATCCGGAACGAGTTTAAGAGAAACGATCTTTTTCTGATGAGAAATATTGAGTTATATGATTCTATGCTGATCCATTGCACAACATGAAAAGGCGAATTAAATGCGTGAAAAAGTAGAAAGATTCCAATTAAAGATGGCACTGAAATTATGTAATTTCTATTTTACTCAGATTTTAGAGTGTTTTATTAAACGTTTATAGTTTGAGACTTCGGAACAAAATATGAAAATATGTGTTCTGAAGTAAAATTTTTCTTTTCGTTTAATATAATTTTCGTCAACGATGTGTTCCTACATTTTCATTGTAACGGGTGAAAGTTAAGATTTTACATTTCTTGATGTACGTTTTTTCTCGCCAAATTCGGCGATCTCGCCAAGGAACGGTAGTTTATCGCTCCCGTAGAAATCGTGATCATTTAATTTAATATTCAGAATCTACTGAAAAAAAAGTGTTTCTTTGTGTTTAAAATTATTTAAAATGTTCTATTTTTTATGTAATTTTATTTGCCCATTTTGGTAAAAATAGTTTCATTGTGTTTAAAGTAGTATTAATTGTGATACTTTCATCAGCAAAATGTGGTATAATTGT
>CM063500.1:121039945-121049945 GCA_032207245.1 Pardosa pseudoannulata | reverse complement strand
CGTGAAAAGGAATTTATTCAGAAATTTGACGAAGACGAGAACCTCATTTATTGCTCAGATGTTCCTGGATTGATGAGAAAATTTAAGATTCCCTACAATAAAGATGAATGGAGGCTTTTCATAGATTCGTCAAAAAGAAACCTTAAAGCTGTCTTAATTCATCAAGGAAACCAATGGGCGTCTGTGCCAGTTGAATACTCGGTGAATTTAAAAGAAAGGTATGAAAACCTAACTCCTAAAATAAAATATGACAACCACGGCTGGATCATTTGCGGTGATTTAAAAATCATCACCATGCTTCTCGATCAACAAAACGGGTATACAAAATTTCCGTGTTTTATTTGTGAGTGAGACAGCCGTGACAAAACACAATATTGGGTCAGAAAAGATTGGCTCAAAAGGCAGAATCTTGTGCCACCAAAAATGTAATTCGAGAAAGCTTGGTTGATCATATATAAAAAATATATTACTCCCCCCTTGCACATAAAATTAGGTGTTATGAAGCAGTTTGTTAAGGCTCTTCCAAAACATGGTGATTGCTTAAAACATATGTGTAAAAAGTTTCCTGGATTTTCTGAAGCCAAATTGAAAGAGGGAGTCTTCGTAGACATCCGAAAACTTATTAGGAATAACAAATTTGAGACAACTATGACATTAAAGGAAAAAGAAGCTTGGGTTGCCTTCAAAGATATTGTGGAAACAATTTCTGGGCAATCACAAAGATCCCAAATTTAAGTTTGTGTGCAGTGTGTGAATGATTTAAGTTCATGGTTCAAAGGAAAGAAGACTGCCTTACGATTTGGAATTCCAATGGAGGGAGCCAAAAAACCACTTTGATGACTGTTACTTTTGTTCTTGCCATACCCGTGGATATAATAGAAAAAATTTCAAGCTAATATCGTACCCTACAAACATTCCTTCGGCCATACGCCCCGTTCCTCATGGACCTGATGTGCCAGTGCCTTTGCCTCCGACAGAATTACCAGTTTTTTCTTCCGAATCTTCTGACTCTGAACATCCCGAAGTTAAAGAATCCGATACAGAATATAACCCCTTTGAAGAAGACTCCCCTAGGCTTTTCTCTCAGGTTGAACTTAATGATTTGACTAGAGATCTTGGCCTTTCTAAAGAGGCAGCTCAATTATATGGCTCCAGATTGAAAGAAAAAACTTATTGGCCAAAGGAACCACTTTTTATTGGTACAGGAATCGTGAAAAGGAATTTATTCAGTATTTTGATGAAGACGAGAACCTTGTTTATTGCTCATATGTTCCTGGATTGATGAGAAAATTTAAGATTCCCCACAATAAAGATGATTGGAGACTTTTTATAGATTCGTCAAAAAGGAGCCTTAAAGCTGTTCTACTTCATCAAGGAAACCAATGGGTGTATGTGCCAGTTGAACACTAGGTACATTTAAAAGAAAGGTATGAAAACTTAGTTCTCGTTCACAACAAAATAAAATATGACAACTACGGCTGGATCATTTGTGGTGATTTAAAAATCATCACCATGCTTCTTGGTCAACAACACGGGTATACAAAATTTCCGAGTTTTATTTGTGAGTGGGGCAGCCGTGACAAAACACAACATTGGGTCAGAAAAGATTGGTCCAAAAGGCAGAATCTTGTGCCAGGCACCAAAAATGTAATTCGAGAAAGCTTGGTTGATCCAAAAAAATATTATTACCCCCTGCCCATAAAATTAGGTGTTATGAAGCAGTTTGTTAAGGCTCTTCCAAAAGATGGGGATTGCTTTAAATATATGTGCAAAAAGTTTCCTGGATTATCTGATGCCAAATAGAAAGGGGGAGTCTTCGTAGGACCAGACATCCGAAAACTTATTAGGGATAACAAATTTGAGACATCTGTGACATTAAAGGAAAGAGAAGCTTGGGTTGCCTTCAAAGATGGAAAATTTCTGGGCAATCACAAAGATCCCAAATTTAAAACAATTGTTGGCAACATGCTAGACAAATTTCAACGTGTTGGGCTGCTTCATGAGTGTAAAATTGCATTTCCTCCAATCGCATTTGGACTTTTTCCCCGAAAAGGAAAAAAAATGTACGTAACTAAATTTAAATGTCTTTGTTTCGTATTGAGTTTCAAATATATTTCAAACTTACATTTATTTCATGTATAAACCTTAATAAAACGTAAAAACAGGTCATTAGGGTTTTTCTAGGAGTGTTTTTCTTATAAAATTAATGTAAAAAATTTAATAACGAGGGAACTTTTTTGTCTCGCCCTAGTGCGGCTCATGCATTCTGGTTGCGATGGTTTTTATTCTTTATATACAAAATGTATACATTTTTAGTTTTAATTGTTGTTTAAAAATTAATATGCCTCATCATAAACAGATTAAATAAACTTACATGAATAGATAAAACCCATTGTTTCCAGTCAGTACAAGCAAACAGTTCGAGAGCATTTTTTCCATATAGGACATTACCAGTAATATGTATATCAATTTTACAAAAAATCCTGACGTGATGGAAAAAAATGGAGGTCATTTTCGAAATCAGCATACCAAATAACTTAAAAATAAGGAATAACTTCTCTTGTATTTTTCAAAAATTTCAATTTCGCAGGCCTGTGTTATCAGCCGAGCCATTGTCTGGCTCCGGTTTGGCTTCACCGTGCGAGACCTTTTTCTTGGATA
This sequence comes from Pardosa pseudoannulata, assembly GCA_032207245.1. NCBI lineage: Eukaryota > Metazoa > Arthropoda > Arachnida > Araneae > Lycosidae > Pardosa > Pardosa pseudoannulata. Next base: position 121,047,284 of record CM063500.1, on the reverse strand, counting down.
GCGTGTGGACGTCCGACACCCTGTCGTCTGCTGCATTCATCCACTCTGCATAAGTACTAACAACTGTAGATCGCGAACAACCCACGAGTCGTGCCGTTTCGGAAATACTTGTTCCGAGCCATTACAATCTGCCCTCTATCAAAATCGCTTTGATCCGCAGCCTTTCCCATCACACACAGAAGTCAGTGAAAGAAGGATTCTTCAGACTCTCCAGCAGCCGTTAAATTCCACTTCCACCCGATCGCGTGCCTTCCACGTCATCCAGGCGAGTTCGTTGCAAAATGGAAGGGTGGTCATAGTGTTTTGGCTCTTGAGTGTGTATGTAATGCATAATGTGCTACTAAAATAGAGTTGGATATTATTTCGTACTGTGGCCTCAATCTATTGAAATAGAATTCCACAATTTAAATAAGATATAGAAAATCAAAGAATTGTATAAAGTGATTCGCCATTGAGTGATATGCGCAATAATTTTGTTGTGTTTATGAAATTTTTTAATATTAATATCGATTTCTTTCTTTTTTTATCTTTTGAAAGTTGCTAATTTAACTTTAAGAAATCAGTATTTATTCTATTTTATACTGATTTTTCAAAAATTACGATCTCGCCCTCCATTTCGTTTTTCCTTTTTTCAAGGAAAAAGTTTTTGTCCCAGGTTTTATTATTTACTTCTAAAAGATTTAGTCACAAGCAAATGATATAGAAATGTAAGCTATGAAATGAAAACAATATGGGTACCTTCTCTAGATGAATTTATCTTACTTTTTCGTCGAATGTATACTTATCATGTTTACTTTATACTTATCCTTTTACGCTTTAATCGCACTGATGTAGGGTGTACTGTTGGGCGACCAAAATAATCACAAAAATAAAAATATGTAAAAATGCAAAATGTATTTTGAAAAATTTTGAATTTAGAAAAATGCGAGAATTTTGTGGTCCTCTGCAGCGTCAATATTTAAAATTTTTCTTTTGCTATTTAAGCCTATAGGATAGGGAATTTTTGAAAGGTATCCATTTAAACATTTTTCGGTGGATCGTAAAATGGATTTAAACTTATTTGCAATGAAAGCGTGTTTTAAAATTGTTTAACATTTTCCAAATCTATTTTCTTGTTCATACATAATGTGCTGAAAAGTGAGACGCTTACAATAATTCCTTCGTTTTTCGCGGTTAATGGGGGGATCTGAACCTTTCGCGAAAGAGGAAAATCGGCGAAGTAGGATTGGCTCCTAGGAATTTTCATACACGAATGTTCTAAATATGTAAACAGTATTTATACTTTACACATTTAAGACAAAAATGACAACAGCATACGTATTTACTGAAACGTGTCGGTGCTCGTTAATAAGTTTCATTACAGAACCTTATACAGTAATAAACATGAATCGACATTGCTTTCTGTGAGAGGCGAAGAGTCTCGCGGAGGAGAGGTTCTTACTCGTCGAAGTTTGAGGCTCACTCTGAGACTCTTCTGCCGGAGACGCTGACGGTAGATGCAAGGGGCTTTACCTTGGAGAGAAACAGGGTGATGGGCAGTTGTCTTTGTTCTTCCTTTTCCTTCAAAATTCCCCCGTACAAGAACATAACCCCTCCAACGCGATGGCTGAACTCGACGCCTCGAATCTTATTGTCGTCAATGTGAAAATCTTGCCATGTTGCACATTTGCTGTAGATTCTCCAGGGTGAGACCACGCTTTTCGGTCTGTTCTTCGTCTTCGTCTCCCTTTTCTTCCTCGCTTGCAGGCTTTGTCGTCTCAAGAGCCCGTGGTATGGACTCCGAGTCAACTCATCTCATCTCTTTGTTTGACATGCAGGGATACTTCTCTCTCGCGCATCAACATGAAACGACGCCCCTTTCCTCGATGTGGCTGCTGTAACGTCACAGCTCTAAAATAGGTAATTTTGGTAGCGTTATGATCGAGCAAAGGCCTCATGAGGATGACACATCGAACACAAGCGAAACGGAGATGAAAGAAGGATTTATTCTGGTATATACAAATATTTACACCATTTACATTCTCGCCACGGCTCATTCATTCTCGCTCGCCGGACAACAACTCTCAGCGTCTTCTCCCACACCAAACGACATTGGCCTTCCTGACGTCACTCGAAATCCCCCGCACCCCTCTCTGTCTTTTCTAGAGGAGAGGTTGGGGAGGAGAGTATGGAGGCATGGGGACCCCCCCCCCCCAGATAGCAAAAAACACTTTCGACTGACGTCAGAGCGAGCCGTAATACACAAACAAATACAAATAAAAATAGTTTTCCAGTAGCGCGATGCTACACTGCCGACAGGGTTGTATTTTTTCATTTTTATTTTTTGATGAATATTTCGGAAAAATCCGCAAAACATGAAGCTTGAAGTGGCGAAGGTAACACTATTTCTAAAACTTTATTTGAAAATATTTTAATACCCAAACCGAAGGCTGGGTGCGAAGCAACTGGTGATGTTTTTAAATTCCTTTTCCAATACTGAACTGCGAAAAGTTTCGTCGTGTTGCTTGTGAAAATGGAATGGAAGCTTCCTCGATATTTAATGGACCTTCTTTAAATAACTGACAGAAAAAATAAAAATTTTCAGGGAAACAAAATATAATTATATTAGGTTTTAACTATAAATGCGTTTTATTCGAAAGGGTGTTGCGAGAAAAAGAAACATTTCGACTGTACATTGTAGACGTCCAGTGCAAGTCTCCATTTTTCTTTGGGCCCCGGATTTTGAGTGTAATTTCGAACATACAAGTCGTTCCTTGTTATCACTAATCTATTCAAATCAAACAAGTAGAATTTAGTTTCTCACTAATCCCATTCAATCAAACAATCACAAGAACACGATCCCCATACACAGGGTGTTTCAAAAATGACCAATATGTTTGAAAAATCAATAAAAACTAAACGCACAGTGATAGAAATACACAATTTATTGCAATATGCTTGGGACAATATAAATTCTCGGGCAGACAAAGCTTAAAGTTAGTTACAATATTCCACAACAGATGGCGCTGCAGCATGGTAATATCTAAACTACGATATTTGTCTGTGGGGACTCTTAAAAGACCAGGTGTACCATCTGGAAACAATTGAATAACTGGAACAGTCCACCTGTTCTGCACGTGAAGCCATCCTGCCCGAGACGTTGACACGGGTTTCTGATCATTTCGTTCTGAAAATACGCCATGTTATTGCTGCGCCTGGTGGATATCATGGTCCAGATTGCAGCGCCATCTGTTGCGGAACATTGACTCTTTTTAAAAGTTTGTCTGCCCGAAAATGGACTATTGTCCCAAGCCTATTGCTATAAACTGTTTATTTCTATCGCTGTCCGTTTAGTTTTTATTGATTTTTCAAATATACCGGTCACTTTTGAAACACCCTGTAAAAATTCTTCAGAAACGTCCATGTGGTAATTATTGCCTGAAGCAGCATATTTTATATAAATTTAAGGATTGTGCAGAAATCACGGTTGTTCCAGAAGAAATCAACCCGTTGTCATTTCTCAACTCAAAGAATTTTTAAGAATTAGATCACAAATAGGGCTAATGGGATCGCGGTTCCATCGAAATCACTCTGTCCCGATTTCGTCTATTCATTTGTATGGTTAAAATGATCGTTTTATGGGATCGTGACGTCGGTTCATGCTATCCGTTTTCGAACCTCGTTTTAATTGGCAAAGGAACATTCACAATGTATTCGGAAGGAAGCCAAACTTTTCTTTTCCTTCGCTGCTGTTTGAATTTCCGAGAATTCTCCCTCTTCCACCTAGGGAAATGGGGGATGAACAAAGGAGTGGGCAAGTACATGTTCCTAGAATTTTTCAGAAATACGCACACTCTGCTGGTGATCAATGGTTATTACATAAGCAGAAGGCAACACTTTCTTATAGGAACTGAGGAGCGTATGTACATTTTATGCCTTGCTCGCTTGCGTGCAGCTTGTAGCCAGAAAAGCGAAATTATTTAACACTAAAACAAAAGATGGAAATTTTAAATCGATATGACGGGTTACCAAAAGTGAGTTAGCACATGATAGATATTAATATTGTGATAGATTTATCAATTATTTATGTGATAGATTTATCAATTTACCACATAAATAAGGCGATTTCACGCAGTAGGGCGCATCTCAACATCACAATTCTGGCTTTCGTTTCAAACAGAAGGGCAGTTAATTGCTTGTCTATTGGCTGTTGTAAACAGGAAGATGAATGGGAAGGACATTATAGTAGTTCGTGACGTTGCTCTATAGGGAAAAATAACATTTTTTCCTAGGATTATGACGTCATTCCTTTAACCATCTCATTTAATCATTTATTATTTTAAATTATTTAAATATCGTCTGCATTATTTTCATGCGTTTTATCACTGAACTTGAGATAATACGTAAATAATTTTCTTTTATATTTGACTTAAATAATAGATTAGGTACATGCGTGATACATTTAAATTGAATCATCGATTATTTTTTGTTGCAATATAATTCTCGGCCAAAAAAAGAAACCATTTTTTTTTACCTGCCTCATACGGTACTTTACAAATCTGGAAAATTAAAAATTTTACTGATCCCGTCATACAACGGGATATATGCTAGTTTATATATTTCCTCATAAAGTTGAGATAATGAAAAGTACAATTTAAATTTAACTGCAATGCTGCAGTGCAGTTCAACATTTCTCAGCTTTTGAATTGCTTTGAAAGTGTACAACAGCGCTCCGATGACTTTATAAAACATCCTGATTTATCAATGAGCTTTTTAGAAAAAAATTGTAGGCAGTCCAAAAAATGGATCCATTTTTCTAGTTAGGCATACAATTCTTATGTTTAAAGGGTAATATACAGTACATAAATGTAAGATGTCTTTTTTCATTTTGTTTTGGAATTTTGTAAGTGTGAATTAAAAGGGGGGGGTGTAAAATTTCCTGTTCATTCCTGGGAATCAAAAGGTGTATATACAGGGTGTTTCAAAACTGACCGGTATATTTGAAAAATCAATAAAAACTAAACTAAATTTTATTTCTTTAATTATGGATATCTTTGGTGCACAGAATTACTGGTGCAAATATCTGATAAAAGAATACAGATAATTTTTTTTTCCAATTTAGTTCCAAGAAAGTGCGGGATAGCATTTTACGTTTAAACACCATTAAAGGGCAGATGTCCAATTTGTCAATAAATTCCATATAAAAGAGTTCGCTTAACTTCTGGGAACGAGCGATTCTGACCCAGTCTAAAGAGTCCTGAAAATCTCTCATGAAATCTTCAGATAGCGTTTGAATTTTGAAAAATCCAATTTCAACTTTGATTTATTACAATTCGGGAGCGAATCATCTTCGTGCGGATTTTGTTTGAGCAGTTTTTATTTTGCTGACACTGAAGTGGAAGTTCTCGACCAACCAGATGAAGTATGCAAAATGCCCCGAATTTTCTTTCCTCCTGTGAGCGAGAAGTAGCGTGAAGAAAGATCACAGTCACAATAGAATTGGAAAATCACTTTCATTTTTTTCTGGAATAAATACGGGATATCTACAGCATGTACAAAGGAATTCTAATTCTCCCAAAACAAGTCGAAATGTAGAGCATTTTTGCTGCCACCGAATTACCACGACGATCACAGTCGCAAAACAGATTAAATAATCTCACAAGATGAGGAGTCTTTTCCCAGGGTGCAATGCAAACCCAATCTATCCCCCGTTCGGTGTCCGAGACCCTGCCGTTCCATATGGGAGCGGACTTGACGAGTCTCAAAAATCGCAGAAGTCTCCACGAGGTCAAAGCACGTACGTAAAAAAAAGTCGAAAAGCCCCGAGTCGAAAGATTCAAGGGATTTTATACCTGGGTGGTCAGTGACGGTCCCGCCAACCGTTTTTGGGCCAGTTATCCGAGAACTACGGCTAAGGTTACAACTAGTTTTTTTAGCCGATTTCTCATTCGTCGGCTGTCCCGATTCTGGAATCTCGCTGCAATCCTCTGGTCGCATTACCCCAAAACGATCAGGGGTGTGACGCTTCTTCAACCGAACTGTCAACAACCCAGACACGGCGTCGCCACGCTGTTGACGACAGGGTCGAAACGGGAGGCTCCCGATCAGCTGATTTCGTCCGTTAATTCTGGACAAAGGGGGGGGGGGTCTTCACACTCCCAAATGGGGCTTGCGAAGGAAGGAATGCTTAAGGTCAATCTATTTTAAATACAGTCTAAGAGAAAATTATTCCTCGACAAAGCAATGAGCAAAAAACAGACAACAAAAAAAATATTATTCATTGAAAAGGTTCTCAAGTATCGATTATTCGGAAAGAACACAAAGCAATTCTGTTCTCTTGGTCGTTTGAAAAATTAAAAGTATTCTACATCTCATTTTTGAGAATCACCGAATGTTATGGACACTCTTACAAAATTGGATTAGTTCTAATAAGCGATTATTCGTGCAAAATTCTGATTACCAATTCTACTCTCATTCAGTAATGGTGCAAGAAATAGAGTGAATTTTCCTTCAGCCAAGTGAAGGAAATTAAAACAAAATGAGATTTTAGAATGGATGTTGTCATTTATTTTAAATTATAATTTAAATTACCGAAACTTATATTCGGAATACCCATATCGAAGAATAAAATTCCTTTCGAAACATCCGATTACAATTATTTGCCAAATTAAAGCATAGAAATTGCGTGTGTAGGAAATTACTGACATATTTCGTTTCCTGATATTGAACCTAAGATGGCGTAAGATTCAACAATTTACAACTTGTGAAATTTAGTGTCGCCATCTATGCACAAAAGGGAGAACTAAAACCGAAGTTTCGTAAAAAGAAATTCAAAACAAAAAGAATCAGTAAGAAAGAACTCGAAACAGTATCTTTATTTGATTTTCAAATTTTATTTAGTATTTGGCGGGAGAAATCTACGATACACCCAGTCAAAGAGAACAAATGTTACAAATATAAATTCTCTTCTTTGAAAATTGTGAAATGTTTATGTGGTTATTAAAGTGAATGAAAAAAAAATATCTGTTGGAACTTTAATATATTTAAAAAATAGGGAAATTGTAATGCCATATACGTACACAAAAATTTCAAAAATATAAACATTTTAAAAGGTTTGATTAGGAAGGAAAAGAATTTAATGAAAGAAGGAAAGCAAGGTGATTTATCAGGTGTGCTATATTTTCCTTTTTAGCTTTCTTCAGGAGAGAAAATTATATTTAATCCCTTCTGAAATTTTATCAATGACACCCTGCATTGTCTGCGTAGGAATCTTAATTTGTCTAAATTTTGCATGGTACAATTTATTCTTTTCCTAGTCACCTGCTCGTCCAATGACAATGAAATTTTTACCAACAAATTC
>CM063500.1:121027579-121039845 GCA_032207245.1 Pardosa pseudoannulata | reverse complement strand
TTAACCCTAAGAAGTGCCTTTTTGCTGCTCAAGAAGTAAAAATACTAGGCCATCTCGTATCCAGTAGCGGTGTCCGTCCAGATCCTGACAAAGTGAAAGCCGTGACCAATTTCCCTACTCCACAGAACTTACATGACGTACGAAGCTTTCTTGGGCTTTGCTCCTACTTCAGAAGGTTCATTAAGGGCTTTTGCTATCTTGCCGAGCCCCTGCAGGTGCTTTTGAAAGGCGATGCGAAATTTCATTGGGGTTCTAAAGAGGTAAAGTCTTTTGACAACCTGAAGAAGGCGCTTACATCTGATCCAGTATTGGGGATATTCGACGAAAGATGCCCTACAGAAATTCATACAGACGCCAGCGGATATGGTATTGGAGCAGTTCTGGTTCAAATTCAGAATGACGTGGAAAAAGTCATAGGGTACGCCTCTAGGACCCTGACAAAGGCCGAAAAAAATTATTCTACTACAGAACGGGAATGCCTTGCCGTCGTATGGGCTATCAATAAATTCCGGCCATACCTGTTTGGAAGACATTTTACGGTTGTGACAGATCACCATTCATTGTGCTGGCTTATGAATCTCAAGGATCCCTCAGGCAGACTGGCAAGGTGGGCTCTTCGACTCCAAGAACATAATTTTTCAGTAAAATACAAATCCGGTAGGAAGCATAACGATGCCGACGCTCTCTCGAGGAATCCAGTAGACGAAGAGACTGAGACGCAAGATCAATTTTTAGCTGTAACCACGAGTATAGACCTCGCTGTCGAGCAGAAGAAAGATCCAGACATAGCAAAAATGATCCTTCCGAAGATCGGCTCATCCACCGAAAATAAATTTGAGTTAATTGACGGAGTCCTGTGCAGAAAGAATTTTGATCCAGATGGAAAGACATGGTTGCCCGTCATTCCCAAACATCTGAGAGCAGACATACTGAAGCATTTTCACGACGCACCTACCGCAGGGCATCTTGGCTTTGCGAAAACGTACGACAGGATCCGTAAAAGATTTTATTGGCCGGGGATGTACCGAAATGTTGTTAGATATGTCATGCACTGCCGAGAATGCCAAAGGAAAAAATCAGTTCCTCAAGTACCACCTGGACGCTTGGTTTCTATCCCTCCTGCTGTCGCACCTTTTCATCGAATTGGGATAGATCTGCTTGGGAGATTTCCTAAATCTGCCCATGGTAATAAATGGATCGCAGTTTGCACCGATTATTGTACACGCTATGCAATAACTAAAGCTTTACCAACTGCTGAAGCCGAAGAAGTAGCCAAGTTCCTGCTCGAAGAGATTCTTCTAAAACATGGAGCTCCTCGAGTCATTATTACAGATCGTGGTGCTGTTTTTCAATCCAGACTTGTTTCCGCTCTCGTCGAATTGTGTAATATCGATCATCGCATGACGACGGCCTATCATCCCCAGACAAATGGTTTGACGGAGCGCCTTAACAAAACTGTAGCCGATATGCTGTCCATGTATGTTAACACCGAACAGAAAAACTGGGACGAAATTCTACCATTTGTGACGTTCGCCTATAACACTGCTAAGCAGGAGACAACAGGATTCACCCCGTTCTACCTAGTTCATGGACGTGAAGCCGAAACGACTCTGGACACGATGTTTCCATTCTGCCCTGATGATGCAACTAACGATTACATAGCCAAGACCATTTCCAGAGCAGAAGAGTCGAGACAGTTAGCTAGAACTCATACTCTGAGAGCGCAAGATAAAGACCGTCGACGTTATGACTCGAAGCACCGAATGGTGTTTTATAGTCCTGGAGACCTCGTATGGGTTTATACCCCGGTCCGAAAGGTCGGTCTTTCAGAGAAGCTCTTAAGGAGGTATTTTGGTCCCTATCAAGTGTTGCGCCGTTTATCCGACGTTACCTATGAAGTGCAAGATTTCGATCCTGCCTCCCGAAAAAGAAAACCAAAAGACGTTGTCCATGTTTTACGTATGAAGCCATACCATGATCCGACGAAGCAGACCGAAAGTGAAGATGGACGAAATCCAGGTGTCGTTCTTCCGGAAGAGAAGTCAAAAGAAATTTACAAGGGACCTTTGACACGCTCCAGATCTAAATAGCAGCGAGACGCTGTCTTTTTGAGAAAGGGGCAATGCCGCATAAAGAAGCTTAGCCAACGAGCTAAGTGGCCGAATGGTCAAAGCACGCGATCCAGACCCGAAGATTGTGGGTTCGATCCTTGCCGTGGCTGTTTATCCATAGTACGGATTTTTAATTTAAAAATGTTATTTATTGTTTCCTTATGTTTCCTTATGTTCTTGATCTTTCTTTAATATGTAAATTATTTATTTCTCGAATATTCTGTTCGGGTATAAAAGCTGATACCCACTAGTTGTAGGCAACTTCTCGGTCTTGTAAAGTTGCGAGTTGCTACTTAGCTTCAATAAATTCTTCTGTTACGTTAAACGGTGTGTTCATTCGAATCTTCGTGACAATATATATATATATATATATATATATATTTTTTGTGAGATTATTATAAAGTCATTTAATTTAATAAATGTATATATATTCGGTATAACATTAGTGAAAGACGTATAATAATAATATGTTTAAATTTTAATTTATTTAAATTACGTTCGTAATGTCTGTACGCGTAGTGGCTTCAAGTATTTTTAAAATAATTTGTTTCCTTACTTTTTCATCAAAATTCTCTAATTTATTATTTATTTAAAAAACATTTTCCCTTTTTTGGATTTACAGCTTTAAAACGAGACTGCATCTGTCGAGTTGTCTAGTATATGTATATATACAGAGAGACAGTTGCATGGGAATTACTATACATATATTCGTAAAACATCATACAATATGGATAGTAATATATCCTAATTTATTGCATGATAAATTTTATGCTGTTAAACTGAATTAATTTATTGTATTGCTTAAAATAGTTATTGATTTATGTACGTTATATGTGTATATATCAGTGAAAAAGAGGAAGAAATACAGTTCATTCATTTTTTTATAATTATGTAATAATAATTTACATAAATTATCATACTGTATGGATAGTAAGACATTCCAATCTATTGCACGATTAATTTTATGCAGGGTAAACTGAATTCATTTATTGTATTGCTTCGTTTAACTGGATATTTATGTACGTTATATGTGTATATATCGATGTAAAAGAGAAATTAATAAAGTCTATTAAAATTTTTATAATTACGTAATAATAATTTACGTAAACTATCATACAGTATGGGTGGTAGTATATCACAATTTATTACATAATAAATTTTATGCAGGTAAACTGAATTAATTTATTGTCTTTCTTAGTTTAGTTATTGATTTATATACGTTATATATGTATATATCAGTATAAAAGAGGAAGTAATGCAGTTTATTAATTTTTTTATAATTACGTAATAATAATTTACATAAATTATCATACATTATTAATGGTAATACATCCCAATCTATTGCACGATACATTTTATGCAGGTAAACTGAATTCATTTATTGTATTGCTTAGTTTAGTTGGAGATTTACGTATGTTATATGTGTATATATCGATGTAAAAGGGAAAGTAATAAAATTTATTAAATTTCTTATAATTACGTAATAATAATTATGTAAATTATAATGCAGTATAGATGGTAATACATCCCAATCTATTGCAGATAAATTTTATGCAGGTTAACTGATTTCATTTATTTTAGAGCTTCGTTCATTTGGAGATTTATGTAAGTTATATGTGTATATATGAATGTAAAACAGAAAGTAATAAAGTTTGATTTTAGAAAAATAAAACCAAATGAATTTACTAAGCAATTCACAATCTTTACTTAAGACAAAGTTACTAATAATAAATTATTATAAAGATGTTAAATTCCTGCATAAATAAATTCCGATTTTAATATGACGAATAATGCATCAAAATCATCATATATGAATTATTTCAATTAAATATATCATTTTCGGTCAAATTTGACGCTATACCTAACATCGTTATATCCCTAAATGGACACACATAGAATGCAAAATTGGTGCTACATGCTGCATAATAATACACTCGGTTTATGATTGTCAAACTGTCTAAAATAATGATTTCTAAATGTGAATTCACAGCTATATCAAAATAGTATATATTTAATGCAAAAGATAGCGGAAATATGTCATAAACAAAGACATTGAAATGTTTAATGATGTTAGGTGAAGGAAATGATTGATGTACATATAATTTGAACAGAATGGGATGATTAAATATTGTATATAAATTTCACTGATTCCCAAATATATTTACCTGTAAGGACAGCAAATGGCTATATTATTTCGGCGGACGTTTTCTTATTGTCACTTATTGTAACTGAATTAATTTTTTTTCATAATGTATATCATACATAAAGACGTCTTAAGGCTATTGATTAGTCAAAAACCGATCAAAAACTGCAATCTATATATATAAAAATGAATTTGTGTGTGTGTGTCTGTCTGTCTGTATGTATGTTCTCTATAGACTCCAAAACTATACATCCAATCGCCGTGAAAATTTGGAAAATATTTAGGTATATCCCTGGGAAGGTTTTTGTAAATTTTCAACGTTCGAAATCCATTCCTTCCCCCTTTTTCGAGCATTTCATGTCATTATTCTAAGCATTATTTTTCCCGGTTAAAAGCAAACGATTAAATTTTTAATTTATCGCATCATAACTAAGTGAAAGAAGCAATATTTCTAGCAATGTGACGTCATCCCAAGTAATTGTTTTAAACGCAGTTTTCCTCGGTTAAAAGCAGAAGATTAAAAGTTTCAATTTATCTCGTAATAATAGGAAAATGATATTTTTCTATCATTATGACGTCATTAATTTAAATATCTGATTTATTCATTTCTTATTTTATATTATTTAAACATCGATATTTTTCTATCATTATAACGTCATTACTTTAAATATCTGATTTATTCATTATTATTTATATTATTTTAAACATCGTCTGCTTAGTATCAATTCGATTTTAAAATTGAGATATAAAGTGATGAACTTTCATTTCTATGTGGCGCAAATTATAGTATTTTTATATGAGAACTTATTTTAATTCTTAGTTAATTTTTACGTTATTACGTTACAATTAAATGTTTATCAACAATATTTTAACAACAAAAAGTACAAATTTCAGTGACTCTCATGGGTAAATAAAAACCTATCATTTTATATAGTTATCTTCATATTCATATGAATGTGATTTCTGTTTCATACAAAACTATGTGGTTTGTCATAAATGTCCTTAATTTTGGAAAACATTTATTACTACCAACAAAATTAGCACTGTTGCTGTCAAAACCTCTGCTTTCTATTCTACCACGTAATATGGCAGGGTATATTAACGTTGCTAATCAACGTACAGTAGTAATACAGTAATGTAATTTAGGGTTAAACTTATATTTTACCATAAGAAAAAAGTTTCAGCAACTTTAATATAAGACACAAATTCGATGCAGATTTAATCGTTAGCATGTAAACATATATTTTGTTATTTTTATTTATTGATATTAAGAACAGTTTTCATTTTTATGTTTTTTTATACAAATCTACCCGATAAATCATAGAGTAACTAATTTTGGACAGAAATATTTGATACCGCCAAATGAACATATTCCGTATTAATACATCTTAAATTCCGAGATTAAAGTCTGACTGTGACTATGTATGTATGTATGTTTGTATGTGCGTCTATCTCCTTGCGAACCGCTGGACGCAGACGGGCGCTAAAGGTACCAAAAGACGTGATTTAAATTCCAGTGTAAGTATATAAATATATGATGGCATATATGTATATAAGACTATTTTCTTATATGATAAAAGATAAACTCATTTTTGTTTAGTAAATCACTTCTTTTTTCTATTTTATTTGCTTGGCGAGATTTTTATTTTCAGTAATTAAAAACTTGCCATGTTCTATCAAATTTGTTTTCAATTCGCAGTTGCCATTTATTAAATAAAAACTATCATAGGTTTTGTTATCTAAACCTCAACTACACTAGAGACAAAAAATATTGGCAAGTGATATACAGGGAACAAATAAATTTTCATTTTAGAAATGGCAACTATGAAATATTGCGATATTGTAGCCACTTTTGATTAAAGTTTAAAATGTGATTTCAAATAATATAATTGTTTTCGGTGTTTTAGTCTTAGATACTTATTTTGTTTTATCAATATTAATTTGGTATATTTCTCTCATTTCAAATTCAATTGAGCCATTTTTATTTATCCAATTTTAAGACGTCACTCTGTACTTCATCTATTCTTAAATAAGCTTGGTGATTCTTAAATAAGCTCGGTATATATTTCGTGTTATAAAAATTGAAATCCTTTATGTAACTTCATTCTTATGATAACGATTTCAGGTAATATAACTGTTCTCGGCTTTTGACCTTATGTGCTTAGTTCATTTTATCAATATTTGGTATTTTTCTTTCATTGCCAATTCAATTGCACCATTTTTATTATCCAATTTTTGAGACTACACTAACATCTATTCATAATTAGGCTTGGAAGAATTACTTAAGTTAGCCATTTCGGTCAATCGCGTTCTGATATTCTAATTAGTTCGAAATATATTATTTTAAAACGAACAAAAACACCGTTTTAATTATGTAGTACAGTCATTTTAACTGTTGAGTTGGCGAGAAAAACAATGACCATATTTTCATTGTTTTCTTCGTATTCTCCAGATATTTGGTAATAGAATTGACATTAATGCAGAACAACTATCGCCTATCCTGCCAAAGCGTTGTTTGTTTGGAAAATTTGAACTGCGGCATATTTTGGTATTTCTGTTTGTGATGTATTATATTCTTGAATTTTTCAAAACCTTACTTTAGATATATTTCTTTATAACATATTTGTATATATATACCATTAAAATTCAAGTGTAAATAAATGCATTTATAAACAAAAATACATTTGGATACATTACTTCACCCAATCCGCTGAATACTTATACTCTTTCTACCATTAAAATATCGTAATTAGAATCAGTTAAAAATATATTAATCAAAATATGTAGTGAGTGGTGCCATTTATTGCCAATAGTTACAACTATTTGTCATACGCAATAACTTTTTCTCTTTGAAATATCCCAGTATCAAAATCATCTTATTTTTAATAGCTAAATTTTTTATTTCATCAAAATATGTAAATCTTTATTTTACTTTTTCGAATTTTTTAAGAAGTTAGTATTTTTTCTGTTATATGTTGTCGTGATTTTTATTTTCAATAATTACAAATTCGCCATGTTCTGTCAAATTTGTTTTTATTTCACAATTACCATTTAAAAAAAAAGTTTTCGTGATAGGTTTTGTTGTTTAAAATTCAACTTTTATGTATGTAAAACATTAGTACTAAAAGACATTCAATCTCGGAAATGAATTATCCCATTCAGAACAGTACATATATATTACTCTCCAAAGTATTTTGAAATTTGACTCCTACATTAAAAAAAAGTCGTGGAATTGGGAATTATTATCCACCGATTCACTGGCAACGCAGCGCACTTACTGGACATTCAGCTATTAATAAACTGTTATAATCGTCAACAATCTGAAACATACGAGATTTATGCAGCATTTCTCTTAATAATACTTCTTATTATCTTTAATAGTGGTTCTAAATTTTTCATAGAAATATTTTAAAACCCAGACCGAAGGATGGGTGCGAAGCAGCTAGTATATATATATATATGCATGTATATATATATATATGTGTGTGTGTATATATATGTGTGTGTGTGTATATGCATATATATGTGTGTGTATATATATATATATGTGTGTGTGTGTGTGAATATATATATATATATATATATATATATATTATATGCATATATATATATATATATAATATATATATATATATATATATATATATGTCATATAAAGTCATTTTTAATCCCTCAGAAAGTACTGTTTATAATATTGTATTTTATTGACAATTTATTTCTAGTTTGATCACTCAAAAAGCTTTAGATGTACATTTTTCAAAATTAGTTTTTGTCAAATAGGTTTATCTTATATTAGTGTTTAGGCATTTTTAAAAACTTAATTCTGAAATATTGTAAGGTATTTATGGAACATGCCTTGTCTGGTTCGTAATCATTAAAATAAGTTCCTCAGGAGGTAGGGTTTATGTCGTTATGTTGTGTTTCATGTAGGTCCTTAGAAAAAGTTACTTTGGTCCTTAGAAAGTCCTTAATTTTTGTTCTAGAAAAAGAGTGGGAACCCTGCATTAGTTCAGGAAATTTATCAATAATTTTTTCTAGTAGTTCACTTTTAATAGGCTTGCTGAACATAACACTCTTTTTCCATTTAGGTGTAGATAGTTTCACGTTTTTAAACGTAGATGAACTACAATGTTTCTTCGGTTTATTTCTCTGTTCATTAGAAACTGAAGCAGAATTTTGAATTTCCAAACTATTTTGGTTTATTGACAATTAATTAGTTAAAATACTAAGGTGTCCAGAAACATCAGCAGGCACAACAGGACTCAGGATATTGTCCTCAATGTCCTCTTCTTCTGAGATACGGTCATTTTCATCAGGAGGGAACTGACACATTTCAAATTCTTCGTCAGAAAAATCTCATACATCAGAATCCCGGAGAGATATCAAATAGTCAACAGCTGCCTCTAGAGTTCTAAAATTTTTCTCCATATTTTGTTAGTTCTCAGACAAAATACTGTTGCGACATTATCGGGTAAAGTTCGTTGGATTGAATAGACTTTGGCTAAGACAAAAGCAATAACCGTTTATTAACACGCCAAATGCATCCCGATTACAAAGGATGGCGATAAAACTTGGCAAACTTTTGGCGAACTTTTTCAGAGCAATACGGAGAGCTATAACGCAGGTCCTACTTTGACCAAACCTAAGAGTGGACTGATTTTTTATGAGAACTCACGGCCCCTTTATATAGCTTTCAGGAAATTTACACAAGCATCTAGTAAAATCCAGAGAAGGAGGAGGAAGGGGGGCGGTAACAAATGTCGCGAAATTTGGCGATGTATCGCCAAACTTGGTGCCAAAACGAGTCTCCCAAAACTCCGCCACGGAGTCAATATCCCGCCAATTTGGAGAGATACCATACAAATTACATGTTTACAGTATTCTTAACAATACATTTAACACCTTTCAAAATAATATCTCAGAAGTGAACGCACTAGACTGCTTATTAAGGTATCCGTCTACGTTAAAAACGTCATTTTTACCAAAAATCATATTTTTTTTATTTTCTATTGTAAAATTTCAATTTTTAGGCTTCTAAATCTGTTTTTGCTTCGTCTCTACGGCATTTTAAAGAAAAGCTCTTTAAACATCAGTGACAGCTGTCAAAACAAAACGGAAGTAGCGTCTTCGGAACCGGAAGTTGTGAATTTAAAGCGTTTTAAAGAGCATTTTTTGGACAAAACTTTTTAATTTTCATCAATATTAGTTTAACAATTTTTCTGGTATTTTTAATAATTGGAAACTTGGCAACTAGAAAATTTTGAAGAAAGAACGTGTGGGGAATTTTAAACATGTATTTTAATATTTTGACAGTTAAAGTTGCTTTCATGAACTTCGAATGCGTTTTTCTGGGAACGGTATTTTAATAAAAATGTCGAAACTTGAAATGTGATTTCTCAAAAAGTCCTCAAAATATTTTGTTGAAAATTATTATGAAATACTTTCGATAGTATTTAGTAGTGAACGACCTAAAAGCTTTCAATTTGGATCATTTTTAAGGATGTTACACTCATAGTTAGATATTAAGGTAACGAAAATTCGTTAAAAATTCAACGTGTCTGATTTTGAAGGACACAAATGTCTTACCAAATGTAAATTAAGGAAAGATTTGAGGCGATTCACTAGTCCAGTGTATAAGGAAATGGGTTGCATCGAAAAATATTGAAATAATTTAATTTATTAAAAAATGAGAACTTTTAAAAAAACCCATTTTTTTACTATAATTTCTTCACTTATTAGAAATTTTACAAAAACTTCTCCAAAAATCAATTTTTTAAGTGCCACTGTCTATGATAATATAAAAAATAAATCTAAAAATGTAAAAACATGAACTCGTTTCTATGTTTAAAGAAAAAAAGTTCTCCGAACGTGGACGGATACCTTAAATTGAAATGTCCTTTCATAAAATTAGGGAATTCCCCTTCATTTCCTACCAAAAGGGATATCCCTTTCAAGGTTTGGAAAGAAATTCCCCTTTTTCCTAAAAGGGGAATCCCCTTTCAAAAAATGCTCTCCGTAGAGGAAGTTATTTCGTCGCTGTATAGCGGCAACAGTCCGTTGTTCCCAAATGGGAACATCAATAATTAATAAATTATTCCAGGTACGTTTCTGATTATTAACGTCGAATTTCATATTTTTTTAATAAATTAAAGTTGTTTTAAGTATACCCATCGGATTTTAAAAGCATTAGATGTTTTTTTTTAACATTTATGTGAATTTTTAATTTCTGATCTATAGAAAATGATGAAAAATGTCATTTTTATGATTTTTTTATACATTTTTCTATCAATCATAGAAATATAACTTCCATTTTAAAAAATCGAGTAAACCTTTTACTACATTTGTTGATTTTTTTTGTATCAATATTGATGAAATTTAATTTTAAATAATTTTTTTAATATGTACTCTATTGGACTGTAAAAGGTTAAAATTCTGCAGCAGCTTTCCTCGCTGCCACTTCTTGCTAAGTCAATTCCTAATGCAGCCTCCACACTATGGCCATATTTTACTCTATTTTTACAGGCTTTTCAACTAGTAAGTGAATTTAAAAAAAGCTTTTAGCATTACAGAATATGAAGCAGCAATATTGGAACTTGGATTCGGGAAATAGTTCGAAAACAAAAAGAAATACCGGAAAGCTGGACGGATGCTTAGAGCAGGCACTGCCCACTGAATTATCAAATTTTTTTTTTATGCTCGCATTTAATTGAAGGCAATAAGTCACAAGACTTGTATTCGATTCAAGCGTTGCAGCACTTTATTTACTTTCGTTTATTAAATGGTGTTGCCCCCATCCTTTTTAGCGTTATCGCAATGAAGGTCGTCGTCATGGAATACTTTAGGAATCGAATTTCCCATTTTATTCATTCGTAAACCAACGAAGCATCCAAAGCATCAGTTCAGCAAGGCTTGTGGCTGACAACACAGCAGGATCGAAGAAAAATGCCGAAGTTTTCTTTCTGCGTATTTATCACGACAGGTAGTAGAATATTTTTTAAGTGTTCTTGCATTTCTTGAGGGGAAGTATCACCATAAAATCTTCAGATAAATCTATTTTTTTAATGAAAAATTGTCCCCTCTATTGAATTCATTGCGATGAAATTCTACCTACTTTTGAAGTTGTTTATTTTTAAACTAGCCTATAGCCCGTACTACGACGGGATCAGTAAAATTTTTAATTTTCCAGAATTGTAAAGTACCCCATGAGGCAGGTTTACAAAGTGGTTTGTTTTTCGGCCGAGAATGATCTGGTACACGCTCAATCATTTGTTTATCTTCCTACTCCTCTAAAGTCTCCCGATACTGTGAATGCAGTTTAAAATCAAATTGAATTCATTTAGAAAGATAATTCAAAGTTTTCTTAGCTACGCCGAAACGATCGTTAAGTTCTTCTCAAATTTTCTTGCCATAGTCATTAATGGAAGTAAAGGAATGAAACTATCATTTACACTACATCCTCTTAGTAGATAGAATTTGTTCTTAATTATCATTGCAACAAAAAAATTAATCGATGATTCAATTTAAAATTATCCCATATGTACCTAATCTATTAT
The DNA here is from genome assembly GCA_032207245.1 of Pardosa pseudoannulata. Classification (NCBI taxonomy): domain Eukaryota; kingdom Metazoa; phylum Arthropoda; class Arachnida; order Araneae; family Lycosidae; genus Pardosa; species Pardosa pseudoannulata. Next base: position 121,028,038 of record CM063500.1, on the reverse strand, counting down.
TTAAGACAAACATAAAAGAAAATTATTTAAGTTATATCTAAGTTCAGCGATAAAGCGCATGAAAATAATGCAGACGATATTTAAATAATTTAAAATAAGAAATGATTCAATGAGATGGTTAAAAGAATAACATCAGAATGCTAGATTAAAAATGTTATTTGTACCTATTTATTATGGGATAAATTGATAAAATCAACCACCTGCTTTAAACCGGTCAAAATAGGAATCGAAATAATGGCATTAAACGCTCGAAAAGAGGGGAGGGGTGGATATCGAACGTTTTAAAGACGACAGTATATCTCGCTGTGATATGAAGCCTATTTATACCAATTTATTTTAGAATCGGATCAATAGTTTAGGAGAAGATAAACTTGACTCGCTTTGAATTTTGCTAACCCTCACTCATCTACAATCCAATATGAATGCCTCCATCCATTCCAGGTCCAACCTCTTCAGACA
>CM063500.1:121007579-121025079 GCA_032207245.1 Pardosa pseudoannulata | reverse complement strand
GGAAAAGCTCAACAGCTATAAGTAATGAGAATGCAGTCGGGCTTCATATTCAAAAGAACTCAGAAGTCTAATTTTAAAACTTTATTTCAGAGTGGCAACACTGCACATATATTCTTCTGGACAATATACAATCAAAAGCCACAGAGTTCACTCTGCTCTCACACAAGTACACCCAAGAGCGCTGACAAGAATTTTCCCACAACAAAAACAACTTACTAAGCGAATTAAATGCAATATCAGCAAAACGCGAAAACATGTTCCGCCAACACCTGGGAAACTGCTGCATAGACAGAAAGTTGACAGTTTTATGACACAAAGGAATGTTAAGTGGAAAATACTTCCTTGACTAAACCATTTAGAGCCTGGTAAAGATATTTAAATGAATTAAAATTGGAGAGTGGAGGTTTTTGAAGAAATATTAAAGTTAAATAATTTTGATATATTACCGATATATATTAATATATATATTAATATATATATATATATATATATATATATATATATATATATATATATATATATATATATATATCTATATATATATATATATATACATATATATATATATATATATATATATATATATATATATATATATATATATATATATATATATATATATATATATATATATATATATATATATTAGCATATTGCCCGTCATATTAACTGGATTAATAAAATTTTTAATTTTTCCGTATTGTACAGCCCCCCTATGAGGCAGGTAAAAAAAATGGTTTGTTTCTTGGCTGAGAATGATCTGGTACAAGCTACAAAACTTGTTTATCTTCATACTCCTCTAAATTTTCCCGACACTGTAAATGCAGTTTAGAATCGCGTCGATTTCATTGAGTCAAACCGTGTGGTTATGTATAAAAAACAAACGCACAAACGAACAAACTTCTTAATTTTCAAAGATATATAACTTAAACGCTGGATATTTATGAGTCCGTGAAATAGACTCCTTGACTTTTATGAAAAGAATTTATTGTTAATACCGGTAATAACATTTTCATGGCAACAAAACGTAACTGAGGATTCAATTTAACATTATCACATATGTACCTGATTATGTAAGCTAGATATAAAAGAAAACGATTGACGTCCTATCTAAGTTCTGTGATAAAACGTATGAAAATAATGCAGACGATATTTAAATAATTTAAAATAAGAAACGATTCAATGACAGGAATGGCGTCATAATGTTAGAAAGAAATTTTACTTTTACCTATTTATTACGCGGTAAATTGATAAATTTATTGTTCTGCTCTTAATCGGGGACAACAGAGCTTGAAATAATGGCATCAAACACTCGATAAAGGGGGGCAGGGGTGGAATTCGAACGTTTTCGAACCCGCTTTGAATTTTGTTAACCCTAACTCATCAAAAATCCAATATAGATGCATCTATCCATTCCAGATACAACCGCTTTAAAAATTCGCCGACAGATGGACAGATAGACAGACAAGTTAGGCTATTATTATACAGGGGATTTTTTGAATTGGAGTTATGTGTGTTCTATTTCTGTATTCGCTGGTCGTTTAACGTTCTCTATTTTCTTCTATGTTCTCTTCAGTATTGCTCGGCATCACTGTAGCCGACTGGAAGTGTATAATGGACGCGAAGAAGCCCGTCATTCCAGAACAATTCTTCAGCGAGCCAGAAGTGGCGTGCTGGTAAGTTTAGATAGAATATATATATATATATATATATATATATATATATATATATATATATATATATATATATATATATATACATATATATATATATATATATATATATGAATATATATATATATATATATATATATGAATATATATATATACATATATATATATATATATATGAACTTTATATATGAATATATATATATATATATATATATATATATGAACTTTATATATGAATATATATATATATATATATATATATATATATGAATATATATATATATATATATATATATATATATATATATATATATATATATATATATATATATATATGTAAGGAAAATCTCAGGGGTTTTCAAAACTTGAATCAAGGGTAAAAAATTCCCGCGTCATTCTCCATTCCCCTTTTTAACCCCTCACCTAAATTGACCACTGGGGCTACAGGTTACGCCCTCGCATTTTGTCCTATGATGAAGTGGGAACCCGTCCTTCAACGTTGTCTTAATAAAGGTCTATAGCTGAAACGGTATCATTTTTATGGCCATGACTGCACCCCCCCATCGAGAAGTCAGTCTCATTACATATATATATGTATATATATATTTATATATATATATATTATATATATATATATAAAATAGTAACACCTTCTAGACCAGCTACTACGGCTCGCGGGCCAACTCCGTTTTATCTGGCCCGCGGATAGAATTTTAAGCTACCGGTCCGAGGCAAATGAAAAGAAATATATATTTATACATTATATATATCCATCTCCTTTTCTACTTTGCTTCAATATTATATCCCACATTGATTATCTCGCGACCAGAAGATCGGCGGTCTATTGGCTTCTTATAGACGAACAAGTGTTTTCGACTTGGAACCTTCGAAAGAATCATTTCAGAAGTAGACTGACATACGAGCATGGAGCGTCGTTCCTTAAAATCGGTCCGTCTCCCTTCGAATCTCGGTATAAGGAACTTTTAAAAAGGAAATCGCCATTTCGTTCATCTCGTTAACGTATTTAATCCATTAGGTATTGTTTTTAACGTTTTAGAAAAATGGATCTTGGCCCTCCAAATTTATTTTCTTTCGATTTTTGGCAAAAAATGTTTGTCCATCCCTGTTCTAGACCATAGATCCTTAACGAGGGCGGTTGCAGGTTCAAAGGTAAAAGAGGGCGTTGTGAGGACTTCAATGTTCTTGGGTGAGAAGTAGCGTGAAGAAGGATCACAGTCACAATAGAATTGGAAAATCACTTTTATTTTTTATGGAATAAATATTGTTATATATACAACGGAATTCTAATTCTCCCCAAACAAGTCGAAATGGAGAGAATTGTTGCTTGCATAGAATTACCACGACGATCGCAGTTGAAAAAAAAGATTCAATAATCTCACAAATTGGGAAAGCCTTTCCAGGGTGCTACGCAAACCCGATCTAACCCCGTTCGATGTCCGAGATCCTGCCGTTCCTTATGAGAGCGGACTTGACGAGTCTCCCGAACGCAACCACTCGAAAGCCTGCTCCGGTCAAAAGTCGCGGAAGCCTCCACGAGGTCGAAGCACAATGTCGAAAAGCCCCGAGTAGCAAAATTCTAGGCTCTCTATACCTGGAGGTCAGTTAAGGTCCGCCCACCGTGTTTTGGTCAGTTACGATTTCAGTTACCCGAGAACTCCAGCTAAGGTGACAACTAATTTTTTTAGTTGAATTCTCATTCGCTAGCTGTCCTGATTACGTCTTCTCCAGGCAATCCTCCAAGATCATTATCGGGACCGATCAGGGCGTGACGCCTATTCGACCGAACTGTCAACATTCCAGACACGGCGTCGACGCACTATTGTAGAAGGGTCGAAACAGGAGGGATTCAAATCAGCTGATTTCGGTCTTTCGTGTTCTGAACAAAGGGGAGTCTTCACAGTGCTATGACAGTCGAGGGGAGTGTCCAGTAGACATACTATCTATAAAATTCATATATAAATCAATAGAGTAATGGATGTATTTACAACAATAAATGCTGTTTTGTCCAATGTAAAAGTTTGTCTATGCTCTAAATTATTTATCAAGCAGGTGGTTTGGTTTGGTTTGGAACGTTACGGTGTACTGTTTTACACACGAGGACTAATGAGACCGGAACTTACTGTTTAAAGCCGATTCCGAACGGCTACGAACATCTATGCCATAGTGGGATTCGAACCCACGAACTCCGGTACCAACGATCAGCGCCCTAACCAATTGGCCAGCGTTCGGCTATCAAGCAGTTGATTCTATAAATGGAAACAGGAAATCAGTTTTAATTATTGAATTTTTTTTAGGGTTAATACATTTTTTAGCGGTGGTATCACCCAGAATCCTTCCTTCATCAGCGATCTGAGCTATTGTAGGACTAATGCGTATAAAATATTTTACACACAATTCTTTGTAGCTGTGAAGCCTGAAATATAACATAATTGTATCCATTTCTGTCTTTTAACCCCTTCGAGGTTCGTTTTATTTCGAGATTATGGGTCAAAAAATGTCAATTTTTTATGCTTATTTTCATACATACATACATACATAACTTTTTAAACATAATAGCATCATTCGAATACAAAATTTAATGTAAAAAATTAATATAAAAAATATCAATTTAAATAAATGAGTAATTTACCTGTATAGTTGGCTTTCTAGAAATCATTAGACTTTGGAGTCAATTCACACTAACTATAAATATAAAGATTAGAATACTTAGATTTTATCTTGAATTAAATTTTATTTATATTCTTTGGATTTATATAAATGATCATGAAATTATTAATCAAAATTTGATCGTATATGTTACAATCGAAAACACGCTACTGCACAGAGTCCAACATCGCAATCTGGACAGTAGAGCCTTGTTTATCTCCTTACCTTCTGCCCTCTGCTGTCTCTCTTTGAGCAGCAAATAATCTAGTAGCCAGAAAAGTAAACAAAAGCATTCGAAAGCATAAAACGTACACGTGAGAGCTAATTCGGGAAAGACTGATTGCACAGTGTAAAATTTCAAAGTGCCCGAGCTACACTCGGGATGAGCCAGGATGGTACATTTCGCCTGCCCGAGTTCAGCTCGGGAAAAACCGGGAAGGAGTTAATATTAATTTTTATCGTGCCACAAAATATCGGGACAGCGACGCTGTAAGATCGGGCACTACTCCAAGATTTCAGAGAGTATACTCATCCTAAATAATAAAATCTTAGTTTTATATTACGCAAGATTTGTCAATGTCATCTCTTCAACTTTCAGGGATGTTGAAAATAAATTTAAACGAACACGAGAGAAATTAATGCAGTGCTTAGACTACGAACTCGATATCAGCCAGCTGGAATCTCTCTTTTACGAATTTTGTAGGAGAAGTTCGGATTTCCACGAAAGTAAGTATCTACATTTCGAATTTTCATTTTCAACCCGTTAAAATTGACAAGTTAAAATCTTTGATATTTTGGTAAATTGATTTCTTTTAAATAAAACCCATGCTTAAAACCGAGGATCGGCAAACAATTTTAGTACTAGGCCAGATTGCAAACTCATATGGGTATATATACTGAAGAGCCTAAAACACAGGTACATCTGCCCAATATCGTGTAGAGTCCCCGGAAGCACGAACAAGTGTCGCAACAAGAAGAGGCAAGTACTCGACTAATGCCTGAAGTACAGCTTGAGGTCATGGACACAATAATCCCACAGCGCTGTGCATAAATCTCTAACAGTCCAAGGTGGGGGAGATCTCTTCTGAACATTATGTTTTAAGGCATTCCAGATAAACTCAATAATGTTCATGTCTTTGGATTTTGACAGCCAGAGGAATGTTCCTGGAGCCACTCTGCAGCCATTCTGGACCTGTGGGCGCATTATCTGCTGGAATTCCCCAAGTTCATCGGAATGCACAATGGACAGGATTGCAGGTGGCCAGACAGTATGTTTAAGTACGTGTCACCTGTCAGAGTCGTATCTAGACTTGCCAGGGGTCCCGTATCAGTCCAACTGCAAGCGCCCCATACCATCACAGAGCCTTCACCAGCTCCAACACTCCCCTGTTCACATGCAGGGTCCAAGGATTCATGAGGTTGTCTCCCTACCCGTGCACGTCCATCCGCTCGACACAATTTGAAACGAGACTCGTCAGAACAGGCGACTGGTTTCCAGTCATCAACAGTGCGAAGTCTGTGTTGAAGGGTGCAGGCGAGGCGTAAATCTTTGTGTCGGGCAGTCGTCCAGGGTACCCGAGTGGGCCTTCGGCTCCAATAGCCCATATTGATGATGTTTCGTTGAATACTTTGCATGCTACACTTGATGGCCCAGCATTGAAATTTGCAGCCATTTGCGGAAGGGTTGCCCTTCTGTCACGTTTAATGATTCTCTCCAGTCGTCGTCGATTCCGTTCTTGCACAACCTTTTTCCAGCCGCAGCTTGGTCCGAGATTAAATGTTTTACCGGATTCCCGATATTCACGATACACTCAAAAAAAGGTCGTACAGGAAAATCGAAATTTCATCGCTACCTTTGAGATGCCATGTCCCGTCTCTCGTGCGCCGTCTGTAACACCACCGTCAAACTCATTTAAATGTTGATAACCTGCTATTGTAGCAGCAATGACCGATCTAACAACTGAGCCAGAGAATTGTCGTCTCATACAGGCGTTGCGCCGTATTCGGATGGGTTCTTTCTATCTTCAATTGCATACGCATGTCTGTACCATTTTTTCAGGGCGGGTTCTTTTCAGTGTATTTTTACTACGCATTTCTTCTTAAAAAGCAAAATAGTAAAAATATGTAATCGCACTCATACTTGGCGACTTGGCTGATTATTATCGTATATAAGTAATAGCTTTCTCGGACGTACGAGGTTTTCTTTAGTTGATCCTTTTGTGTTTTGATTGGCTATGTTTAATTAGTTTTGTTTGTGCCTGTAATTTGATTGGCTGAGCGCAGGATCTTCTTAAAACTATAAAAGCCCAATGTACCTCGTATTTTATTACCATCTTTTCATTATTATTATTTTGGTGTTTTCAATAAAATGTGTTTGCGATCTGCGGCTTTTCATTATGCTTCAACAATTTTTATTACGCATTTCTGCTTAAAAAGCAAAATATTAGCCACACTTTTAGATTTTTTGCAAAATCAATACCTTTAGTTTAATATTTCTGACACTTTCTAAAAAATTAAATAGATAGAGAATTATACCTAATATAAATTGTTTACAAAAAAAATATCAAATATTATTAATGAAAATCACTTTGTGTTGTTTGTATGTCGAAACGCCCAGTGTGCAAAATTTTTTTTTTAAATTTTTAAAACAATTTCCCATTTTTCACTTTATATAAAAAGTTCTTAATTTTTTAGAAACAAAGTAAATTCAGATGAACTGTCAGAGAACAAATGTTAGTAGAAAAGAACAGAAAATACCATGTATTTAAGATAATGATTTAAAATAATAAAGATATGACAAGGCCGAAAAAAAAAATCTTCCATTTAAAAAGGTGATTGTTCTTTTAAAAAATTCTATGCAAATGATTAAATAGTCATAATAAGTTGTTTTTTTTGTAGAAGTTCCACGTCAACTGTCATGCATTTCTAGCAACATTCTCAAACTGTTCCAGTGCTCAGACAATTTGAAGAGTTCCCCCGGCCCACTACCCTTCAAAATCCGGACCAAATCTTGGAAAAATCGAGCGGTGTACGATTCGTGTCAGAGGTAATGCATCCTGTTTTTAAGTCCGAAATTCACTTGCAAATTATTTTTGCAAGTAGTTTTAAATAAATTATATAACAATATCCGTCCGTCCTCGAATTTATGAAGCGGTTGGACCTAGAATTGATAGAAGTATCCATTCAAAGCGAATAAAGTTTATCTTCTCCTAAAATATCGAACCCATTCTAAAATAAATTGGTATAAATAGGCTTCCTATCACAGCAAACAATACTGTCGTCTTTAAAACGTTCGAAATCCAACCCCTCCCTCCTTTTCGAGAGTTTAATGCCATTATTTCGAGCCCTATTTTCCCCGGTTAAGAGCAGGCGATTCCATTTATCACTTAATAAATAGGTAAAAATAACAATTTTTCCTAGCATTGTGACGTCATTCCTTTAAACATCTCATTGAATCATTTCATATTTTAAACTATTTAAATATCGTCTACACTGTTTTAATACCTTTTATCACTGAACTGAGATATTACGTCAATGATTTTCTTTTCTATTTGGCTTAGATAATAGATGAGGTACATACGTGATCATTTTAAATTGAATCGTCGATTATTTTTTGTTGCCATGAAACTTTTATCACCGGTATTAACAATAAATTCTTTTCATATAAGTCTAGGAGCCTATTTCGCGGACTCATAAATATCTAACTTTTAATTTATATATATTTGGAAATTAAGAAGTTTGTTCTTTTGTGTGTTTATTATACATAACCAGACGGCTTGACTCAATGAATTCAACGTGATTCTAAACTGCATTCACAGGATCGGGAGACTCTAGAGGAGTATGAAGATAAATAAATTATTGAGAGTGAACCAGATAGTTCTCGGCCAAAAAACAAACCATTTTTTACCTGCCTCATTGGGTACTTAACAGTTCTGGAATATTAAAAATTTTACTAATCCCGTCATATGATGGGCTATATGCTAGTAAATTATATAAAGCAGCTCTCTCGTTGGTCATTTATCGGTGATGTACTAAAAACCGTAATTGTTTAATTATCCAATTGAAATTCGTTCTTAGTTCTCCAATGCAGCTGGTAGATATATTTATGACAAACAAGGCTGCAAAACTGTTACTCATTTAGTGACGACTTCAATATTTTTGAGTGAGAAGTAGCGTGAAGAAGAATCACAGTCACAATACAATTGGACATCACTTTTATTTTTTATGGAGTAAATAAGTGGTGTGTACAGTATATACAGAAGCATTCTAATTCTCCCAAGACAAGTCGAAATGTAGAGGATTGTTGCTTGCATAACATTACCTCGACGATCCCAGTCGGAAAAAAAGATTAAATAATCTCACAAAATGAGGAGGCTCTTCCAGGGTGCAACGCAAACCTGGTCTATCCCCCGTTCGGTATCCGAGACCCTGCCGTTCCATATGGGAACGGACTTGACGAGTCTCCCGAACGCAATCACTCAGAAGCTGGCTCCGGTCCAAAGTCGCGGAAGCCTCCACGAGGTCAAAGCACCTACGTAAAAAATGTCGAAAAGCCCCGAGTCACAAAATTCTAGGCTTTTTATACCTGGGGGGGGTGTCAGTGACGGTCCCGCCAACCGTTTCTTGGCCAGTTACGATTCCAGTTACCTGAGAACTCCAACTAAGTTTACAACTAGTTTTATTAGCTGAATTCTCATTCGCTAGCTGTCCCGATTTCGGACCTCTCCAGGCAATCCTCCGGGGTCGTTACCACAACCGATCAGGGGCGTGACTCTTAGTCAACCGAACTGTCCCCATCCCAGACACTGTGTAGCAGCGCTATTATAGCCGGATCGAAACAGGAGAAATTGAGATCAGCTGATTTCGGTGTTTCGTATTCTGGACAAAGGGGGGGGGTTCTTCACAGTACCACCTGGAGTGATTACGCAAGTAACATTGACTCTGCTGGGTCTTCGTATTACAGAAACAGGCACCCAACGGTTTGAGCTGTTTCCTCCAGAGATATCTTTGAAAGGACATTGCTGTCGTGGACCTAACTGACGGGTCTTAGTCGCCATTCATGCACGCGGCGAATCTTTGGCTGGCTCGATTCCAGAAATCGACGCCTTTGCCGTAAGTAACACACCACTTTTTCTGGTCCGCTTACTTTACTGGGGCAGGTGTGTACGGTCGTCTCTGACGATGCACGCAACTATCTCAGAAACTTTAAGGACAACAAACAAAATTCATTTACAAATTTTCATTAAAAATGAAATCATAAAAAAATAACATAGTTCTGAGTCTCGGAACCTTTTCTTAACCATATTAGATAACCGAGCATTCCACGTCAAAATAAAACCGACGGAGTGTTTCTCTCACATCAAACAAAGAGACGTCTCCAGGTCGCAAATGGACTCTACGCCGACTCCTCGAATCCGACTGTCGAAGATCTTCCCTCCCTTCTTTGGGGGGGAGCCCTTACAAAAAGGGAAAACCCTCCTTTCAGATGCCCTGCAAAAACAAACAAGCGACACATCCGAAAAAACTTATCCGCCCCTCCCCCCTTTGCCGGCCAACTCCTTTTACCCCCAAGGAACACCGGGTGGAAGGGGGCGATTTTGCAGATATGGGGAAGGGTGCACATATGCGAAACACAGGTGGTGAGAGCAAATTCCTTACAACATACAAGGATACTGCGAGTATTTTGTAGCACCTTCTTTCTTTTGAACGTCTGCTGCTGGCAGTGACTTTAACACCGTACATTCTTTAGTGCTTCCATAGATATCACATACCCCAATACAGTCTGTATCGGTTATAGGGTCAGCTCAGGGGTCCAGAAAAATCAGACAATAGAACTGGGGTGACCCTATATGCGGAAAAATACAACCCTATTGAATGGTGGCAGGATTATGTTCACCTATCAGAATGTAGTACTCATAAACAAATAATTATACTTTTAAGAATATTCTAAAAATTAATTCGAAAAGTAAAAACTACATTAAAAATAGGCAATATTTTGGGGTGGAGGGAAATTTATTAACTTACCTTACTAATCAAAGTACAGCACACGTGCATACGTACATTCATGTTCAATGTATTTAAAAAGAATCAGATATACAAGTTTGCTTCCTTTCGTGGGTTGTTAACACAACTTTTTTCTAAGTCCCCAATAACATTTAAATGCTCGTCTGCTGCTTCGGAATGAGTAAAATGACACCTGAGGTCATGTAGGAGAGAAATAATTTCGACCCATAAACAGACAGATTTCCACTTGTTATCAGTGGAGGGCGAGAACTGAGAGAGAAGGAAAACTTCGACGATGAGTCGACACAAACAAGAAAAGGAGGGAAATAAAGGCTTGAATTCAGGTCCTCTCCGATTTTGCACTGACTTCTTAAAAAAAAAGGGAAACTCGTTGAAAACATAAAACTGACCCTGTAGCCGGTAACAAGGAAAAGAAAATGACTCTATAAGCGGTGAGCTTTAACACTTGTTCCCTATTAAGTAAGACGGGACTTTAGAAAACGGACCCTATAAGAGGGGTGCCCTTATAAGCGGGTGACCCTATAACCGGAACTGACTGTATAATGAATATGGTATATAAGCTACTTCTATACAAGACTGTCCTAAAGCCTCTACTTCTCTAGGCGGCCTCGACAGACTCAAAAGTTACAAAACAAAACACTTCGAGGGTACCATCCCCATGAATGAGTACATTGTGATACCGAAATGGATACAACGAGAGTACGGAAAGATGGATACATCAGCCATCTTGCACGGAACTTGTTTAGAATAACAAATCCTCCGAACTATGAATCCCAGGGAATTTTTCAAAAGGACGAGAAGTACAACAGTCTTACCTCTCTCTATTAAACCCACTCCAATACCAGTGGCGTGCGGTCCATATGTGCAGGGTGTGCACTGCACACCCTGGCAAAATTATGAGGGACAATAATTTTCTGCACCTATGTCTACCTATCTTTATATGGTATATAATAAATATTATTTATAATATATTCAAATATTATGTTGATTTGCTTGCTTGTATTCCCGCAGTGCGTGCGGTACTAGGTGCTGCACCACGTAGCGCGCAAACGAACATAGGAAGTTCTGATGTGTACGCACTGCGCACTAAATTGAAAATCACGCTTTATATGTATGGGCTACTGGAGAAGCACAGCATACTATGGCACTGAGGCAAGTGCAGCTATTTTTCCTGCACTTGGCATTCAGAATCATCCGAAGGTACGGTTTATTAAGCGTTGTATTAGAGCGGGGACTTACGTGCTGAAGCGCTTTTGGTTTTTTAACTGATTAACTGGCCATACGATTTTGCAGACGGTTAATGTTTAAATTTATATATTGTAAGATTTTGTTTTCGTGGAAATATAAAAGCAGTATTTCATCAATATAAAGTGAAATGTTTTAGTGTGGTAAAGTAATTTCGGTGATGTATTATATTTACTGAAATAATTAGCTGAAACACAATGTTGTTTTGTTTTTAAAAAATGAATTTTAACAGACCAGTCCAAATTTTACCATTCATTGTGTCTTACAGACAGTATATAAGTTAAAACTGTAACACCACATTCCTGGTTTTGTTTTTAAAACTTGTTAAGATGTTTTTCGCAGAATAAATGATTCGTTCTATTGTGCTAGAGTGCAGTGAAATCCTCTGCACGTGGAATAGACGTTCGGTTTGTCGGCACCCACGAGCATCCGGATGAGGCACCGCAGCTGCGGGCGCCATGTAGTGCTACGTTTGCTGAACGTATTAAGTTTTTCGTGGAAGCCCGAAGCGATGCTTTTTCGACACTGATATTACACTATACAACAAAAGACATGATTTTTGCTTCAGTGCTAGTAGAATTCTCATAAGTTTAGCTCTTTTTATAGTTATAACTCGACTACTCGTAGGTAAATATTTTATTTATTGTAATCTTTAAATTTTTATTCGTAATAAATAACCCGTTTCAGAATGGAGAACTCAGATGTCTCAATAATTAAAGATTTGTTGGAAAATCCATGTTCTCTGCATACCTTGCATGATAACCTACCGCAGGCCACTGTCCAATACAGATTCATCAACGTGGATGCCACGTTTTTTAGTTTGAATACTTATTCGAGTTGGACTCATTTTTATTCACACTTTGCACCTTTTTTTTAACCTTTCACGTTGGAAGTTTTCTCCAAATTCGTGTAGATAAAGACGATATTACCTTAAAGGTAATGACTAAGAAGCACCAGTCTTCCTTTTACAAGGTAAAAATTTTCTCGGCACGGAACCTTCTAGAAGATGCCAGAACCTTAAACCCTCTCCGACTTGGAGACCCATTTGGAGACAAAAATGAGTCAATATTTTGTCAATGTGGCAATTTACCATAGAAATTCAGATTCTTTGTAAATTGTAGTTGTAATGGATGCATTTTCGCGTGTGAAAATCATTCCAATATAAATTTTGGATATCGTTAAAATCCGAAGTTTTGGACCATTTTCACCTCGTGTGGTCTTTGTAGAAAAATTGTTTCTAATCCTCCGCGACCAGAGAATTATTTTTATAATTTTGACCGAACTGTTTTCATTAATGTGTCTGCCAACGTCTTCTTTTCCAGGGTGTCGTCGGACCAGTCGAACTGCTCGACGCACAAGGTGGCAGGACCCTGCGGCGCCGAAGGGATGGAAGTGTTTGGCCGCATGCAGGTGGCCGCCGAACCTTTCTTGACCGGAGCCTGCATGGCCATTGCTAAGCGCGTCGTAGAGGACGGACAATTCACGGACGGGATGGCCGAAGTCGAGGAAGAAGACGCCGACTCCTCTCTGGCCGAAATCGAACGGAATGGAGGATGTGCGAGAGGGGAGGCGACACACCACTCTGCTCTCACCTGGTTCGTAGTCATAGGACTGTTGTTAGCTGCGAAGGCCTGGTGATCCGACACTGAAATGAACTATTTTACATCCCGGGACAACCCCTTTTTCGAATTTTTCTGGTACTTTTCAGTGTCAGCCGTCGTCGTTAGCAAGTAGTTCAGACTCAAAACTGGTGTGACAGAATAACTCACTTGTCAACGTTCTTGATGTTATGAAGCTTGCTATCATTCGAGCGTTAACAGGAGATGAACACTTTTGGAGAGGGATATTTTCAGATTTTCCCTTTTCGCGGTATCAATACTTCCTTTACTTCATACAAGTAAAAAGAGAATTGCGGGATTGGGGATTTTTTCGCTTTTATAAGAGAGGTTTAGAATGGAACTGAACGGAATCTAGTATTCTTTTAGAAAATTAAGATGGCAATGCTTGAGAAAGTGTTATTTAATAGGAATGTTATCTGTTAAAAACAAAGTATTACTCCCTGCTACAACTGATGCAGCACCGATTCATTTGGATCTACTTGAAAGTACTCAAAATAAAATTCTTAGAGGTGATATCAGGCGCGATTTAAATATTGGAACTTTCGATTTAAACCTTGTATTAAGCATTTCGTACGTTTTTATGCCAACGTTAATAATCTCAACAACGAAATCATTTGCAGATTATGATTTTGGAAATTCAAGCGGCCATGATCCAGTAAATTATTAATTTCGCCTATCTGTTCACTAACTTGAACAGAGCTCCTCCGCGCCGATAGATGGCGCCACGATGACTCTCACTACTCCTCGACCATAATGCAGACATGCCAACATTCAGGCACTTGTGTCACAATTGGATCAGGACAGCTAATTTCGGTGCTACCTTTCCAGGAGAAAATTACTTGATTCACTGGCGCCATCTATTTACTAAAATAGTAACTGAAACTATTCAAGTAATTTTGTATGATCTTGGACAGTTCTTGCATTACTTTATTTTTGACAATATTTTAATTTAATTATCTATTTTCTTTTTTTTTTTTTTAATTTTTTGGCTTGGATTTTAAATTTTTTATTCTCATTTTTGTTAGTTTTTGTCGTTTTGAGTTTATAAAATTAATTTGTCCATTATAAACTTTATGCCTCAAGCTGTATGTAATGGGCAGTAAACAGCCTGATGTTTAAAGATGAAAACATTGCTCTGAAAAAATGTTATTCAATATAATAATATAGAAACTTAGACTTTTCTAACCATCTGGTAAAAATATGAAATCACAATTCATTATTCAAAAAATTATGTTAATTTAATCGAGAGTAAATAGCCGGATTTAAACATGAAAAAATAACTCATTGAAATATCATTCTATATAGTAATTAAGAAGCTTATATTTTTCGATCAAAGAATATTCAGGAATTATTTTTTACTCTTTACTAAGTGATCTAGTTATTCAGTATTGCTGTATACTTTTGAGAGAAATAGTAAAATTGAAACTGATTGAAATTGATTTTTCAATTTTCTTTGATAGAAAAATGTAAGTTTCTATATTATTATATTGAATAAGATTTTTTTCAGAATAGTGTTTTTATATTTTAAAAATCAGACTGTTTACTGCTCATTATAGACAGCTTGAGGTATATATAATGGCAAAAATTCATTTTAAAAACTTAAAATAAAAAAAAAGATGATAATAAAAATTGGAACTGATGAGATAGCCACACCGCTTCCGGCCACCATGTTTTTTTTTTCTTGGCGATCTTAGCAAAAACCCCATTTTCGGAAAGTCGCCAAATAAAATGGCGGCCAAGAATGGGGTTTCTGAAAATCACAAAAAACATGGACGGCACCACATGGCAAAAAAAGAAAATTTAACAATTTCAACACACAAGAAATGATAAAATTCTGTAAAACAATTTTAGAATATTTTTTTAATTTTTGAGGGGGAAACCTCCCATTTATTAAATAATAATTTAAAAACAACAACTGAAAAAAGTAAAAAAAAAACAATTATTTAAATATTTTTAAACAGTTAAACATTTTGAGGGGGGAAACCCCCCTTAAATGATACAAGAATACATATTACAACCAATAAATACATATTAACAAAAAATCATATATTTTTCGAATCTTTATTGTTTTAATAGTTCAAATCTTTATAAATAAAATTAATTAATAAAAATAACTAAAAATTCCTTAAAACAAATTAAAATTTTTGAGGGGGAAACCCTCTAAACCCCCTTTAATGATATAATAATACAACTTTCATACATTAAAAACATATTACAAACACAAATATATTAATAAACATTAATAAAAAAGAAATAAGGACGTACCATGTGCTACCGTGCTCAAAAACCCCACGAATTATCCCTTCAAAATCTCCTGATACTTCTTAACCACGTTGAAAATAGTTACAACATCCATAACTAAATAAAATAACTAACTAATCCATAAAGCCTAAAAAACAGAAGCAACAAAATTGTACAACCTTACCTACAACCATGCGACCAGGACCCCACGTTGACTCGAAAACCACGCGAAAGAGGCGGGTTGTGACGTCACAAATCACGTGCACCAATGGGGCTTAAATTAAAAACCAGGGTTGCCACTACAAAGCTACAATGCTAAAAGTCGCCAAAATTAACAACGATGTCATACATCACCCAAAAAATCGCCAAGTTTGGCGACAAAAACGATGTATCGGTGTATGTATCGAATCTGTACCATTTCTTAGAAAAAATAACTTTTATAAATTTAAAACAATAAAAACTAACAATAATAAAAATAAAAAATTTTAAATTCAATCGAAAAAAAATAAAAAGGAGAAAATAGAAATTTAATTTAAAATATTGTCAATAAAGTAATACAAAAACTGCCCAAGATCATACAAAATTTACTTGAAAAGTTTTAGTTAATATATTAGTAAATAGATGGCGCTAGAGAACCAGTAATATTTAACCTGGTACTGTAGCACTGAAATTGGCTGTCGGGGGGGGGGGAATTACTTGGTTCATTGGCGCCATCTATTCACTAATGTAGGAACTAAACCTATTTAATTAATCATGTCGATGATTCACCATGATACAATAGAATACAATCAATACAGATTTTGATCCCATGTATTGCAGCTCTAATAAATGATTTATTTGTTTTTACTTGCATGGTCTTTTACTTTATGAAAATCATTAACAATAACTGGTAAAAATATATGGAATATCCATTCAATATAGTAATTTAGAAGCTTATAATTTTCTATCAAAGAATATTCAACAAGAATTCTGTTTTACTCTTTACTAAGTGAAATAATTATTCAGTATTGCTGTATACTTTTGAGAGGAATAGTAAAATTTAAATTTACGAATATTCTTTGATAGAAGAATGTCAGTTTCTAAATTATTATATTGAATAACATTTTTTCAGAGCAATGTTTTTATTTTTAAAATTCAGGCTGTTTACTGCCCATTAGAGACAACTTGTATAAAGTTTATAATGCCAAAAATTGATTTTAAAATAATAAAAAAGATAATAACATTGACAATTAAAAATAAAAATTAATTTTAAAAACTTAAAATAATAAAAAAAATAAAAAAGATAATAACATTAACAATTAAAAATAAAAATTTTAAAAATTGTCAAAAAAATATTAGAAATGAATATTAGAAATAAAAGAATTTTACAAAATACTAAAATATAATAAAATATAAAAATAAAAAATAATAAATATAAATATTAAAATATAATAATTTAATTAAAATATAATAAAATATTATAAATATTAGCACTTCTCAAGCTCATTTCTTAGAAAAAATTAATTTTATAAACTTAAAACGTCAAAAACTAATAAAAATGAAAATAAAAATGTACAATTCAAGTAACCAAAAATAAAAAGGAGAAAATAGAAAATTAACTTAAAATATTGTCAGAAAAGTAAATAAAATACAAAAACTGCCTAAAATCCTAAAAAATTATTTGGATAGTTTTAGTTAATATATGAATGAATAGATGGCGCCAGTGAACCCAACAATTTTTCCCTGGAATTGTAGCACCGAAATTGGCTGTCCCGATCCACTTGTCTTTTCTAAGGAACAACAGCGTTGTTTGAAATTTTAACATGCTAATGACGGATTATGCATAAGTACATATATTATTGGTTTCTGAATTAAAATTAAATTTAAAATATTTACACAGTAGTTATTAAATTTCGACCTTAAGGGAAGAGCATTTATTGAAAAAATAAATATCAAAAGGCTCTTACCTTTTCACCTTCGGGTTCCGTGGGACGAACTGGAAAGAAGTATTCTTCAATCATGATTTAAAGATGAAGCCTTTCGGAACGAATA
>CM063500.1:120925079-121002579 GCA_032207245.1 Pardosa pseudoannulata | reverse complement strand
CTATCATAAACTTCAAATGCGTTTTTCTCGGAACGGTATTTTTAATTAAATGTCGAAACTAGAAATGGGATTTCTCAAAAAGTTCTTAAACTATTTTGTCGAAAATTATTTTGAATGCTTTTGATAGTATTGACTAGTGAATGACCTAAAAGCTTTAAATTTGGATCATTTTTAATGATGTTACACTCATAGTTAGATCTAAAGGTAATGAAAATTCGTTAAAAATTCAATGTGTACGATTTTGAATTACCCACATTTTTTACGAAATGTAAATTAATCAAAGATTTTAAGGGATTCTCTAGTCCAGTGTATAAGAAATGCGCTGCTTCAAAAAATATTGAAATAATTTAATTTATTAAAAAGTTAGACCTTTTGAAAAAACCCGATTTTTTTCTCCTAAATTTTCTTCATTTATTAGATATTTTATAAAAACTTCTCCAGGAATCCATTTTTAAGTGCAATTCTCTATGATAATATAAAAAATAAATCTAAAAATGTAAAAACATGAACTCGTTTCTACGTTTAAAGAAAAAAGTTCTTAAAAATATCGAAAACGACGCATCATCAAACAGTCATTTCACACATAGTCGTCCATTTTCCTTCCAATTTAGATTTGTGGGTGAAATTTAGATGATGGGTAATCTTGTCTTAAAGTTGTTATTTGTTTGTTTTACAAAAGCCGAAAAATGAGCCCCTAAGCGAATAGTTTAGGAGTTTCGCAATACTTTTTACACGTGTCAGCATTGCTGATTAGATTTAATCGGGAGGTTGAGGAAGAAAACAGAATATCGACAGAAACAAGTGGATGCCCCTCCTCAAAGAAAAGCTCAGCAAAAAATAAACATAACAATAAATCAAAACTACTCTTTAATAAAATTTAGATAATTTAACAGATAATAAGACAATACAACACTCCATCCTGGTAGACATTATATTAAAGCCCATTTCATTTAATTTTTTGCTTGTATTTATCTACTTATCATGAAAATGAATTCTTGTTTTGCATAAACATGATAAATGCAAATGTTCGATAAGAAATCCGTATAAGAACACTTATCGTTTTTGCAACTTATTATATTCATCTAGTACAACACCCTATAACGAACGCGTGGGATTGTTATAAAATTTTCTCTGAACAATTTTGCTTTCGAAGTCAAAATGGTTCAGGTTTCATTCGATTCTTTGGAATGCGTTGCTGTTTTGACAGCGTTGTTGACGGCATTTCTCTGTTATTATTTTTGTGTTTGGGTTCCATACAAGAACTTTCCGTCCCATCGTCTGGAACTGAAAATTTTATACTGGATACTTACGAGAAAACCGCTGAATAGCAGTAAGAAAATCACATTTTTATTCTTTCTTAGTTTAATTTATGATTAACCCTTTAAAGGTCACGATTAAAAATTATTTTAGATTTAACGGCATTGGGTTATAAACGTTGTCTGTAAGCCTTATAAATAGGTTTGGTTTGGTTTTTGGAGTGCTACGGTCTACTTTTTTGCAACAAGAGGATTAATGAGACCGGGACCTACTGCTTAAAGCCGATTCCGAACGGCTACGAACATCCATGCCATAGTGGGATTCGAACACACGAACTCAGGTTACGAAGGCCAGCACCCTAACCATTCGGCCATCGTTCGGCCCCCTTATAAATAGGAAACATACGTAAAAAAATTTTACATTCCTTTAGAAGGTGCAGTTTTTTTTATGGAGAAGGGGTAATTGCGAAATCCTTCCCCTGTACAGCCTGGAAACAAAAGTTTCTTAAATTTAATTATATTGGAAGAACAATGTATAATTACCACAAAAATGATGTAATAAATAGTTAACTACGCAATTTTTCATTGTTGCTTTGGGTAGGTGTTTTTATCTGAAGTTATATAGAGAAAAATCAAATTTGAGATCTTTTATGTAAAGCAATTTTAAACTAATGTATTTCAAAGAGAAAAATAAACTATGCAAAATTATGTTATATATTGCTACATCAAAGAGTCAACAAAATAGAAAATCGATAAAAAAAAATCCTTTCTAGGTTTTTAAAAAGAAGAGAAAAAAAAGTATTAACAGGTGGTTCCTCTGCGAAACCACTGCCCGTTAAAGGGTTAAGAAAGTTTTACACGTATGCTTAGCCTATGCTCACAATTTGTTACCTTGCAACCAGTGGCGTGCGGTAGGTGTTCATGCAGGGTGTGCAGAGAGCAACAACAACAATAATAAAAAAAACCATAAAAATGCACAGTAAACACTTCTTTAACGTCTATTATTCATTTGTACACAAAATCCATAAGTCTATCAGTATTACTAATCAAATAACGAAAAGCTTATATTTCCACGAAAAACATATTTTTAGCAAACGTAGCACCACACGGCGCCCGCCGCTGCGGTGCCTCATCCGGATGCTCATGGGTGCCGACAAACCGAACGTCTATTCCACGTGCAGAGGATTTCGCTGCACGCTGGTTCAATAGAACGAAATGTTTCTCGTTCGGTCAGTGGATTAAATTATATTTATTAATAGTTTTTAACATTTGGGAATCCTATATTCTGCGAAAAAC
The DNA here is from genome assembly GCA_032207245.1 of Pardosa pseudoannulata. NCBI lineage: Eukaryota > Metazoa > Arthropoda > Arachnida > Araneae > Lycosidae > Pardosa > Pardosa pseudoannulata. Next base: position 121,000,027 of record CM063500.1, on the reverse strand, counting down.
ATCTTGACAATTTTTAAAAACAAAACCAAGGATAGGGTGTTACAGATATAACATATATACTGCCTGTAAAACACAATGAATGGTAAAATTTGGACTATTCTATTAGAATTCGTTTCTTTTTTGTCTAACAAAACAACATTGTTTTTCAGCGAATTATTTCTATAAATATAATACATCCCCGAAATTACTTTACCCCAGTAAAACATTTCCCTTTATATTGATGAAATACTTCTTTTACATTTCCACGAAAACAAAATCTTACAATATATAAATTTAAACATGAACCGTCTGCAAAATCGTATGGCCAGTTAATCAGTTAAAAAACCAAAAGCGCTTCAGCACGTAAGTCCCCGCTCTAATACAACGCTTAATAAACCGTACTTTCGGATGATTCTGAATGCCAAGTGCAGGAAAAATAGCTGCACTTGCCTCAGTGCCATAGTATGCTGTGCTTCTCCAGTAGCCCATACACATAAAGCGTGATTTTCTATTAGTGCGCCGTGCGAACACATAAAAATTTCTTAAGTTTGTTTACTTTTGAACGCGTTACGTGGTGCAGCACCTAGTACCGCACGCACTGCGGGAATGCAAGCAAGCAAATCAACATAATATTTGAATATATTATAAATAATATTTATTATATACCATATAAAGATAGGTAGACATAGGTGCAGAAAATTATTCTCTCTCATAATTTTGCTAGTGTGTGCAGTGCACACACTGCACATATGGACCGCACGTCACTGCTTGCAACAGAACCGCCCTCTAGTGTCTACCCAAAGAAACTGTCGTCAGTCGATCTGCAACAGCGGTTAGGATACGTTAGTTGTCCGATGTCTAGGACTCTTGTTTAAATTTAATTGTTGTTTCTAGATTTCAATGTTTAGGTGTTGTTTTCTAACTGTTTTGGGCTCTTTTAAAATAGGCCGACAAAAAGTCGAGGGTTGCCCTTTGTTAGTGTTTATTGAAGAGCGGTTGTAAACACTAAAAAATTCGTGCCAAACAAATGCTTTTAAATTTATAAATGAACAGTTGAAATTTGTAGACCTTGGAACAAATTTTCCCTTAGACGTATAAAAGTAATTTCTCGCATACGGCCTGTATTAAATTTATAACTCATGTGTGAAATGGTGCTGGAAGTCATTGACACCACGAATCTTCAGGGCTGTCCCTAAATCCCAATCGGTTCAGGGACATCCTAATCGGTACCAGGGGGTGGAAATGTCTCCAGAACAACACGTTGCAAGGCATCTCAAATAGGCTGAATAATGTTCATGTCTAAAGATTTTGGTATCCACAGGAAGTATTTAAAATCTGAAGAGTGTTACTGAGGCCACTCTGTAGAAATTCTTGACGTGTTGGATGAAACAGCAGGTCCGGCAGGACTGCTGGATTTCTCCAAGTCCATCGGAATGCACAACGGACTTTAATGGGTTCAGGTAGGGGTGGTATTTGTGGGGATCTTCAGTGCATTATATATGTTAGGTCACGCACATTATAAATATAAAGATTGCTGTATTGATGTCGACACTATTTTTCGCCGTCCCCTACGAATAAACTGTTTCTTTATAATCAGCCCATTATTTTAAGATCAGACGGGGAACATGCATGCATTATGGAACTCTTATTTATACGACGCTCATCCAGAAAGTAAGTTTCCCTACTTAAAAGCAAAAAAGAACTCACACTTTCACGGACATATTTATTGGCAACATGTACAGCCACGTTTCAGCTATTTTTGAACATAGCCACCACTAGAATGGAGACACTTATCGTATTGTGGGATCCACTTTTGTATCTTTCTGTCGTATAACTCGGCAGCCTGTGAACGAGAGCAGTCTTCCCGTCCCAGAACACCTTGCACGTCCGTTTCCGTACCGACAGCGTCTGTTTGAAGTTGGTCCCGACCGAAGATCCACTATGATGCCAATGCATCGACTTCTGCTTGGTTTCTAGAGTAAAGTGTGCAATCCAAGTCTCGTTGCTGTCGAGGACAATCCCGTCGAGGAACGCGTCGCCGTCGTCGTGATACCGTAGCAGAAATTTCAGGGCTACTCCTAAACGTTGAATTTTGTGTTCGGGTGTCGGTTTCGGCTCGTACACCTGACGATGAATTTCAACGGTCGCAATGTTTTGTTCATTCGAGATCGCCGACCGAACCATGCAGAGGGAGAAGGAATTCGAGTTTCCATTTCGGACCACTGCTACACCGCTACTGCAGGCATACGATTGATACGTCATAAATCTGTTACGCACGCGCAATTGATACGGCTAATGACGTTTAATTTAAAGGGGAAAACATCGGGAAACTTACTTTCTGGATTTCGCCTCGTAGGATGCTAGCTTTTCTTTTTTGAATTTATGCATGTGAAATGTTCATATTTGAGTTTGAAAAAGAATATACCAAAATTTATCACAAGCAGTTTTAAATTTAATATACTTTTTTTCACCATTTCAAACGGAAACATAGCATGCTAGAGAATTTCCCAATCAATCACATGGAGTCATTTGTTTAAAGAACTTTTAAAATACGAGCCGTCCAAAGAGAATTTTGATTTTCCCCATAGGTTAACATGGAGCGGGAGAAATCCAATACGGCAAGTGCACACTCACCTTAAAATAGGGACGAAATGTTCTTTTCACAACTACGAAATATTCACCCTTAGCTCTCCGCCCGTTTTTGTAGCACTGCCCGATATATTCTATTGATAATAACTCCAATAAAAGTCCTCTTCCACCGCACGCCAAATAGAATAACTAGATATTTCTTTATTCTTTGGAACATTTTTCTAAGTCATTATTGGTTTCTTTTATGATTTCACTGACCAGTTCGTTTGTGAAAAATAATTTGAAATAGTGTGTCGGCTGTACAATATTTGTGTGGTCCAACGACCTTTGGCGATACACTAAATCGTATTCTATTCGGAATATCGAATTCTTCCGTGACATCGCGCCCTTCATCTAAGTCTGTCCGCTTTCACGTTTAATAACTACCATTCGTCGTCTGTTTGGAAGTCTACCACTACTGGAAGTGTCAGAATTATATTCGACATTCTCTTCCACTCTATATCTTCACTATCACTCAAAACTCTCTGTTCTCATCCCAATAATTATTTTTCTCGATGTTGCTAACCCTAAAATGGGTCCAATCATGTTTCCATAGTAACAGTAGCGAGACTGAGCACGTTTTAACTACAGATTAACTACATAACGCACGTTTTAACTACGTAATTTATGAATCCGAAGCAAACAACGTGAGTAGCGATAACTCTCCAAATGTCGGACCGATTCAAAAGGAAAGACCAAACTGGCCGATAAACGATATCGGCCGTTCGAAAACGACCCAATCGTCGTTGAATCGGTGGGTGGGAAAGCGAGTAGATCATCTTAGTGCATTTGATGTTGCGCCGCCGATGTCGGAGAACGACAGTCTTCGAAGATTGATCGCTGTCGTGTCGGTAAGTGGGAAAACGCTCGAAGAATACACGGCTTCTTTGTAATCATTAAAATTCGCGTAATCTAGCATTCTTTTGCAAGCCGGTAATTTTGAAAAAAGAAAACGTATGTAATATTTGTAGAACTTGCTTCGAAGTATTTTCTTTTAAAAATATGTGTGTTGAAAGTTTTATTTCAGCATTTGATCAAAGTTTTGAAACAGCACGAAAAGGACGGCCTGTGTGCGATATGGTTTTCGAAACCCTACATCTTTGTGTACGGCGAAGAGGCAACGAAGGTAAGGGAACTTTCATATCGTTCTCGAGAATAATTTCGAAACTTATAAATTAAAAAATAAAATGACTTAAAGCAAACAGACTTTATTTATATGACTGCTTTTACGGCTTTCGGTTTGGAGTAACTAAACATAGTAATTAGCAAACAAACTGTAACAAAAAAATTTCTTAACGAGACCTAGCCAGAATTTTTTTCCGAGTCATTACCAAAGTAAAAACATTACACACACCTACTAAGTACATGCACTCATCTATAGTTTTGCATTTATACATAAATACGTCATAAAAGGGATCATCTACATTGAACGTCATTTCACTGAATTTTGAAAAATAGGTTGGCAACCACTTTGTGCCTTTAAGTTTTTACTATGTACAGTCAGTACCGGCTATAGGGTCACCCCTCTTATAGGGTCCGTTTTCTAAATTTCCGTCTCACTTAATAGGGAACACGTGTTAAAATGCACCGTTTATAGAGTCATTTTCTTTTTCTTATTACCGGTTATAGGGTCAGTTTCATATTTTCAACGCTTTTCCACTTTTTTTTTTTTTCCCCTAAGAAGTCAGTGCGAAATTAGAGAGGACCTAACCTCCATAATAATAATAACCTTCCTGTTATTAGGAAATCCTATGATCGATCTGTTAATAACGGAACTCAGATAATTAATAATGGAAATAGTAATTCTTATAATAGCATGACTGTTTCTCAAAGTCGGTACGAGCCTAAAACTAATAATTCAAATGTCAAAGAAATTATAGAATTTGGAATTTTAATCAAAGAAATTAAAACTTTACTTAACTTTCAAAATCTAAAAAATAGGATCAATTCATTAAAAATTCCTCATCAATAACTTAAGTTATTGATGACGATATTGATATAAGAAAACGGCGGACTCTAAGGAACGCCAATCTTTTTTGCTGCACTTATGTTCCACCCTTACGTGAGGTATTTTTTTTTAATCCCCATGCTAGTTTACTCAACACTGTTCGGTTTTTCTGATCTCTGCTTACCAGTTCTACGACATTTGAGGGCTAGACCCAGGCAGCGTCGTATAATCTTGTTTTCTGTGGATTCGGAGAGGACCTAAATTCAAGCTTTTATATTCCTCCCTTTCCCCCTTTCTTGTTTGTGTAGACTCATCGTCGGAATTTCTCACCTCTCTCAGTTCTGTTGCTCCCTGACAAGAGGTGGACGTGTCTGTTTATGGGTTGACGTGATCTCTCCCTGCTTAAGTGGAAATGGAGACGAAGCAAGTGAAGGAAAATTTTGTTGCATTCGGATCCTGCGTCACGAATAAGAACGTTCGTTTTTTAATGACGGCTTCAAAAAGAAAGAAATGATCATTGGCTGCCAAAAATGAATGGATTGAAAATTTTAAAAAAATATAACCTTTCGAAGGCTGATCCGATTATTCGGACGGCATTAAATGACAATTTAGCTGCCGAACTTGGGTCCTCCAGTGTTGAAATGGGTGATCAGCGCTTGCCACCTTATGGGAATGTCGATAAGGCTCATCTGTTATGGATTAAAAATACACGGTAGAGGCACAATGGGGTTGTATTGTTTCGCATATAGGGTCACCCCGCTTATAGGGTACGATTTTTCGGGACCGCTGAGCTGACCCTATAACCCATGAAGACTGTACAAATTTGCTTGGCAGATACTGGAACCTATTTCACTGATTTGCCAGATGAATGTAAACAAAATAATTCTACGGATAACTAGGGCAACAAAAAATATTGAGAAGGAATTATGACATATCCTTACATTCTTCTTTCAAAAAATGACATGCCTTGTAGAACAACAAAATTCGAAAACTGTACGACACAATCGGTCATTTATAATAGGAGATTAATTCTTCTAGCTTCTCAAGCGAGCTAATTCGAACCTTTCCAAGTAATAACGAATAAAATGACCTTTTATTATGCACATTTTATGACTGAGTTTAAGTGCAATACGGCAACATTTTTATAAAAAAGCGTGAAATCTACCTAAACACCGATGAAGTCTCGTGATCTGCAATATCGCGTACGCTGATCAGAAGAAGAAGTTCTTTATTCAAATTTCACGTTACACCCATTGGCACAATTAAGAATTTAATTTCCGTATTGATTTGCATTTGTTAACACTCTATTTTCTATAACACAGCGCCCAATATTCCCCTAGCGTCGACTTTTGGAACTCATTTGTGTTTTCGGGGAATCCTTCGTCCCCCGTCTTGTTTAATCTTCCTACAAAATGGGGTGTCATTCTCGCAAATAGATCGAGCTACAGAACACTGTGAGCACTGTCAGTTTAATTATGGCCACCCGGTATATATATATATATATATATATATATATATATATATATATATATATATATATATATATATATATATATATATATATATATATATATATACACATACATACGCATAAATAATGCTTATTGCCTGATTTCCCGCTTAAGAAGTTTTAATCAGTTATGCCCTTGGAAAACTTCTTAAGCGGGTTTCACTGTCGAGGAGAGCTCAGAAACCTGTACTCCTCCCTATAAGTAGATCCTTGTTAGGATCCTTGTTAGATTAGGATCCTAATTACAGTCAACTAAAAAGCAGTTTGTATCATTTTTATATTTTCTTTGAACAATTTTCTTTTTCGGCCTAGATAAATGAGTCTTTCAGATAATCTGCCTTTCGAGTAACTGCTATATTTATAACTTTGTGATTTAGATCGAATTTTTTTAAGAATTCGAACCTCGATAGATTTTTGGGTAGGTAGTCCTGATTTTTGAAGCTGTACAATTTGTAACAGTGATTTATTTTCACTTCCTAGTTGTTGATCAATGACCCAGCGACTGTTGACAAGCCAAGCATATACAGACAGTTCGATTTTTGTCTCAAAGATGCTCTTTTCACTTGGTAAGATTCTTTAAATGTTTCGATTATCCGCTCATATTTTCTTGTGAGTATTTCGGCGTTCGCTACAGAATCCCGAAAGTGAATATAGTCATTCTCTCGCACTTTTTGCTGATTAAGCTGATTTTTGCTTTTCAATTCTTTACGTGTCTCTTTTTTTATCACTATTTTTTTCTATGTGCTGGTCTCGTCTGGCAGAGTGCCAAAATATTCTTCTTTCGATAGATTAGGAAGAGATGGATATTTCATGTGGAGTTTCGGGAGATATTGAACTTTTAACCGAAAGACTAAAAATATTTGTAAAATCCAAGAATTTTGTGAAAAAATGGAATGATAAAAATTATTGAAAATGGCGATGCTAGAGGCTTACGTACTGTTTTGTTTGTAGCCGCTTGAGAGCTGTCCTATTTGTTATATATGTATATATATATATATATATATATATATACACAACTATTTCCCTTAGTTACAATAATTATGTAGCCATTATTATTTTTACTTTCCCGGGCAAGGAGAAACCTAAACAGCTAGCAGTACGATGCAGTCTGGCCATGGAACAAGACCGGCACAAGTCTAATTAAAACTTAATTTCAGAGTTGCTGGAACGGACATTTTTACGAGTCAACGACAGACAAGAAAAAAAGACACAAAAATCCCTCTGCTCGAACAGAGGTGCACCCGGGGGTGAATACGGAAAGAATTTTCCCACTTACTCGGCGAATTTAAGTGCAAGATCAGGAAAAACGCGTAGCCATTTGCTGGTGACAGCTAGGAAACGTATCGAATGGACAGAAAATGGACATCTATTCAGACAAAGCTTTGGGAAATGGGTTGGAAGAATTCTGAGTCGAGATGAAGAAATTTTGAGGCTGCGAAAATAGATTTAAAGGAATTAGAATGGGGGAGAGGAGGTTTTTAAAGAGATATTAAAATGAAATAATTTTAATATATTACATATACATATATATATATCTGTGTATATATATATATATATATATATATATATATGTGTGTGTGTGTGTGTGTGTGTGTGTGTGTGTGTGTGTGTGACGACCGTTGCCGTCACATCATCTATCATAATCAAATGTAGTCGTGTCCATTGGGAGTCCATTATGAAAGAGGCGAAGAGTGGCACCAACAGCTTCGACTGACTTCGTTTATTCCTGTCACACATGATTACAATGAAAGCACATATCGAACAACCAGAATCACGAATAACAACCATTCGAACCTTGGTGCTCGCCTATTTAAAAACATTTCAAAACCGGAATCGACGTCATGATTGCGTCAAGAGGCAGCCATTCATGCCGCATAGAAAGTTCTCGCCAATTCTAAAAACCCATCCCGCTGACAGAGTGTCGTGTGCAAATCCCAACACGAGAAAAAGAATTAACATATAGAATTTTGAAACCAAAACCGAAATATTTTAAGCAACGCGCCTCATTATTATATATATATATATATATATATAACAATTATTTTCCTCTATTTAAAATAACTATGTAGCCCCTATTATTTTTTTCACTTGCCTGAGCAAAGAGAAACCTAAACACCTAGCAGTAAATACGATGCAGTCGGGCCATGGAACGAGACGGGTACAAGTCTCATTAAAACTTTATTTCAGAGCTACTAAAACGGACATCTTTACTAGTCAACGACAGACAAAGGACATAGAAACCACTCTGCTCGAACAGAGGTGAACCGAGAGCGAAGACAGATAGAATGTTCCCACTGACTCGGCGAATCGAAGTGCAAGATCAGGAACGACGGCTGGGAAACGCGTCGAATAGACAGAAAATGGACATCTATAGGATAGAAATCTTTGGGAAATGGATCGAAATAATTTGAAGTCGAGGACGCTCCTCCGATTATGACATTGAGAGGCTGGGAAAAAGATTTCAAGGAATGCGATTGGGAGAGAAGAGATTTATAAGGAAATATTAAAGTGAAATAATTTTGATATATTACATGCATATAAATTTATATATACATATATGTGTGCATCCATACATTTACACGTGATAAAGTTAGACCTTTGATAGTGTCCTTTTATTTCAGTAATGGCCAGAAATGGCGAAGAATGCGAATGCTGATCAGTCCCGCTTTCCAAGTGTCTGTCATACGGGATAATATAGACGTGTATAACGAATACTCCGCCAAATTGGTGCAAGATTTGAAAACGGCCCAACCGCACGAAACCACCAAGCACGTCAAAAAATGCGCCGCACACGCCTTCGTGGGTAAGACGCTTCTCAAAACTGCCTTATTTATCTCTCTCTCAAATGGCATCATTGTTTGGACCATCCACAAGTTTCCACTGATGGTTTAGCACAGTAGCATGGCCTGAATGAAGACGGAGTTGCACAAAAATATAAAAATATCAAAGTTTATTTTTTTTCTTTCTCAAAACAACGTAAATAAAAAACAGAACATCCAAACCAGTTGGCCGATAATACAAAACTAAGTTGCAAATTAAACATTCTGGCAAGTCACCAATTTATGTAACTTACCGATGGAAAAAAACTATATCGAAGAAGCGAAAACACGACGAGCAACATGCAACAACAGGCAAAAGCTGAACGTAAAGTGCCCCCCTTTATACTACACGAGTGAATCGGGACGTCTAATTTTGGGTGATTACACTTCCGGTAGAAAATTGCTTGGCTCAATAGCGCCATCTATTCTCTAATATAATAACTAAAACTACTTAATTGGACTGTTATTTTATTTACATTTTTGACAATATTTTCAGTCCATTTTCTCCTTTTTATTTGAATTTTATTTAATTTTTTATTTTTCTTAGTTTTTGTCGTTTTAAGGTTATAAAATTAGTTTCTGCTAAGAAATGAGCTCGAGAAGTGCTAGTATTTATAATATTTTATTGTAATTAATTTACTAATTTTAATATTTATTATTATTTTATAATTTAATATTTTATTTTATTTCTAATATTTTTTTTTACATTTTTGACAATTTTTAAAATTGATTTTTATTTTTAACTGTCAATTTTTTCTTCTTTTTTATTATTTTAAAATCAATTTTTAACATTATGAACGTTATACCTCAAGCTGTCTATATTGGGCAGCAAACAGCCCGATTTTCAAAGATAAAAACATTGTTCTGAAAAAATGTTATAATATAATAATTTAGAAATTTACATTTTTCTATCAAAGAATATTCATAAGTTTAAATTTTACTGTTCCTCTCAAAAGTATACAGCCATATTGAATCATTATTTCACTTAATAAAGAGTAAAAGAGAATTTTTCTTGAATATTCTTTGATAGAAAAATATAAGCTTCTAAAGTACTATATTGAAGTATATTTTAATGAGTAATTTTCTCATGCTTAAATCAGGCTATTTACTGTCCATTACAGTAAACTGAGAACATTGTCTGAATAATGTATTTGATTTGCTATCCACATTTGCTTCACCTTCCATGTTTAGCACGTAGTATTAAGAATCCTCGACACGTGCTCGCGATTACTTAAATAGGTTTTTAGTTAATAGATGGCGCCAGTGATACTGGAAGTGTAAGCACCCAAAATTGTTAGATTAGTTTAAACATTTTTCAGTATTTACATTAAATATATACATTATTCTAGTATTTCTAATATTTTCTAGTATTCTAGCGTTGGGAATTTTAAACATGTATTTTAAATTTTTAACAGTTAAATTGCTTTCATAAATAAAAATACAAATTTTTTTTTCACATCAACAAGTATTTTTATGATCAAGTTATGACTCGTTTGTTTTGTGTTTTGTCATTTGAATTTAAAAAAAATTTTGAAATAGAAAATTATAAATTTTGAATATAAGTGATGCTATTTTTGAACATTTTTAATAAAAGATGTGATTTCTCAAACAGTTAAAATATTTTGTTGAAAATTATTATGAATAATTTTGAGTTGTATGACAAAGCCATATAAAATGTAAATCCTAGTGCTAAAAAAGATTTGTTAAAAACTCAACGTGTGATTTTGAAGGACACAAATGTTTTACCAAATGTAAATGAAAGCAAGATTTTAGGGATTGCTGTCCAGCGTATAAGAAATGGGTTGCGTCAAAAATATGGAATAATTTAATTTATTTAAAAATTACACCTTTTGAAAAAACCCCATTTTCTTACTAAATTTTCTTCATTTATTAGAAATTTTATAAAACCTTCTCCAAGAATCAGTTTTTTAAGTGCAATTCTCTATGATAATACAAAAAATAAAACTTAAAATGTAAAAACGTGAACTCGTTTCTACGTTTAAAGAAAAAAGTTCTCCGAACGTAGACCTTAAATTGTTTTTACGTTTTCAGCATTCTTAAGATATTAGAAATAACGATACCTGGCAACAGTTTCAGACTGCTAATTTTTCGCTGATGTTTTTGAGCACTCCAAAATTAAATTTGCATTTGTCTATTTTTTTTTAATTTACAGTATCATTCTATATTCAAGACATAATTACTATGAAAAAGCTCTTACTGTTTTTATTTAGTAGTAATTTCTCATTTTTAACGTCGAATTCAAGAGATTTTGAAAAAAAAAATTCTATAGCCTTTCCGAGGATTCTTTGGCATATAAATTTCCAAATTTTTTTTTCTCCCCAAAACTCACCGAATCCAGTATAATTGTCAACAAATATAATCTAAATTTCCGTGTATGGCAATTATGACCCAGTCTTTTTTTTTATCAGTGAAGAATGTTATACCCACATGTTGATTCTCTTGGATCCTTCTTTTTCAACTCCTCTTCTTAGCCCACTCTCCTGTTTCTAATCATGGATCTTGTTGGTGCTTGCAGCTTGCGTGCGTGGCGTGCTTGCAGCGTGGCGTTTGAAATCTGGCGAGGGGATCGTAACTCAACAAATTGATACATAAACAAAAACAACATTTTGAGGAAAAATTTTACAAAAATTGAATATTTAAAATCTAATTGAATTAACAAAGAAAACACATAACATTCATACTAAATAGACTGAAACATTCACTTAATCACAAATTAAATAAACTGAGTGTGATTTTCATCACAAATTTGTGATTTAGTGTAAATTGTAAAATTAATTAAAAAAAACTGTATTTTGAGTGGAGGTTGAAGAGGAGTTGTAAAATTGAAATTTTTTTTCATATCTCAAAGAAAAAGATAAATTCTCGATAAACAATATTATATCACTATTCTGTTGCGATATAGTGGGTTATTTAGCGTTTTGAAATAATTTTCTCCGGGAACCCGCGCGAAAGTTGAGTTATCCAGAAAAATCGCAGTCCATCGAAAACTACTTTGTTTTTAGGAACGATACTTTTTTTATTTTACACTTTAATATATACTGTAGGATTATTTAACACAAAAAAAAAACAATATTTTTATGAAGTCACAAAAATAAACGATTTTTAAAATGAAAGTCCGATAATCGCCTATTTCTTCGTCACTCTCTTTGTCACGACGGCTCATTTGATCCATTTTGAATTCGACAATAAAAAACCAAGCTTCCAATGGACAAAACGCGACGCTGGAGCTAGTAATTCGATGGAAGACGAAATAACGCGACCAAAGACCTAGTCACTCGACAATCATAACTTGTGGAAAGAAAAAATGCATAGCTAAGCAAACAACAAGCATATAATGTCCATATAATTAACATCCATATAATTATACGTATTGAGTAGATTTGTGGTGGTGAGCGTGTATCCACCGAAAATCTACTAAATTCGTATTTTTACGTGACCCGCGCTCTAGGGACAGATTGCAAAAAAAAGGAAAAATACGTTGCCCGCACGCGAAGGGTTAAACGTGGATCCTTCTTTTATGTTTTGTTGTCTGACTCTAAATTCTCGTCAGTGAACAACATTATTTAGTAAAATATGTTTTTAACTCTTTAGAAACTATATATGGCCTCAGAGGTGACAATCCTGAAAACGAATTCAAGGTCAACCGCATGATTGAGATCATTGAAAAGTAAGTGATCCAAGCGAAGAAATGTATGTTTGTTATGATATTAATATACAGCGTATCTTCGATGCAACGACATTGAGGGGGCTCGATCGTTTAGAGGGAAAGAGGGCGATGGCGACCGATCATTTTTAATGCGCCCAGCTGTACTAATCTCAAATTATCATGAGCATTTACTGGCTTGTTTCAAACGGAAGCAAGTAGTCAGTTGAGTTTAGGACATTCAAATGTAAGTTAGAGTTGTTGTGAAATTCCTCTATAAAAAATCATTATCACATATCCCAAATATAAAAAACTGGAGGTTTAAATTTGAATAATGAAAATTTTACTGCTACATCATATTTAGAAATTATAGATAAGCTAATAGAAGAGCTTTAGATTTGACGACAGCATTAGACCCGTTCTGACATAAATCCATTCAATGTAGAAGATATGTCCTTGATTTAGTTTCTGTGTATTTCGAGCTCATAATAACGAAGACCTATTAGAAATAATAAATTTGCAAAGTGTTATTATTTTAAAAGTAGTAATGGTAAAATGTTTTTTTTAGTCGATGTAAGATCTTTTAAGGAAATGTCAAAAAATTTATTCATTTGTGAATACAATTAATCTTTGTTAAAATATAAAAAATTAAAAAAATGAACAAAGTTAATAAAAATAATTGTAAAAAAACTCTAAAAAAAATTAAAAAAATTAAAAAATAAAAATATCACAAATATAATCATTATATAAAAAAATATTATAAAAAAATTTATTAAAATAAAATATTAGAAATAAGTAATTTTCAAATTTAGTATTTAAGAACAAAATGATAAACTTAAAATAAAAAAATAAAAAATAAAAATAAAATTCAAATAGAAAGGAAGGGCAGTTTATTGTTTGTCTATTGGCTGTTGTAATAAAATGAATGCATCAGTGAGTCGAGCAAATTGCTCCTATCGGAAGTTATAAGCACCCAAAATTGGCTGTCCCGATCCACTCGTTGCCTTTGGCGACCACGAAAGTACGTGCAACCAGGGGGAACAATTTTGATCTCAGATACCTCGTTATCATGCAAAAGAAGCGGACTGTCAGCGACTGGCTCGTGCGTTATTTTTCTTACTATGTAACGTTAAATGTTTTATGTAATAAATTGTTATTTGTAATTCATATATGGCTGGCATAATTTAATAGAGCAATATCGGGCAACGTCATGACTGCTATAATGCCCTTCCGATTCATTTTCATATTTACAACAATAAACTGCCCTTTCGTTTGACACTAAAGCCACATATGTCATAAGTTGAGATGTTCCTTGCTGCGTGAAATCGTTTTATAGAGCAATTTGTCGCAACGTCACGAACTACTATAATGCCCTTCCCATTCATTTTCATTTTTAAAACAACCAATAAGGCGATTTCACGCAGTAGGTCAAATTCTCAAATTATGACAGTTCTGTCTTTAGTTTCAAACAAAAGGGCAGTTTTATTGTTTGCCTATTGGCTGTTGTAAACATGAAAACGAATGGGAAGGGCATTATAGTAGTTCGTGACATTGCGATAAATTGCTCTATACGCAAATAATAAACTGCCCTTCCGTTTGAAACTAAATCCAGAACTGTCCTAAGTTGAGATGTTCCCTGCTGCGTAAAATCGCCTTATTGTTTACATATGTATATATAATTAATAATTAGTATTATCCTTATAATTTTTTTGGCACGAAATAATCCACGTGCCTCAATATGTATTCAACCTAAAGTACTTCAGTTTTAAAAGTTTGATATGTTTATGTTACGATAATAAAAGTAAAATTTTACAGCATCCAGTTGTTAAATATAGTCAAGGTATAGAAAATATTTAAAACAAATTACAGATTACAGACATATGATAAAATAAAAAAGCTTATTTATTGAAATTAATCTGTTAATCTATTAATAAATAACACGAGACACTTATTTTATTCAAACAGTACTCAGTAAAATTTCCTTTTCAATAAGGCGATTTCACGCAGTAGGGCAAATTCTTAAATTGTGACAATCCTCGCTTTAGTTTCAAACGGAAGATCAGTTTATCGTTTGTCTATTGGCTGTTGTAAACATGAAAATGAATGGGAAGGGCACAACAGTAGTTCGTCGTGACGTTGCGACAAATTGCTCTATGTTTTTAAAAATGGAATTTATTTAATATCGGACAAAACCCTAACCGCCCACCATGATCTGTGCGAAGCAAATTAGTCTTCGTTGACTACCGTCTTACAAGAACTGGTTTACATACTTGACGGTTGTATACCAGCCATGTTGCATTTCTCTACCTCTCTGTTATCCCATTGGGAAACTGTTCTACTTCTACGTAGTTCGTCTAGAAAAATATCTTTAAACAAATCCCCTATATAATAATAGTATAAGTTACGTGTCCGTCCGTCTTGAAATTTATGATGCGGTTGAATATGGAATGAAGAGAGGCATCTATATTGGATTCTTGAGGAGTTAAGGTTAGCAATATTCAAAGCGAGTTCGAAAACGTTCGAAATCCTCCCCTTTTCCCGTTTTTGATCGTTTATTGCCATTTTTTCAAGCCCTACTTTTCTCGGTTAAGAGCAGGTGATTAAATCTGTTAATTTATTATATAATAAACAGGTGGGAAAAAAACCATTTTTTTTTCTAGCATTACGACCTCATTCCATCTCATTTAATCATTTCTTATTTTAAATTATTTAAATATCGTCTGCATTATTTTCATACTTTTCATCACTGAACTTAGATAGGACGTCAATCATTTTCTTTTATATCTGGCTTAAATAATAGATTAGGTATATGTGTGCTAATTTTAAATTGAATCAACAATTATTTTTTGTTTCTATGAAACTTTTATCGCCGATATTAATAACAAATTCTTTTACTAAAAGTCTAGGAGTCTTATTTTGCGGACTCATAATATCTAGCGTTTAAGTTATAGATCTTTGAAAATCAAGAAGTTTTTGATACACAACCACACGGTTTGCGATCGATTCGCTCCATTTTGGACATCATTCATACATACCTCCAAATTAATCACTGCCCATAAATGAAAGTTGGCAAACTAGCATGCGGTCAGTAAAGATAAACAAATGATTGAGCGTGTACCAGATCATTCACATCCCCACCCCCACCCCCACCCCCCAAAAAAAGCTTTTTTTTACCTGTCTCATAGGGTACTTTGAAATTCTGAAACATTAAAAATTTTACTGACCCGTCATATGACGGGCTATATGCTAGTATTAATAAATGATAGAGCAAAAAATTCTACATCTTAATGTATGACCACTTATTTTTTTTTAATTATGTCTGTAAAATAATTCGCATTCGAAGAAAACTACATCAAGTTTTTTCACAAACAATTTTAATTCATTATATATTTTTTTTTTTTTTGCTTTTTTTTTTTTAATTCTGCCAAGCATCACTCTCAAGAATTTTCCGCTCTATCATGCGATCAAATTTGCTTAGCGAAATCTTTAACTGCAAACCGCTCAGAATAAGAACGTCCCTCTCCCCCTTCCGTAATCATGGATTTAGAGGAATCCAATATGGCTGATGCCTAACCACATAAATTCAGATTTATATGGCATTGACCCGCTGTACCACTGCTTCACTGCTGGTGCAATAAAAAAAAAATAGACGAAAGGGGGATTGAAACGACTGGTCGTCTGCCGCACAGACCAACTAGGTTGAATAGGCTGGCAGCACTTAGTTCCGAAACTGAATTCTGTGACGACAATCAACGTTCCAGTTGTTAGGAACACCGGTCTCTCTGACGATGGTTTGGTTTTGTTTGGAGTGCTACAGTCTACCTTTTGCAACACGAGGGCTCATGAGACCAGGACCTACTGCTTAAAGTCGATTCCCAACGGCTACGAACATCCATGTCATAGTGGGATTCGAACCCACGAACTTCGGTTCCGAAGGCCTGCACCCTAACCATTCGGCCCTCGTTCGACTGGTCTCCCAGACGAACAATTTCTGCCGCTGATTGAAAAAAATATACACCAAACTTTTTTAGAACAATAGATACGTTCCTTGGAAATCCGTGTAAAATAATAAATGCGATGTAACTTTGAGAATATGTTCGACAACTTTAAAAAGTCGTGTAGAATGGAAAAATTCTACATATCTTCCCGAAACACCGTGCAAAAAAAAATAATAATGAAATCCATATTACATATTTATAAAACACTAGCTGTGGCTCAGTGGAGTTACACGGAATGAAAGAAAAAAAGCGTATATATTTAATATGTTTAATTTAATAACACTGGACCTGGTGGAATTTGAACCACTGCTCTCGTTCCTCGGTGCTGGGAACTTGACCACCGAGCCAAACATGCAGCAGCCAATCGAATTGCTGGCAGACACACACGCACAAGCGGTCAGGATAGAAATATACCCAGACTTTAGTACAATGTTATGCCAAAATTACAAGCCAATCGGTGCAATATTTTCAGAGATTTGGAGAGATAGGCCGGCTGGACAAGTCCCGATGCGTGCCAGTAGCGGGGTAGGAGTGTTCCGAAATGGAAACTCTCATTCCTTCGGTCGGTGCTCTCGAATGCACGAAGCATTGCGCCATTTGAAATTGATCGTCAGCTTCGTCAGGTCTAGGAGCCGAAACTGACAACTGAACACAAAATTCGACGCTTAGGAGAAGCACTGATATGTCTGCTACGATATCAAGATGACGGCGACGAGTTCTTCGACAGGATCGTCACGGGCAATGAGACTTGGATTTCGCACTCAATTCTGGTGGTGGCTATGTTGAAAAATGGCTGAAACATGGCTGTACTTGTTGCCAATAAATATTTCCGTGAAAGTGCGAGTTCTTTTTTTCTTTTAAATAGGGAAACTTACTTTCCGGATGCGTCTCGTAGTAGACAAGAACATTCGGCTTCGTTTTCCGTATATACCGTTATTTTTGTACCCACCAACAAACCATGTTGTTACACTAACCCGCACTAGTACGTGACCCGCGATCAAGTATCCATCGTCAGAAAACGTACTAGCACGTGTCTCGCATACAACGTGTTAATAGCTGAACTTCACAGTCGACTTCGTCATTATCAACTTATAAACTTCCCGTTGAAGTCTAACGAAATAAACAAAAAAGTCATTATAAAATTCGGGTATTTCTATAAGTACAAAATACAATATAAACAAGCCACGAATCAGACCCAATCACTCAGACGAGTATGGGCATAAACCGACCGTCTGCTGATTTCACTGCCAAAATTAGAATACCCCCCCCCCCCACAAAAAAAAGACTATTTTTTATTCGAGCTAGAACCAAAAGGCCCCTCCACATTATGGTCCACTGCCAGCCATTACCAGCGAGGGAGTATAGCTTATCGTGGTCGATGGTGGCAAACGATAAAATAGCTTTGGCGAGCGATGACTCCGGAGGCGGTTTTTATCCAAAGATCAAAGGCAGCCAGTTGCACCACTAACGTTCGCAGTAGACCCTATAGACGAATCCACGAGCTCGACTCATTGAGTGGCCCAGCCTGTGGATGCAACCCGTAAACCATCGTACCAAGATCGCCATCAGGAAGTGGTGAACAATGGGCCATTGTGTGGAGGCTACAAAAGATCTGTGTTAAAAAGCATATTGGTGAACCGTGTTGTTTCAAATCTATGTAAAAAAAAGAAAAAGCGTTGAGTGTATATATTTTCTCTGATCTAACAAGAATGCTTCCACGTTTGTAGCCACCTGCTTATCTCTAATTCTTAACCCATTTCAGACTGGGGAAGTTTGCCATCCGAAGACTGGTCAGCCCATGGTTGTATTTTGATTTCGCTTTGAACATTTTTCCTTCTGCCAGGAAGAGTCTGAAATTGTACGACGAAGTTTACGTCAGGACAAGGAAGGTAGCACGTTATCTTTAAATCTTCAAACATTCGGAATCTTCAAAACTTTGCACATTTTTGAATCGTTTGAAATATTCGAACACAGAAATCGTAAAATTGTACGCTTTTTGCAATTAATATCACACTTTTTTCAGAAAAATGTAAAAACATTAAATATATTTACTGAAAAGTGTACTGAAAAATGTATGTTTATAAGTGTGTGAGCCAACCAATCAGGGTTATTAATGGTCAGTCGTGTGACGACGTGGAGGAAGCGAAACTAATTATATACAAAGTTATATAAGAAGGGATGACGGAAGCCGGAATTCATTTTGGTGTTTCCGGACTCGCGCGATAGAAAGAACACAAGAGGATCGCCAAGTTACGCCATAAAAGGATAGAATTAACCTAAATTTATTTTAACCCTTGGCATGCGGGTGTCCTTCATCGCCAACTCAAGCGTGCAGCGGGCGTTTTTTCGTGAATCGAGCGAATGTTTAGTTATTCAGAAAAATCGCAGTCCATCGGCAAACTACTTTGTTTTTAGGAACGAAACTTTTTTTATTTTACACTTTAATATATACTGTATGATTATTAAAAAAAAAAAAATTTACGAAGTTACAAAAATAAGCGATTTTTAAAATGAAAGTCCGATCCTCTGTCGGCGCCTATTTCTTCGTCACGACGGCTCATTGGATCCATTTTGTATTCGACAATAAAAATCCGAGCTACAAATTGACAAAACACGACTCGTACGTTCTGGAGCTAGGAATTCGATGGAAGACGAAATAACGCAACCAAAGACCGAGTCACTCGACAATCCTAACTTGTGGAAAGAAAAAATGCAAAGCGTTGCATAGCAACGCAAACAACACGCCTATAATGTCACACATACATATAATTATACGTATTGAGTAGATTTGTGGTGGTTAGCGGGTATCCACCCCAAATCTACTCAATACGTATTTTTACGTGACCCGCGCTCCAGTGACAGACTGCAAAAAACGTAAAAATACGTTGCCCGCACGCGAAGTGTTAATATAGACTTATAATTATATTGGTTAGTTTTTAGGTTAAAAATATCATTACATATATACACACACAAGGTGTACAGCGACTTAAAACACTCTTTCCGATGCCCTGTATAGAAAAGTTTTTCATTGACTATCCCATTTTAAATAAAGTGAAATAAAAATAAAATATAGACAGTCATCTGTCTACAAATAAGTATTCGTACACTATTTTCCTATATTTATTGCATCGATAGAAAATGATCGACTCAGTTTTGTGGCCCAATTGCATGTTATATCCCCATCTATGTATGCTGTTACATTTGCATCTATTACCAGTCACGTGACCCTAATTGCTGTTGATTTCCGTCACGCCTTTTGTCTAATGCAGGGGAGCCCAAAACTCACACAGCTATTTATTGATTACATGAAAAGTACTCATAAAAAGTATGAATTGTGGTCATTTTTAAAAATTATTTTTTACTTTGATCTATAAATTTAATTATTTAATATAGACGAGCTTATTATAAATTGCAGTAATTAGAACTTTGTATTAAGGTATCCGTCTGTGATAAAAACGTCATTTTTTGCCAAAAATCATACTTTTTTATTTCTCTATTGTAAAATGTCAACTTTTAGGCTTCTAAACCTGTTTTTGTTTTGTCTCTACGGCATCTTAAAGAAAAGTGACACCTGTTTAAATATCAGTGACAGCCGTCGAAACAAAACGGAAGGAGCAACTTCGGAACCGGAAGTTGTGAATTTAAAGCCTTTTAAAGAGCCTTTTTGGGACAAAACTTTTTTAACTTTCGTGAAGATTAGTTGAAACATTTTTGTAGCATTTTTAATAATTAGCAACTTCGCAATTAGAAAGTTTTGAAGCAAGAAAGAGTGGGGAATTTTAAACATGCATTTTAACTTTTAAATAGTTAAAGTTGCTTTCGTGAACTTTAAACGAGTTTTTCTCAGAACGGTATTTTTAATAAAATGTGGAAACTTGAAATGGAATTTCTCAAAAAGTTCTGAAAATATTGTGTCGAAAATTATTATGAATGCTTTTGATAGTATTTACTAGTAAATAACCTAAAAGCTTTGAATTTGGATCATTTTTAATGATGTTACACTCCTAGTTAGTTATAAAGGTAATAAAAATTCGTTAAAAATTCAATGCGTACGATTTTGGAGGACCCACATTTTTTACCAAATGTAAATGAAGCAAAGATTTTAGGGGGTTCACTAGTCCAATCTATAACAAATGGATTGCGTCAAAAAATATTGAAATAATTTAATTTATTAAAAAATGAGACCTTTTGAAAAAACCCGATTTTTTTTTTTACTAAATTTTCTTCATTTATTAGAAATTTTATAAAAACTTTTACAGGAATAAATTTTTTAAGTGCAATTGTCTATGATAATATAAAAAATAAATCTAAAAATGTAAAAACACGAACTCGTTTCTACGTTTAAAGAAAAAAGTTCTCCGAACGTAGACGGATAGCTTAAAAAAGACACATGATTTCAGATCCTATCAGAAGCGAAAGAAAACGTTCTGAAAGATCTATCCGAGAATTCCGATATCGAATACAAGACCAAATCAGTAGCTGAAGTATTGTTGGAACAACACATCAGAAATCCTGCATTCAGTTTTGAGGATGTGCTGTATCAAATCCTGTCCTTAACGGCGACGGTAAGTCCCTTAAGATGTATCTCAAACTAGATTTGATTTGATTTGATTTGTTTTGGAGTGCTACAGTCTACTTTTTGCAACACGAGGGCTAATGAGACCGGAACCTACAGCTTAAGGCCGATTCCGAACGGCTACGAACATCCATGCCACTGTAGGATTCGAACCCACGAACTCCGGTACCGAAGGCCAGCACCCTAACCAATCGGCCATCTTTCGGCCTGTCTCAGAGTAGAAACCATTGATCATTTGAACTTCCTTTGAGGCAATTATTTCAGTAATAAGATGTAGTTAGAAATAAATTTTCGATAAACTATAATTCAATTTTTCAAATTGCCGGTGACCCTGTTTTCCGGAACTTCTTAACCTTTTCTTTGAAGGCATTAACCCTTTTGTGGGCTGCGGGCAGATGATTTCCCACCTACACGATCTTACCAAATACACCTGTGAAGCGCAAAACCCATTCTAATATATTGGTCTTGTTATTGAAACGACGGGAAGACTGATTCCAGCTTCGGTTTTGAGCTCTCATCCATTGTTCGAACGATCGAATACAATTAGCAGTTCTGTTTTCAAAGTTTGGAGACGTGGTGTGAGAAATAAAGGGCCCACGAAAGGGTTAAGCTATAAGTTTACAACGGGGTAGTACCTCCCCCTGCAAGCGCTGGAATTATTGCACTGAGCTGGATCCATTTAGCCGTGAGGCCCTCTAGGCGTATCCCAACGGTGGCAAGCAGATCGTACCAAACCGCTCCGCCCGGCCGACCCCCGTCTAAGGCCTTAGGCATTACGAACGAACGACAGCAGTAGAACTGCAGGAGAGAGTTTGGAATACAACTGGAAATATATACACAAGTTAAACATAAAACTCCACCAATAAAATTTTAGAACACTTTAATGAATGACAACTGAATAAAATCCCAAAAACCACTCATCGAGCTTAGCAGTTCACTAATGCAATACTAATTGTGAAACCCTCCTTTGTCCAGAACTAACGGACGAAACCAGCTGATCGGGAGTCTCCTGTTTCGACCCGTCGACAATAGCGTGGCGACGCCGAGTCTGGGTTGTTCACAGTTCGGTTCAATAGGCGTCACGCCCCTGATCGGTCGCGGTAATGATCCCGGATGATTTCATCGAGAATTCCAGAATCGCGACAGCTAGAGAATGAGAATTCAGCTAAAAAAAACTAGCTGTAACCTTAGCTGGAGTTCTCAGGTAACTGGAACTGGAACTGACCCAAAAGCGGTTGGTGGGACCGTCATTGACCACCCAGGTCTAAAAAGCCTAGAATTTTGCGACTCGGGACATTTCGAGATTATTTTACGGGGGTGCACTTTGACCTCGCGGAGGCTTCCGCGACTTTGGACCGGAGCCAGCTTTTGAGTGATTGCGTTCGGGAGACTCGCAAAGTCCGCTCCCATAAGGAACGGCAGGGTCTCGGACACCGAACGGGGAATTGATTGGGTTTGCATTGCACCCTGGAAGAACCTTCCCATTTTGTGGGATTATTTAATCTTTTTTTCCGACTGTGATCGTCGTGGTAATTCGGTGCCAGCACCGATCTTTTACATTTCTACCTGTTTTGGGAGAATTAGAACCCCTTTGTATATAATGTATATACCCCATATTTACTCCAGATAAAATAAAAGTGATTTCCAATTCTGTGATCCTTCTTCAAGCTACCTCTCACTCTAGAACATTGAAGTCGTCACATTATCAACTAAAACACATTTCAGGAAGTAGTAGTTCTTTAGTCTAGTAGAAGTAGTACAGTGGAACCTCTTTTTAGTGACCGCACGATACAACGACCATCTTAAAATGTCCCAATTATTTGACCATAGGAATAATGTTCATTTCGAATCATTACAACGACAACAAGCGTATTATTTTTCGTTAGAGCGACCGCCCATTTTATTCCGCAGAACTCGTGAGCAAGTGGGCTATTTCAAAATTATTGTACTGGGGTGCAACTTCAAGAAACCTGTACTCCTCTCTTTGCGATTGCTTAAAGGAGGGGAGGGGGCGTGAGGAAAAGAGGAGAACTAAATCTTCCATTATCTTTTGAAGCGTTTGGTGCTTCAAAAGATAATGGGAAAAGGAAACTTTAAGTGCTTCAAAGGAAACTTTACTTCAAAGGAAACTTTACAGTGCTGCAGAGAAAATTCGAATGAGGACGATTTTATTGCGAGTATTACCAGAAACGAAGAAATCTGGTATTCCGACGACGGAGAAGAAATTGTCCAAGCTTTTGAAAAAATGAACGAAAAAGAAGCCTTCGATGGAATCCATGCCTTGCGTCCATATTTTGAAGGACAATTGAATTCTGAAGATTTCTCTCAAAATTTAACGGACATGGAATCAGTGACAATGAAAAATTCCCGAATGAACTCGAAACGGGCGTCAATCAGTTTTTTTTTTTCAAAAATTCAGTAATGGAAATACAAATAAATAGAAGTGTTCTCTAGGTATGGACTGTTGCATCATTTCTTTGCTCAATTATTTTTATTATTTTTTCAATTCGTTACAACGACCATGTGATGTTGGTTCCTCATGGGGTCGTTATACCAAGGTTCTATTGTAGTTCTTTATTGGCCTTAAATTTGGGATAAATGGTGTTGAAAAGCAGATTAAAGTACAAGCTTTCCTATAAAAAATTCAAATTAATTTTAGGAAATCCTCTTCTGTATTTTCAATTTTAAAACTGTACTTAAAAAGGCAGAGTACCTTCAGAGATGAAAAGTTTTCAAACAAATATCTTGATTTTTATTCAGTACTAGGAATGACGTCGCATTACTAGAAATGATTGCTTCTCTCAGTTATGATGCGATAAATTAACCGTTTGCGTTAAACCGGGGAAAATAATGATTGGAATAATGACACGAAACGCTCGAAAAAGGGGGAAGGAATGGATTTCGAACGTTAAAAAATTTACAAAAACCTTCCCAGGGATATACCTAACAATTTCCAAAATTTTCACGGCGATTGCATGTATGGTTATTGAGTCTACAGAGTACAGAGAGACAGACACAAATTCCTTTTTATATATATAGATAACACAAAGTACCTCTCTGTTTACATTATAAATTTTCCTAGATAATCAACAAGGGTCTGTATTTACAGTAATTATTTAGTTTTGTTAAAGGAATCAAGACATTTTAAGAAATGGAAAACATGCAAACTAAGTAAAAAAAAAAAAGTAAAAATTCACGAACCCGCAAAAAACTTTCAAGATATGTAAATTAGAAACTAATTTTTTAATATCAAATAGAAGTTAATTTTCATTTTCTATTCATTGAATCTCATTTACAGTATAACGAGCAATGGATTTGATTTTACACCACGAAACTAATTTTTTATTAGAAAAACGTTAAGTGTTTTTAATCTCCTATACATTTTAAAATATTGAATTCCTTTTTTCGAGTTATAGTTTACAGAATAAAACAGACATTTTACCGTTAGTTATAAGATCAGTTATAAAAATTTGACCTATATCTCTCTCGATATAAATAACTAGACACATTTAATTATTTATTTATTTATCAATTTGCATATGTATATATATTTATATACATATATACATATCCGTTTCTTCAAAGTAAATATTGCTCGGAGTCGAAATGACTAACGCGCATTCTACTGTTGAAGAACTTGTAAAAACTGGATTCTTAAAGTATTGTGACGACTTCAATGTTCTCGAGTGAAGAAGGATCACAGTCACGATAAAATTGGAAATCACTTTTATTCTTTCTGGATTAAATACGGTTATTGTGGCAGCTGGTCACAAGAGGGGCGGTCATTCTCAGGACACGTGCGAATTTTTTCGCCTGAAAAAAGCTGGTGTTCCAGACCCAGAGGGGTTTCGGATTTTTACGTCCCTGCATACATTTGTGTGGAATGCCGGCTATCATTCAGGAGTCCGGTCCGCTGACCACTCCCTTGCTCTCAGCCCTTTTTCTCCCCCCCCCCTCTTTTTGCGAGGGGTCCTTCAAGAAGAAGGCAGTTGGTTGTCGGGGGCTGGAGGGTAGAGAAGGTTGTTTCTCTCTCCCAAACGATGTTGTTTTATATCATGTATGTATTGTAGATAGTCGAGATAATAAAGTCTAGGACTTTAAGCGATTTCTTTTACTAAGCCCCCACAAACACAGAGGTGTACGTATGTTGCAACGTTACACTATATACAAGGGGATTCTAATCTCCCACAAACAAGTCGAAATGCAAAGGATAACATCACGACGATCACAGTCAAAAGAAAAAGAGATTCAATAATCTCACACAAGTTGGAAGGCATTTCCAGGGTGCAACGCAAACCCAATCTATCCCCCGTTCGGTTTCCGAGACCCTGCCGCTCCCTATAGGAGCGGACTTGACGAATCTCCAGAACTTAATCGCTAGATAGCTGGCTCCCAAAGAGAAAAGACGCGAAAGCCACCACGAGGTCATAGCACCTACATCAAAGAAAATGTCGAAAAGAACCCGAGTCGCAAAATTCTAGGCTTTTTATACCTGGGAGTCAGTTACGGTCCCGCCAACCGTTTTCTGGTCAGTTAAGATCCCAGTTACCTGAGAACTCCAGCTAAGGTTACAACTAATTTTTTTAGTTGAATTCTCATTCTTTGGCTGTCATAGTGGAGGCTTCTCCAGGCAATCCTCCGGAGGTCATTACCGGCAACCGATCAGGGGCGTGACGCCTATTCAACTGAACTGTCACCATCCCAGACACTGTCGCCAAGCTATTGTAGCCAGTCGGAACAGGAGGCTTCCAATCGGCTGACGTCGGTCGTTAGTTCTGGGCAAAGGGGGGTCTTCACAGTATCAAAACTTTTTGCTATATGATGAATCGAAAAAAGGCTGTTATAACGAATTCTTTTCAGGTACCCCCTTAAAAATCAAGCATCACAATTCTCTCGTTCACCGTGTCCGTTCCATTTTCAATGCTTGTCCCCACTTTCAAAAGTAATTGCATTTCATTTTTTTTTTTTTTAATTTAAGAATGCCGAGAGTGTTTCCGTGTCAATCATGTGGTGCCTGTTTCTGCTCGGTCATTACCCAGACGTCCAAGAGAAGGCTTACAACGAAGTGATCGCTGAGACGGGGGAGACCGTCGACTTCAACGAATTGCGGAAATTGGTCTACTTAGAAAGCGTTATCAAGGTAAGACTTTCGGAACAAATTTATGTTCCTTTGACGCTTTTTAATCCGTACAATATAAAATCTGCAGTTCCAAACGGTGGGAAGGCACCCAAACACAAAAATAGTAACAGAGAAATGTCGTCGACAACAAGGTGAAAACCGCGACGCATTCCATAGAATCGAATGAAACCGACACCGTTTTGACTTCGAAAGCGAACGAACGTACAATTGGATGAAAGTATATCTTTACAGCCACCATACACGTTTCTTATACGGTGTTATATGAGCTGAATATACGAGGCGCATCTAGAAAGTAAGTTCCCAATTTAAAAGAAAAAAGAACTCGCACTTTCACGGACATATTTATTGGCAACAAGTACAGCCATGTTTCAGGTACAGTTCAACATAGCCACCAGCAGAATGGAGACGCTCGTCGTATTGTGGGATCCACTTTTGTATACCTCTGTCGTAGAACTCTGCCGCCTGCGAACGGAACCAGTCTTCCCATCCCAGAATACCGTGCACGCCCCTTTCCGTGCCAATGCATCGACTGCTGCTCGGTTTCCGGGGTAAAGTGCGACATCCGAGTCTCGTTGCCCGCGACGATCCTGTCGAGGAACTCGTCGCCGTCGTCGCGATACAGTAGTCGAAGTGTCAGTGCTGCTCCTAAGCGTCGAATTTTGTGCTTGGGTATCTGTTTCGGCTCATAGACCTGGCAGAGCTGACGATGAATTTCAACTCGCGCAATGCTTTGTGCATTCGAGAACACCGACCGAACCTTGCAGGCGGCGAGAGAAGGAATGAGAGTTTCCGTTTCGAACCACTGTTACCCCGCTACTGGCAAGAATCAAGACGTGTCCAGCAGGCATAGGATTGATACGTCATAGATCTGTTACGCACGCGCAATTGATACGGCTAATGACGTTTAATTTAAAGAGGAAAACATCGGGAAACTTAATTTCAGGATGCGCCTAGTAATTACAGATTTCTCATCGAACATTTGCATTTATCGCGTTTATGCCAAACAAGAATCCGTTAGCACGATAAGTAGATAAGCACACACAATTCAATTGAATGGGATTTAATACAATGTATGCAGATAGGTAGTAGAAGTGGCGTATTATCTATTAAATTATCTAAATTGTATTAAAGAGTAATTTTGACTTATGTTTATTTTTTGCTGAGCTTTTATTGTAGGAAGGGCATCACTTGTTTCCGCCGAAATCCTAATGTTCGAAACCTCAGGAATTAAGGAATAAAATGAATGTAAAGTTTCACGCAGAATGGATTAACCCCTTGTTCCTCGCGCAGGATGGAAATTCGATACTACTGTCCACATCGGGATGTTTGCCTTTGCATCTCATGCTTGTATCACACAAGAAAATATTACTAATATTTATTTATATTTAAATCTTATAAAATTCTCTTTCAGTGTTTAAAACATTTTTTAATTTTTTGTATTTGCTGGAAAACCGACATTCAGTCATAATAACCTTGAATGTTGGCTTTTCCTAAAAAATTATTTTGATTTATTTTGAACCCAAAACTTAAAAATATCTACACATTACACATACACATAGTCTTATATAATTTTCTTTAATAAAATATAGAAACTTTAGCGACTGTTTTCTTTAATGACCTAAAGATGGCCGAACGGGTAGGGCGCAGCGCTTCGGTAAGGAAGGTCGTGGGTTTGAATTCCACTGTAGGCACGATGCTCGTAGAGATCCGAAATCGGCTGTCATTCTATATATAAACTTCACTTTCAAAGTTCTAGTGCATTGAGTTTTTTGTTTCATTTTTCTTTATCTTAAAAAGAACTATTTTATGATTTTTCAAGAGTTCATATAGATCATAAATGTTTCATACATTTTACATAATTTTAATTCAGCTTAACGAAACATAAATTATCGGCATACACTAAGAGTTCTTTTAGAACATTATAAGACATCTTAAATTTACAAAATTTCTTAATTTTTTTTACTCGCAGGAATCTTTCAGACTCTATCCAACAGTCCCGTTATTTGCGAGACATTTAAGAAAAGAAGTGCAGTGTGGTGAGTTTTATTTTATTTTATTTTTTCATTGCTGTTAGGAGAGAGTCAGATACGTGGATTTTTCTTCATTTCCATATGTTTTATAGATCGAAATATAAAGGTCTTTTATAGGTTGGTGAACATTACGTTGCAAATTGTTTTTATACATTCTTACCACGTCAAAAGTCTCTAAATTTTCTGTATACGCATAATTTATTCATGTTTTGTATTTATTTATGTGTTACGATTCAAAAACGTAAGTCATAAGCTGAGTTCAGTAGCATTCCTAAGCCATTGTAACGGCTACCTCAAAGACTGTTTCTCAAAAGAGATTGAAAAATGGACTTGGCTTATGTGGAGACAAAGGTGTTGGTTTCCCCGGCACCACGATGTAAAATTTCTGTCTTTTGTTTTAAAGTTAAATCATTTCGCTTTCTGGCTTCCCTATCGATAAGCTGCACGTAATTTTTAAATGAGTCAAACGGGCTCGGTCAGCAAATCTAGTGTTAAACTTTTAACGTCCTTCCGACTCAAGTCAATATCCTTGTGC
Organism: Pardosa pseudoannulata; assembly: GCA_032207245.1. Classification (NCBI taxonomy): domain Eukaryota; kingdom Metazoa; phylum Arthropoda; class Arachnida; order Araneae; family Lycosidae; genus Pardosa; species Pardosa pseudoannulata. Next base: position 120,971,200 of record CM063500.1, on the reverse strand, counting down.
CTATTTCTCAGTAAATTCTCCAGTTCTCAACACTTTCTGGGAGCGTTCTGAGAACCGTGAAAAATATATTTATAAATCTCCCAGTAAAATGAAGTAAACCTCCTGAGAGTACCAAAAGAGTAAATGTTCCACAAAAATGTTCCAAATCCCCCCCTCAAAAAAAAATAACAATACGGTTGTAAAATACTAATAACAGGGGGGAATACATGGCAAGCATTTGTTGAAAATGGAAATATTAGCGTAAGTAATAATTAAAACATGTTTATGAATTTATTTTACTCTTTTTCACTCGTTAACCTTTAATGTATGGATTTATGTTAGAAATTAGCGACAACCAACCCTGGGTGTGATATATCTTGAAAAAATAATCAACATCCACGCCATGGTGGGATTCGAACCAACGAACTTTGGAAACGGAGTTCGTGGGTTCGAATTCCACAGTGGCATGAATGTTCGTAGCCGTTCAGAATCGGCTTTTAAGCAGTAGGTCCCGGTCTCATTATCCCTCGTGTTACAAAAAGTAGACCGTAACGCTCCAAAAACAAAAAACAAAACATCTATGTAAGGGAGGGGGGCATGACATGCGGATATACTTCAGACATGATTATCTCATTTCGTAACCAATAAATCCCAACGCCTCAGCTCAGAAGAAAACTGTTCATTTCTGTCAGTCGAAGCTTACCATAATTATTCCTTTCACAGGTCAGTACTTAATCCCCGAAAATTCGACGCTCATATTTGTTCCTTATATGCTGCACCGACATCCAGATACATACCCCGATCCTGAAAGATTCAATCCGGACCGATTTATGGAACAGAATTCGAAGATAAATCCGAATAATTACACCCCTTTTGCGGAGGGGGCCAGGTCGTGCCCAGGTGAGTTTTTGGTATTGTACCGTGCTCCATTTTTTAACTCTAATCTATATATATATATATATATATATATATATATATATATATATATATATATATATATATATATAAATGAATTTTTGTCTGTCTGTACTCAATAGATTCAACCATGCATCCAATCGCCGTGAAAATTTGGTAAATTATTAGGTACATCCCTAGGAAGGTTTTTGAAAATTTTTAACGTTCGAAATCCATTCCTTCCCCCTTTTTCGAGCATTTTATGTCATCATTCCGCGCATTATTTTCCCCTGTTAAACTCAAACGATTCTTTTTTTAATTTATCGCATTATACCTAAGTGAAAGAAGCAATATTTCTAGCAATGGGACGTCATCCCATGCAATTAATGTTTTAATTGCACCATTTTCCTCGGTTAAAAGAAAGAGATTAAAATTTCCAATTTATCACGTAATAAATAGTTGAAAACGATATTTTTCTATCATTATGACGTCATTCCTTCAAATATCTCATTTATAATCATTACTTATTTTATGTTATTTAAACATCGCCTGCTTAGTATCCGTTCGATTTGACCTGGAAATGGAGATATAAAGTGATCAACTTTCATTTCTATGGGACGCAAATTATAGCATTTTTATGTGGGAACTCATTTTAAATTGAATTCTTGGTTCATTTTTACGTTACAATGAAATGTTTATCAACCGTATTCTAACAACGAAAAGTAAAAATTTCAGTGACTCTCATACGCAAGTAAAAACCTATCATTTTATATAGTTACCTTTGTTATTTATATGGTTGTCAATATGAATGTGTGTTTCTGTTTCGTACAAAACCATGTGGTTTGTCATTCATTTCCTTCATTTTGGACAACATTTATTTATACCACCAAAATTACAATGTTGCTGTCAAAACCTCTGCTTCCTATTCTACCACGTAATAGGGCAAGATCTATTGACGTTGGTAATAGACGTACAGTAGTAATACAGTCATGTAATTTAGGGTTAAACTTATATTTTACTATAAAAAAAGGTTTGAGCAAATTTAATATGACACAAATTTGATAATAAAAACTGAATAATGTTATAATACGCTTATGAAGGAAATATATAAATATGCCAGTGACTCGAACTGAATTTAGAGAGTTATACACGAAAAAAAAATCTTCGTTTAAAAGTAATGCATTAAGTTTACCGTAGCGAAGCACGGGCACGTTTGCTAGTAAACAATATAACTTTCTTAATTTTTTCTAAAATGCTTTTAAATATCTAGTATTACCTCCATTTAAGCTAATTTCGCATAAATGTATCCTGAAAAATAACTTTTTTTCCCATTTCAAAAGTTTTTCTAAATTCTCGAATGTTATATTTTTATTTTTTTATATCTCTTTCTTTTTAATGTATTTGCTTCTATCATTGAGACAGACTGGTATTCTATAAATAAATATTGCATTTTATTTAATTTTTTAATAAAACTAATATTGTTGTATTGGTCACGCATAATGTGAATTAAAAATTTGTTAACCCATTAAAGTCCAACGTCCTCATTTGAGGACAGTCAAAAAACGGTTTGTAGAGTTTTTGTTTTCCCGAAACGATTCTTTCTTTTTAACGGAAATAGATATTAATCTTATGAATAATCTCCCAAATAGGATCTTATCTATAATTTTGTCATTTCGATCGGCATTTTAGGATTTTCGAGCTTAGAATAGGAATGTATTATGACCTTGTCGAAATCGTGGTGAATAGCCATATCTGTCATAAGTCAACTCTTTTCAGTTCTTTTCTCATATATGATAGCAAATATATCTCTTCCATGTTTTTAAAGACATCTTATGTTTTAAAATGACACCTTCTCACTCTTGATGACTTGATGTCCTATTTAAAGGTGTTTAAAATTTCCTATTTTGTTTTACTTCCAGGTGTCTGTAATAGCTTCTATGTTAGGTATTTACTAAAATATAGTCATCAGAAATATCCGGGAGTTAATGGGTTGAAGTACAACGGAAATATTTCGTTTTAACATCCTTGTACAAAATAAAAGGAAATTTTGTAATTGCGAAATATTTCGGTGTCCAGATTTCAAAGGAAATTCTCCCTTTTCGACCCCGCCTGAATCTATTTTTACTAGTCTCTACAAGGAAACTAACTTCGAAACTTTAAATACCCATTTTAAATCATCGCTAAATCAGTTTTGAGTTGTTTCTGTAGGATGTCTGTACGTACGTATCCCACATTATACCAGGGGCACATTATACCACATTAAGCAAGGGGGATAGGGGTTTAACTCCCCCCCTAGAGCTGATACAAAATGGCAAAAATAAAAATTTTAATAGAAATTATGAGGGTTATTATTTTTTAGAATTATGAACCCCCCCCCCCTTGAAAAAATTCTGGTTACGCCACTGCATTATGCAATATCCATTAGCTGTTTTGGAACGTTAAAACTTTATATGTAGGACTGTTGTAGTTATTTTCGGTCCTCGGGCAAAGTTGAGCCAACGTTTCAACCCTTCACTGGAGACCAGGCACACTAGGATGCTTAACACTAGGGGTTCCGCGTAAGGTGGGGACACACAGGTTTCGCATCCCATGGATCTTGGTCTCGAAAACAGAGATTGGTAATGTAGGCTTCTTACCACTTCGCGTTCTTAACACTTCGCGTGCGGACAACGTATTTCAACGTTTTTCGCAGTCTGTCGCTGGAGCGTTGGTTACGTAAAAATACGAATTTACGTAAATTTGGGATGGATACTCGCTAACCACCACAAATCTACTAAAAAAGCATAATTATATGTATATGTGACATTACATGCGTGTTGTTTGCGTTGTTATGCAACGCTTTGCATTTTTTTTCTGTCCACAAGTTAGGATTGTCGAGTGACTCGGTCTTTGGTTGCGTTATTTCGTCTTCCATCGAATGCCTAGCTTCAGAACGTACGAGTCGCGTTTTGTCCATTGGAAGCTTGGTTTTTTATAGTCGAATACAAAATGGATAAAATGAGCCGTTGTAACAGAGTGATAAAGAAATAGTCGCTGACAGAGGATCGGACTTTCATTTTAAAAATCGTTTATTTTTGTGATTTTGTAACAATATATTTTTTTTTTTGGTTAAATAAACATACAGTATATACTAAAGTGTAAAATAAGAAAAGTTTCGTTCCTAAAAACAAAGTATTTTTCGACTGACTACGATTTTTTCTGAATCACTCAACTTTCGCGCGATTCGCTAAAACACGCCCGATGCACGCGTCAGTTAGCGGTGAAGTATGCCAAATTTTAAGCTAGACCGCTGCGACGATGAGTTTAAGTTGCAACAGACAGATTAAGAAGAGAACACCATACAATCAAACGAACAGTGTGTCGAAACAATAATGCGAACAAGAGAGGTAAAAACAGCTTACCGTATCTCTGAGCCGGGACAGAGTATGACCACTCTTACCTTAACTCCGACGTAAAAGCGGCTTGCCACATAATCAGAGTCTTAGTTTATGAAGATAAAATGCTCAATACTTTAACTGAATTATGAACTTATTAAAACGTTTAACCTTTAGAAGAGGTAAAAGGAAAAAAAAACTATTTAAAATTAGAAAGCGACGGTAAGCAACACGCTCGTCTGTTTGCTACTTTTTCTCTAAATGGCAGTATCCGTCGCAGTTACAGTTAGTTTCGGTTAAAGTTAGTTGCGGTTTCTGGCCAGTCTGACCGATGGCAAACGCTATTCACCCGTTTTGTCGGAAGACCAGTCTAGACACAAAGGCGATTAAGTTCCGTTTTAATGTGTAAATAGAAGAATTACTTTCCTTTTACCGGGTTGAAGAGATATTACTTGGATTTTCATTCTGGGTAAGGGAGAGAAAAGTACTTTTACATACGTGATTTCAACCCTCATTTTTTCTGGCTTAATTGTCAAAAATCACGTGATCATTCTTAAGTGCAGTCCCATTCCAATATTACGAACATTCACTAGAAACTTCCTCAAAACGTTTACTTCGGTATAAAAATTTTGATTTATAAAACATATCTTATTTTCTAATGCAAAAATTTTAAACAGTAATTTTATCTTTATTTTATATCCTCCTATTGAAACTCATGAACCAAGACTATTCTTATGGCACGGCTTAAATGACTGTCCACATTAAGCCGATCGAAAACCACTGCATTTCCCCCTTCCCTATCAGAACGGTGTGTGCATTCGACCACCTGTAGATGGCGGCAGAGGTAGAAATTGTCAATCGTAAGGGTTTCTTCCACTCTTATCTACACTCAAGAGCCAAAACATTCTGATCATCCCCACATTTTGCAATGAATTCTCCTGAATGACGTGGAAAGCCAGACAGTGGCTCAGCCGACAACCGAATACAATGCAGGGCCAAGTAGAATAGTATCGGAGCACACTGTTAGATAGGGGGCTACGCAGCAAACGTGTGCTTCTGCTGACCAACCGTCGTCGCCAACTGCGCCGCCCGGGAACATCGCGACTGGTCCATGGATCAGCGGTAGAGAGTTGCCTGTTCAGATGAATCACGGTTTGTCATTCATGACGCCGATGGCCGTGTCAGGATACGCCGTCTTCCAGGGGAGCAGTTGCTCTCTCAAAGTTGCACTCTTCCATGGCCTCTGTTTTTCCAGATGGAAATGGAATAGTCCAACAGGACAACGCCCCGTGTCAAAAGCCTAAAATTGTGTTGGAGTGGTTCCAGGAACAGGATGCTGAATTCCAGTGAATGTCCTGGTGACTCAACTCACCTGATCTCAATCCGATAGAACGCATTTGGGATGTCATGAGACGGCAGTTCAGAGACCACCCATTCGCAATATCTCTGATTTGCGTAACCGTTGCTTAAACATCTGATACAGTCTGTCTCCGGCCCTCTACCAAGGACTTTGGCAACCATGCCAAGGTGGGTGGAAGCTGTGTTGCGCGCCAAAGGTGGGCCAACTCGTTATTGACAGGTGGTCACAATGTTTTGGATCTTCAGTGTAAGTTAAGACAACAATTCTTACGTATATAATGTATGGTCTTGTGATAATATGAGCTGTAGAATGCTGCAGAATCGTAAAAGTCTGTGGCATGTTTCACGTTGAAAATGAGGTGCACAACGATTTTTTGTAAAACAGTATCTATTCATCCTACTTGAATGATAACTTAATAATATAAACATCCTAATATAATTTCTAAAATGTATTTTTTTTAGAACTCATTACCACTAAAACCTCATCCAACCAACTTGAAGTGCTTATTACATTTCATTTCGTTTCAGGTAAGAATTTTGCAGTGATGGCCATGAAGGTGATCCTTTGCCACGTTCTACGTCACTTCAGAGTCACATCCTTAGATCGCAGAGAAGACATCGTCATATCCTGGGGCATCGTCCTGTCCTCATCCCAGAATTTGCGCATAACATTTGAACCGAGGACACGAGCATCAGAAAACGGCGTTGGCAGAAACATTCTTCATTGACAAACATTGATAAACTACTTGAAATCTTTTTACCTCATATCGATTTTAAGGGGGCAAAAGACCTTCGAAATTAAAGATTTTGACCCAAAATAAAAGAAAAATGGTTTTTTGTTCTGAAGAACTTAGTAAACGCTTCATTGTCCAAAGAAACTTTTCAGAACAACACGATTATTTGTTTGAAAGGAACGATCAGCAAGTTCAAAAACATCAAAGTTTATTTTTTCTTTCTCAAAAACAACGTAAGAGTGGTAAAACCCTGCCCCGGCCCGAAAACAGTTAAACAAAACATTCAAAACAGTTCGCAGATAATACTAAACTAAAGCTTCAAATTCAACATTCTGGCAAGCGTGGCATTAGGCAATTTACCTGATGGGGGAAAAAAACTATATTGGAACAAAAACACGACGAGCAACAGGCTCACCGGGCAATAACAAAAGCAAAAAACAACAGGGGAAAAGGTGAACGTAAAGTGCCCCCTTTTATACTTCTTGATTGCGTAAACTTTAAAATTATGTACATACTGACGAAAAAAAACACGGAGCATACAAAAAAAAAACGAGATCACGTAACCAAGATTAAATTACGAGTTTTATCCAATTAGTGACTTTGAAATGTTCTAGGCGCATTACTTTTATGCGCTTCTTTTGGAGATTCTTTACGTTTTATGTCTTATGTTTTTAAATAAACTGTTTACGTTTGTTTGAAAATGGCACCGTATTTTCACGAGTTTGATACCAAAATTTAACGATTTACAAAAAAAAAAAAAAACTTGGTAAAACATTGTATAGTTTTCAAAAATTCTCTCTTATATGAATAGCATTTAAGTGAAAATGGATACATCTTTTGTTTCTATACAAAATTTTAAAGGTAAAATAAAAAAATAAAAACTATTGTGCAGTATGTTGTTGTTTATGATACCAGTTGGTCAAACCAAACACGATCTACTCGTATTAAAGTAGAGGGGTGAGCCTTCCGTTTCAAGAAGCCCCGCTAGGGGTGAAAGTGCGGCTTCTTGCTCAAGTGTGTCCTCGTCATTTCAACCGAGCAGAACACCCATAGGCTTGGCCTGCCACCTCCAGAAGTATCGACTGAAAGCGTGCACATTGGGACCACGAATCTATTTGGCGTGGCCCCAGTCGCCCTTAACGAACACGTTGCATCTTAGGCCGGCTCGGGCTCCGAATTCGGAACCTTCCAGTGGCGAGAGCGTTGCCTCTTTAGTATGCAGTGCACTAAGAGCATTTTTAAGGAATATTCTCGAACAAATTGATTTTTATTAAATATTTTAATCGCAAATTCTTTTCTAATAGATATTTGTATCTTATATGTTTCACGCAATAACAGTATATATTCTCATCATAAAAATATCGGTAACACTAGATGCACGGACCGAGCTCATTAGACTCATTAAAAATTGGATCACTATATATATATAAAACTTTAATATCCCTTTTCAAAAACATACGTTGGTTTTTAGTTCAGTAATAAAATATAGGTAAACTTCATTCCTCTTCCCCTTTATTTCGCATTATTAAATGGGGTAGACCTATTTTTACGGTTGTGAGCTCATTGGACTCATAGAATGGTTTAACAGTGAATCGCATAACATGAAATTCATGGGGCCTATCAGGCAGCAGTCAAGTCGCACGTTTCTCTTCTCATTCACGCAGACGGCCTCTACAACATTTTAGATTTAGGATCTACCAATGCTCGGATTTTGTATAAAGAGACGACTCAAGTAAATATTTCACGAAAAGATTTTATTTTCCAATTGGCTGAACAGCTAAGAAGTAAATATAGAGAAGGAGTCGAGAACACTTCCATTCCATCGACAGAAATTCATGCTACGGAAGAATGGTCGAGTTCAACAATCATGCAAAAGAAACAGATGTAGAAAACCATCGTGCTCAATGGAATAGAAATGTTGGCGGAAAATGGGTTTCAAAAACAGATTTTATGTGAAAAAAATGTTTTTCTTGAATTTTTTGATAATAAACATTTTAATTAAATTCATTTGGAACTAATTTCTTTGCAAAAAAAAACTTCCATTTTCTTCTATGAGTCAAATTGGCTCGCTCCTTTCAGTAAAAATAGGTATAGGATCAACATCCGTAAATCTAGTGTTAAGGGTTGTCCGTAAATATGACTTTTTTTTTTCACCATCTGGGATTCCTTCCCCCCCCTCCTCTTGTCAAGTTCTGTATGTCTGTTTTTCCCACACGTTTCATTTTAAGCAATATTACATAAACACATACTGCAGTTCAGAAACAAACCACTACGTTATAAATCTTATTTCAAATTTAATTCTTAAGCTTTAACTATAGGTTTCGATGACATCTGTAAATAAAACAATCGTGATGAACAAAAACGCAATACGCAATAAAATGTTAAAATAAGACCAATTGGAAACAGCATTTTGGAATTTTAAATGGAACTGAAATGTTTTACTTTAAATTTCATCTCTACTCCATGAACCCAAAATACTCTAAAACAGATTGAGTTTTACGTGACAGGGGGAGGTTTTCTCCAAAGTCTCGAATTTCGGCTGCTACCCTATTCTCAAAACCTACTCCTTTTATGGGAAAGAAATGAATGTAAGCGGAAAAAGACAAAAATCCCATTTAAGTTGCTTTCGCCTCAACTCATAAAATGCTCTCAAATTTTGGTAATTTTAAAACTTCAAAATTTGATTTGTTAATCTTAAATGTTTTTATTTTAACCAAAATATGTGATGTGACTCTTTTTGTTATTCTCTCTTGTCACACAATTTCACGAACACCCCCCCCCCTCTGCCGTCGAAGAGTGACATCATTTATGAACGGTTCCTTACATACGAAGTATACAACTCTCGTAAATCAAAAACAACTAATCGTAGACTGCGGAAATGTCGGACTGCTGTAAGTTCTAGTTGTGCACCCAGGCCGCAAAATTTCAGTGCGACGGATATTAACGTTGTTGTTTCGACTCCAGATAATAGATTACAACAACAGCTATACAACAAAGCTTCTAACGTATTCGTACTGAGTTTTTCTTTTTACTTTCCCTAAAAGTAACAAATAGGTCATAATTAAATTAGCGAGTGGTTGGTTAGTTTGTGCACTAGCGCCTACTCGTTTGCTACACAAAGACTAACGAGATCTGGACCTACTGAATAAGGCCGATTCCGAACGGCTGCGAACATCTATGTCAGCAATGTGAAAGTTTGGGAGCGTTTAAAATACATTCAATATTGTTCAATCCATAAGGGTTGATTAGTAGGTCATGATCAACTGATTGGTTTGGTTTTTGTTTGGTTTGGAACGCTACGGTCTACTTTTTGCAACACGAGGGCTAATGAGACAGTGACCTACTGCTTAAAGCCGATTCCGAACGGCTACGAGCATCCAAGCCAGCATCGGGAATCGAACCCGCGAACTCCGATACCGAAGAGCAGCGCTCTACCCTTCGGCCGTCTTTTGGCCATTGTGAAGACTCCCCTTTGTTTAGAGGAAGGGTCAAATCAGCTGATCGGAAATCCCACCTGTTGACCAGTACAAGAACGTGGCGTCGCAAAGTCTGGGATGTTGACAGTTGGATTGAATAGGCGTAACACCCCTCATTGATCACGTTAATGAATCCTCGGGAATTCCGGATTCGGGACAGCTAGCGAATGGGAATTCAACTAAAGAAACTAGCTGTAACCCTAACTGGAGTTCTCAGGTAACTGGAATCGTAACTGACCCAAAAAACAGTTGGCGGGACCGTTACTGATCGCGAGGTATAAAAAGCCTAGAATTTGGCAACTTGGGGCTTTTCCACATTTTTTACTTAAGTGCTTTGACCTCGTGGAGGCCTACGCTTCTTTTGACTGGAACTAGCTTTTTAGTGATTCCATTTAGAAGACTCGTAAAGTCCGCTCATAAAAGGACACCGAACGGGGGATAGATGGGGTTGCATCGCACCCTGGAAGAGCCTCCCCATTTGTGAGATTATTTAATCTTTTATTTTCCAGACTTTGATCGTGGTGGAAATTCAGTGCCAGCCGAAAATCCTCTCCATTTCTATTTGTTTGAGGGGAGAATTAGAATCCCGTCGTATATTTAACCGTATTTACTCCAGAAAGAATAAAAGTAATTTCCAATTTTATCGTGACTGTGATCCTTCTTCACTCGAGAACATTGAAGTCGTCACACCATGTTCAACTGAAACCAGCTTGTTCGTCTTGTGACTATGACTAAAGGCCTTATCACACTTATATACCGGGTAGCCATAATTAAGCTGACAGTGCTCACAGTGTTCTGTAGGTGATTTGGCTGTTTTTTGTAGGTTGAGGGGGAAGGAAGGAAATTAGCTCCAAAAAAGTCACCGCTAGGGGAATATTGGGAGCTGTGTTATAGAAAATAGGTGTTAACAAATTGATTTTTTATTTTTTTATGATACTTATTATTGATGCATTTTCTTTGAGTTTAAAAAAAATTTTAAAGCTAAAATCTGCATATGTTAAAGTGATCTTTTTTACGCGATATTAAAGAACTTTATTTTTTTGGTTTTTTAATATTAAGATTTAATTTAATTATTTGGGTGATTTTTGAACTAATTACAAAACAAGTCATTCTCTCAGATGGAGGATTTGTGTGAGCACATATTACATTATAATTTTAATTGTTTAAATTAATTTGATATTTTTTTTAAAATTTTTTAATGTTTAATTTTAGAAAAAATTCTAAACTGAATTTGCTTTTATTTTCAACAGGTACATGGGGACGAATAATAAAGCGTTTAGAAAAGGTTTGATTTAGAGCGCGAAGCTCTACTATTTTTTAAATTAAAGATTAATATGATGATTGATAATGATTTGATGAAGAATTTTTTATTGAATTTTTGAATATTTTCTAGTATGTATGAAGTTCTTTCCGGAGTAAAAAAAAATTTTTTTCTCCAAAAAATTAAAAATTTATAATTTTAAAAATCGCAAAATTTATATAAGGCGATTTCACGCAGTAGGGCACATCGTAAACTTATGACAATTCTGGCTTTAGTTTCAAACGGAAGGGCAGTTTATTGTTTGTCTATCGGCTGTTGTAAACATGAAAATGAATGGGAAGGGCATTATAGCAGTTCGTGACGTTACGACAAATTGCTCTATTGAACCACTGCAGGTTTGTATGAACTTACCGCACAGTCAACCGTTGCTGTGGCACCATTATAATCGTGAGCAAATATTGTACTGCAGCTGTTGGCAACAGAAATATTAAATATTGCCGCCTCGTGAGCAACCTTCGTTTTGGGTAATCGAAGATTCCAGACGTAGTTTATATTTATTTCTAAATTGATATTTGATTTTATATTATAATGTGTATTTATCAGCCATATTGCACTCCTGTCGCTCAATGTTACTCATCCATTTTGCGCCAAGCTGGCATATAAAGCCTCTTTCTGTCTTGGGTCAAACTTCTTGTCCGTTTAATTTTACTCTACGCAGATCTTGGGGCCTATCGCTTAGCAAAGTACGCCTCGACATTCCTCGTTTGCGTTTTCCTTAACTACGATATTAGCAGGGCAATTCCGTTTTAGACGAAGAATGTGCCCAGTCCATCTCCATCGTCTCTTCAAAATTTCCTCGTGAATGGGTATTCATTTTACTCTTTTAATTGTTTATTTTATATGGGGATAGGCAAAAAACTCTAATTAATTCATAAGCATTTGTACTAGAATGTTCCTAATTTTTCCATTTCAGTGTTACGGAGGCTCCAATATTCATCACCCTATAAAAGTATGGAGCGTTCCCTGTTAATCCATGGGAAAAATAAAATTTCCTTTATCCGACACGCAGTGACAGAATTATTTTTAAATAATTATACCGCACGATAGAACAACCAATTATCTATCTTATTTTTTCCCTTTCTTAAATACAGCGAGAAAAATATACACCGTTTGAAGTAGTTTCCGAATAATTTTGGTTTCCGTTTGGTTTTTAGACACGAATAAGAACATTTAACAGACAATAAATAAGAAAGTAAAAGATAGCCCCCTAAATAATTTGTTGTTCTCTATCACGTGGTATAAGTTTTTAAAAGAATTCTTTAAATACGAGCCGAGCCGGCCGGAAGAAATTTTGTTTCCCTCTCTTAGGTCAACATGGAACGAAAAGAATCCAACGTAGATGTATAGAACCAATTTAAGGTACCCGACTGATTTGGAGTACCATAATGTGAAAATATGGAATATTGTGCACTTATTAGCATGTACTTCAAGTGCATAATCGACAAGGAATTTTTAAAAATCCATACCTGAAATCTACAAAATTGATAATTTAACCCTTTCCCTGTTTTGCCCATGCGCCGTACGGTCACAGCTTTCGGGCCTTTACTGATTTGCCCGTACGGCGTACGGGCAATCTGATTTCTATTTCGCTAGCACTGTTTCGGCCGTATTTTTCCAATTTTAGTAACAAATTATTCGTATGGATCCAGTAAATGATAGTTTGTAGTTTATTGTATCTTCTACTCTGATTGGTTCAAAAACGCGGATTTTTTAGCATGTTTTGTATGAGAAGACGAATTGTTATCTTTCAGTGTATAGCTTTCTGGTTATATTTTACTAACCGCCTGATCATTTTAATGATGTAAGAGTGGAATAATATATTTTTACTTTTAAATAATGGATAATTCAGGGCGTATGGAGCTCATTTCTTGCGATTCGAACTGTGACTCGGAATTAGAAACTGAATTATCTGTAAATGATAGTGGCGAAAGTTTACTAGATGACCTGGATAGTGGTGACTCTGATAGTAGTACAGATGGAATCAGTCTAGCAAGACAATTTTTCAAAATTAATTGTCATAATCCTTCGTATCCGCTTCCCAGATTTGCTTTCACTGGAATTCCAAAAATGAACTTGGATATCGACGAGACTGAAGGTAAACTTCAGTTCTACGATGCTTTCATAGAAAGGAAAAAAGTTGTAATTAATGGTTAAAAATATTAGAATTGTTCATTTTAATAACATATCTTTACTTAAAAATGTAAAATGAACAAAAAAAAATGCGATAAAAAATGTGACATTTTTTGACCGAATTCTGGAAAAAAAAATGAAACTGTCAAAGGGTTAAAAAAGTAAAATCGAATCTCGATTTAAAAGAGGATTCTTTGGCGACAATTTTGTTTAGTGACTCGTTGATTTGGCGAGATTGAATTTGGGGGTTTATTTTGTTCCTCATATGAGTGACCCTCCAGAATCCTTGAAAAACATTTGTGCAAAATGGCGTCTATGAAGTACAGAGGTGGAAGAGTTACTTCTGGATTCGGACGGCAGAGAGTGATATTGTCGATACTAAAAGTTTGAACTTAAAAAAAACTTAAAACAAAATGGCTACTACATGAAATTCCAATTTTTAACTTGTTGATGAACGCGTAAAGAAGGTCTAATGTGCAAAATTTCCTCGAGATTGGAACAAAAGTGTAGACGCAGTTTCTGGACATGAATTCTTCTTTATTATACAGAAGATTAGAAACCGCATACGAGCTTCACGAATTCTCGTTTCGTCGATTTCAACAAAGCTGGATCGAACTTGATATTCCAGTGTGACATTTGACATTTCAAACACCAGGAAGTTCCGGCCTGCTGAAAATTCGTAGCGTTCGAAAATAATTTCCTGTTTTTCGAATGTTGACAAACATGTGCATCCACAACAGAGAGTAGGTTTTGTTTTTATATATTTTGACGGGAAATTTTATTTTTTGTTTGGAATGATCTCCCGAAAAAAGCTGATAGCGCTATAGTTTTAATAGTAAACATCCCTTAAAATTCATGAAATGAATTATGTGAAAGCAAATTAATATATGTTCTATCCTGCATCAGAAAAACAAAACTTTTTTATGAGTCAGCACTATTTTCCTCGACTTGCTGCAGTCCCAGTAGGTGATATACCGTTCATCAATCTCCAGATTTCCCTTAAATGAATCCAAGTTTTAAAGTTGAAAAATGTTTTCCGATACTATATTTATTAAATATATTGCTTAGAAGTATCATCTCCCATCCATAGATTATCCATATATCCATATATATCCATATATCCATATAGATTATCCATATCCATAGATCATCTCCCAATGCAGTTGAAGAAAAGATATTGAAGGAAAGAAAAGAAAGAAGTGGACATACAACACAAATATAATACTGGAAGGGGAGGAGTTGACCTTCTAGATAGAATGTTAGGCAGATACCGCCCAATGCTTCGTAGTAAGAAAGGGTGGTGGAATTTATTTGATGATTTAAACGTGGCTGTTGTTTCTGGTTGGATTTTACATTCAGCAACGCATGTAAAAAATAACAAGCTGACAAGTTACAACCGCTCTTCTATATATTGAACCGAGGAAAGTTGAGCCTCAATCAGTACCCAAAGTTCACAGAGAAAAAGTGATGGCCATTTTCCTGTACAAACAACACAAGGTAGATGTGCACATTAAATGCAAGATTACCTTGCAATGAGTGCATCTCCATTGCTTTCTAATATACACTCAAATACCAAAACATTATGATCCCCTGTCAATAACGAGTTGGCCCACCTTTGGCGCGCAACACAGCTTCGACTCGCCTCGGCATGGATGCCACAAGTCCTCGATAGATGGCCGGAGACAGATTGTACCAAGTGTTGAAGCAACGGTGACGCAAATCCGAGATATTGCGAATGGGTGGTCTTGGAACTCGGAGATGTCGTCCCATCACATCTCAAATGGGTTCTATCGGATTGAGATCCGGTGAGTTAGGAGTTTAACTGGAATTCAGCATCCTGTTTCTGGAACCACTCCGACACCATTTTAGCCTTGTGACGCGGGCGTTGTCCTGTTGGAACATTCCGTTTCCAGCTGGGAAAACAGAGGCCATGGAAGGGGGCAACGGGTCCGCAATGATGTTCAGATACCCAGTAGCATCCGTGGTCTGCTCTACCACATCCACGGGTCCCAGAGACGCCCGAGAGAACGTCCCCCAAAGCATAATACCGCCAACACCGGCCTGTGTATGACCTACTGTACATTGAGGAAGCGCCTGGAAGACGGCGTATCCTGACACGGCCCTCGGCGTGATGAATGACAAAACCGTGAATTCATCTGACCAGGCAACTCTCTCCCACTGATCCATGGACCAGTCGCGACGTTCCCGGGCCCAGCGTAGGCGCAGTTGGCGACGACGCCTGGTCGGCAAAGGCACACGAATGGGACGTTTGCTGCGTAGCCCCCTATCCGACAGTGTGCTCCGATACTATTCTACTTGACCCTGCATCGTATTGGGTTGTCTGCCGAGCCACCGTCTGGCTTCACCCTGCGAGACCTTTTTCTTGGATAGCGTGTGGAAGTCCAACACCCTGTCGTCTACTGCTGGTTTCACCGTCCTTCATCCACTTTGCATAAGTACTAACAACTGTAAATCGCGAACAACCCACGAGTCGTGCGGTTTCGGAAATACTTGTTCCGAGCCTTTACAATCGAAGCCTTTACCCTATCGAAATCGCTTAGATCCGCAGCCTTTCCCATCGCACACAGAAGTAAACGAAAGAATGATTCTTCAGACTCTCCGGCAGCAGTTAAATATCACTTCCACCTGATCGCGTCATCCAGGCGAGTTCGTTGCAAAATAGAGGGGTGGTCATAATGTTTTGGCACTTGAGTGTAAATATCTGTATGGAAAAATGTAATGAAAATGCATAAAAATGTTTGGGCATCACCATGTAAACAGCTTTACAAAACGCAAGCGTAGAAAATCCGTTTGGAATAATTAAATGATTATATGATCGCTGTCTTGATTAAGAAAAAATCATATTTATGAATATCGAAAATGTGTTGAATTGTTTCTTTAGTATATGTCCTAACACAGTGATTCTCAACATTTTTTTAAGCTACGGGGTCGAAATGTGTTCAACGCCCCCCAGGTGAAATGCAGTTCGGAGTGCCTCCCTGGTTTTTTGGCATTACGGGGATAAACATCTATAAGATCGATAAAAAGCATAAACTATAAATACATCTCTCTCTCTCTCTTTCTTATTTCCATGTCTAGGAATATACTAGACGAGGTCCAGGAGTCCATTTAGTTTCAGATAATCGAAAACAAGAATAGGAGACCTGTATAGGTCCTCTAGAGACAACCCCAGGCACTCAAGGATATGTGCCGGTTCATTTTGACATTTAGAACAATTCGGGTGCTTTTTGAGACCTCTCTCGAAAGTAAGTCCTTTCGGATGTCTACTGAGGAATGGGGAAAGTGTTCTCTGAACATATTGTGAAGAAAGACCCTTTTGTCCAGAACTAACGACCGGAATCAGCTGATTCGAAGCCTCCTGAGAATTCAGCTAAAAAAACTGTAACCTTAGCGGGAGTTCCCCGGTAACTGGAACCGTAACTGATTCCGAGGTATAAAAAGCCTAGAATTTTTCGACTCGGGGCTTCTCGGCATTTTTCTTAAGCAGGGAAAATACAGTTTGGATGAATGGCATTAAGCGTTCAAAAAGAGGGGAAGGGGTAGATTTCGAACGTTTTAAGAAGGACATTATTTTTTTCTATGTGATATGAAGCATGTTTTTACCAATTTATTTTAAAATCGTATTTATAGTTTAGGAGAAGATAAACTTGTCTCGCTTTGAATTTTGCTAATCCTAACTCATCAAGAATCTAATACGGATGCCTCTATCCATTCCAGGTCCAACCGCTTCAAAATTCGAGGACAGACGGACAGATAACTTAGGCTATTGTTATATAAGGGATATAAATATTTAAAAAGAGGTTATAACCCCCAAATCCTCACCTCCAGATGGACTGTAATATTGGCTTTCGTGTATTTTCACAATTGTAAGATTCATAGATATCATTTATAACCGAATTCCATCCAATTGGAAAAAAATCTTTGATCGGGACCTTTAGAGGGTTAAGTAAACAGTTTTGTTTATTCTGAAGTCACAGGACTGGTTTCACATCCTTATGCAACTTTAGACGTCGAAAGGATGTGTTTCTGTTAAACGGGAAACGGGGGAAAGAGGCAAGATGATTACACGGCCCGATACAGGAAGGCACTTTTAAAAAGAATTTCCTATCTCAAAGAAAGAAAAAACAACGTAGATAAAAGACGTTTTAACCAGATCACTGTAACTATTTAACCCTTTTGCCTTAAAACAACGTGTGGGAGACGTTATCGTACTGCTGTGCGCGTGACGATTCTTTCCGGGCCAAAAGTGAAAAGCTCGTTATTGTTTTTAGGGGATCAAGTTTTTGTTTTTGCGTTGTTTGTTAGTTACAGTTGCAGTATAAGAGTCGGTCGTTAGGCTTAATTGCAATAGAGTATTATGTTATATGCAATAAATAATTAACTGTTGGTGTTTAAAATATTCTAAAAAAAATCTAAAAATTGAACCTAATGACCAAAAGGAAAATGGATACTAATAACGGTGCTGGAAAGTGTCCTTAGAAACTGAAACAGATACCGATTTGGATCCATCAGAAGATAGCATTGGAGTTTGTCCTGTGCAAAACTGAGTGAGTGATGAAACTGCTTCTGGTAGCGACGCATGAGAAAAGCTTTCGTCGAAAGTGGAACACACAAGCGTCTCTCGATTCATAAGGAAAGAGGTTAATATTCTTTTGTATGAATCAGTATCCCTTATTCGGTCCATATAATTAAAAAATGGAATTGTTGTTCATCTTTTTTTAACCTCCAGAGTTGTTGATAGATATTTTTTACTTTCTTGCAATAAGTAAAGGAATTATTGTAATAGAAAAATAAACTACCCCTTTCAAACTTGAACGGTATTACTCATTTTGACCAAGCCTGAGCCGAACGACGTCCGAATGGTTAGGACGCCGATCTTCGGTACCGAAGTTCATGAAAGGGAGTCCCATTGTCGCACGGATGTTCTTAGTCGTTCGAAATCGGCTTTAAGCAATAATTCCTGATCACATTAGCATTCGTGTTGCAAAAAAATAGACCGTAAAGTATCCAGGTCATCCATTTTTTCCTTTTTACTTGAGAAAAAAATGACTTTTCCACCCATCGAGTGGGGAAATCTCAATTGTTTATTAAAAAGGAATTCATAGAAAAGATCCGATTTTCATAGGAATTTCACGAGAACAGGAATAATATCATGGAAGTACCTTTCATTTGCAAACGTAAAAGATTCTTTTCTTTCCAGATTTTCCGGTCAGATTTTTTTCCAAAAAAACGGGGGTCTACTTGATAAGCTAAGAAACGGAAAGCTCCCAGTGCTTGCTGGTATCGCTGTGAAATTGGATTTATTATTATCCACATCTCCAAAGTTTTCCAAATATGTACAGCTTCAGCAAAAGTACAAGTATTTTTTTAATAGAGTCTAAAGCTACAGAAAGAGGTCCAATTGTTTTAAAAGACTTTCTGCATTTCTTTTCAGTCCAATATTACCTACTTCATTGTAAACATTACTACCCATTTTGTCCCTTGCTCCTCGCCAATTTTCAACAGAACAGACCAGTTTGTTATGCATTTGGTTCAAGAATCGACCATTGTGTTCCAGTGCACGTCACGTGGCAAAACTAGTTTTACTCCGCCTTCTTGTTTACATTTGGAATTCACAAAGTGGTTATTCCTGAAATATTTAAGGTGCTATTTTAATAATACAAGGACAGGCAGGGTGCAGCAGCCTCCTGAAATCATCCGAGAGCCACTCTGGGTTGTCAATACTTTCTTATTGTTCTTATTACTAACTTTCAAAAATTCAATATTTAAAAATTGATTTAAATCAATGATTTTTTTAAAAAATCAACTGATTTAAATCGTGATTTAAATCACGATTTAAATCGGGCGGATTTAAATCTCTTAACCCTGCTCTAAAGGTAGTGAACGATATTCTAGTGCACGTAAAAAGGTGATGAAGAAGAAATTTCAAGAATAACTATTTTCATGATTTTTTTTTAATTAACTGATTTCAATGGTGATTTAAATCACTCAACCCTGCTCTAAAGACAGTGAACAAACACCATCTAGTGCACGAAAAAGGTGATGAAGAAGAAATTTCAAGAATAGCTATTTTCATGATTTTTTTTTTTTAAATCAACTGATTTCAATGGTGATTTAAATCACTCAACCCTGCTCTAAAGGCAGTGAACAAACACCATCTAGAGCAGGAAAAAGGTGATGAAGAAGAAATTTCAAGAATAACTATTTTCATGATTTTTTTTTAATTAACTGATTTAAATCGGGCTGATTTAAATCGCTCAACCCTGCTCTAAAGGTAGTGAACACCATCTAGAGCAGGAAAAAGGTGATGAAGAAGAAATTTCAAGAATAACTATTTTCATGATTTTTTTTTTAAATCAACTGATTTCAATGGTGATTTAAATCGCTCAACCCTGCTCTAAAGGTAGTGAACACCATCTAGAGCAGGAAAAAGGTGATGAAGAAGAAATTTCAAGAATAACTATTTTCATGATTTTTTTTTAATTAACTGATTTAAATCGGGCTGATTTAAATCGCTCAACCCTGCTCTAAAGGTAGTGAACACCATCTAGAGCAGGAAAAAGGTGATGAAGAAGAAATTTCAAGTATAACTATTTTCATGATTTTTTTTTAATTAACTGATTTAAATCGGGCTGATTTAAATCGCTCAACCCTGCTCTAAAGGTAGTGAACACCATCTAGAGCAGGAAAAAGGTGATGAAGAAGAAATTTCAAGTATAACTATTTTCATGATTTTTTTTTTTTAATTAACTGATTTAAATCGGGCTGATTTAAATCGCTCAACCCTGCTCTAAAGGTAGTGAACACCATCTAGAGCAGGAAAAAGGTGAAGAAGAAGAAATTTCAAGAATAACTATTTTCATGATTTTTTTTTAAATCAACTGATTTCAATGGTGATTTAAATCACTCAACCCTGCTCTAAAGGCAGTGAACAAACACCATCTAGAGCAGGAAAAAGGTGATGAAGGAGAAATTTCAAGAATAACTATTTTCATGATTTTTTTTTTAAATCAACTGATTTCAATGGTGATTTAAATCGCTCAACCCTGCTCTAAAGGTAGTGAACACCATCTAGTGCACAAAAAGGGTGGTGAAGAAGAAATTTCAAGTATAACTATTTTCAGAGATTTTAAAATAAGGTCAATTCGGTTTTATAAACTAAGAACAATTTTTTGAAATCTGGCTTTGCACTCTAATAATAAAATTGGTAAAAATGGTAAAAAAAATTCATTCAGGTACGCCTTATAATCCGTAAAATACGATAAACATTTCTCCGCGACAAAACTAGTCACAAGAGTTTGATACATTTAGAGTTACTTTGTATCACAATAAGGGAAGTGTGCCCACCACATATTCCAAGGGAACATTCGATAAAACTATTTTTTTTAACCAAGATAAAATTATACAATTGTTTCTAATTTTTTTTTTTTTTTTTTTTTTTTTTTTTTTTGCATTTTAAACAGAAGTGTGTCTTATCTTTATCTTGCATCTACAATCGAGTCCAAATTTCAACGATTTTACACTTAACGTAATTTTATTTTTCAAAACGAGTTGTTTCAAAGTGCTACATATTCTGATAATAAAGTTACAACTGACGGATGTTCCACCTCGTGTTGAAATTTTTACAAATGTTGAGTCATTAAACAACATTTTAAGGTATCCGTCTACGTTAAAAACGTCATTTTTTGCCAAAAATCATATATATATTTTTTTTTATTTCTCTATTGTAAAATTTCAACTTTTAGGCTTCTAAATCTGTTTTTGTTTTGCCTCTACGGCATTTTAAGGAAAAGTGACAGCTGTCAAACATCAGTGACAGCCGTCAAAACAAAACGGAAGTAGCGACTTCGGAACCGGAAGTGGTGAATTTTTTGGAAGCATTTTTTGGGACAAAAGTTTTTTAATTCTCATGAAGATTAGTTTAAACATTTTTCTAGTATTTTTAATCATTAGCCACTTGGCAGTTAGAAAGTTTTGAATCAAGAAAGTGTGGGGAATTTTAAACATTATTTTAATTTTTTAATAGTTAAAGTTGCTTTCATAAACTTCAAATGCTTTTTTCCCGGAACGGTATTTTTAATAAAATGTCGAAACTTGAAATGGGATTTCTCAAAAAGTTATTAAAATATTTTGTCGAAAATTGTCATGAATGCTTTTGATAGTATTTACTAGTGAATGACCTAAAAGCTTTAAATGTGGGTCATTTTTAATGATGTTACACTCATAGTTAGATATAAAGGTAACGAAAATTCGATAAAAATTCAATGTGTACGATTTTGAAGGACCCACATTTTTTACCAAATGTAAATGAAGCAATGATTTGAGGTGATTCGCTAATCCAGTGTATAAGAATGGGTTTGCGTCAAAAAATATTGAGATAATTTAATTCATTAAAAAATGAGACCTTTTAAAAAAACCAATCTTTTTACTCAATTTTCTTTACTTATTAGAAATTTTATAAAAAACTTCTCCAGGAATCCATTTTTTAAGTGCAATTCTCTATGATAAAATAAAAAATAAATCTAAAAATGTAAAAACATGAACTCGTTTCTACGTTTAAAGAAAAAAGTTTTCCTAACGTAGACGGATACTCTTAAATTTTAAAACTTGTTAGATTTTTGAAGGCAGGTAGAATTTTCCTTCTTTGAAAGTCCAAAGTCTTAAACTAAAATAGGGTAAACTTTCAATCCCATAAAAAACTCATCTCATTATAATGCTTCCCCTAGGTAAAGAAGGGACTGTTTTTTAAATTCAGACTTGTGAGCAATTACTGATATTGTCACCCTGTACCACAATTAGCTGGAGGGAAGAAATAGAGGGAATTTTTCTACTATAATAAGGTTACAAACTTTAAATAGGCTTATTTTGGCAAGCTGGCTAGGTTTCTGACAACTTTATTTTTGGCTCCAAATTTATCGACTTAACGACATTTTTGACGATATAAATGACGACCGTTTTGGTGACACATTTAGCGTACTCAAAAGTTTCTGCAACCTTCCAGCTCCGGAATTTTCTGGAAATATCTGCAAACACGCGTGAGGTGACCAGGGATGAAAGAATAGTGTCAGTGTAGCTCACGCATGTCGTACTAGGAAACTAAAAGGGGAGGGGGTGTGACGAAAGGGGGAGAACTAAATCTTCAATTATCTTTTGATAAGTTTGTTGCGGTAGACAAAACTTTACAGTGGTGCGAAGAAAATTTGAATGGGAACGATTTTATTGCCAGTATTACCGGAAATGAAGACATCTGCGATTCCGACGACGGAGAAGAAATCGTCCAAGCTTTTGAAAAAGTGAATGAAAAAAAAAAAGCCTTCAATGCAATCAATGCCTTGCGTCCATATTTTGAAAGACAATTTAATTCTGAAGATTTCATTCAAAATCTAACATATATGGAATCAGTGATAATGAAATATTCCCAAATGAACTCGAAACGGGCGTCCATCAAAGACTTTTCTTCAAAAATTCAGTAACGGAAATACCAATAAATAGAAGTGTTCTCCAGGTATGGACTGTTTGCATCATTTCTTTGCCAAATTTTTTTTATTATTTTTTCAATTCGTTACAACAACCCTATAATGTTGGTCCCACAGGGGGTCGTTATACCGAAGTTCTACTGTATATATATATATATATATATATATATATATATATATATATATACAAGGACGTAGGCAAGGGGATTTAAGGGTTTAACCCCCCCCCCTTGAGATCAGTCATAATGGCAAAACTAAAACTTTTAGTAGAAATTATGCAGGCTATTATTTTTTAGAATTAGGAACTCTCCCCCTTGAAAAATTTTTACGTACGCCACTGTATATATATATATATATATATATATATATATATGTGTGTGTGTGTGTGTGTGTGTGTGTGTGTGTGTCTAGATGGACATATATATACGTATATATACCGGTTGTCAATAATTAAGCTGACAGTGGTCACAGTGTTCTGTAGCGCGGTCTATTGGCAAGAATGACGCCAAATTTTGTAGGAAGGTTAAACAAGAAGGGGGGACGAAGGATTAAGCGGAAAAGCAAATGAGTTCTAAAAGTCATCGCCAGGGAATATTGGGCGCTGTGTAATAGAAAATAGAGTGTTAACAAATGCAAATTAATGCGGAATAAAATTACCTTTTATGATGCACATTTTCTGATTGAGTTCGAGTGCCATAGGGCAACATTTTTAAACAAGCGTAAAATCTACGTAAACGCCGATAAAGTCTCGCGATCTGCAATATCGCGTACGCCGAGCAGAAGAAGAAGTTCTTTATTCAAATTTCGCGTTACATCCATTGTCACAGTTAAGAATTTAATTTCCGTATTGATTTGCATTTGTTAACACTCTATTTTCTATAACACAGCCCCCAATATTCCGCTAGCGGTGACTTTTGGAACTCATTTGTTTTTTCGCGGAATCTTTCGTCCCCCGTCTTGTTTAATCTTCCTACAAAATGGGGCGTCATTCTCGCCAATAGATCGCGCTACAGAACACTGTGAGCACTGTCAGTTTAATTATGGCCACCCGGTATATTAGTTAAAGGATTTGATTCCCCCCTCCCCGAAAATAAATGTGCACTACGACTCTGAGTTCCGCGTGTTACATTGCGGTTTCTTATTAACGTCGCAGAGGTTTCCTCCGACAAATCTGAACTTTTGCCGGCAGTTCAGACAACGGAAAACGGAACTGTGTCCCGTAGTCACCCGGGCATTGGCTTCGAGTCCCATAATTTTCCATAGAAAAGTGACTCATCCAGAATCTTTATCGACGCCGTTCGTCATATCACGAAATCACGAGTCAAACCGAACGCGCATATAGTTTCCTTTTTATTTTCGATGTCGCATGTAGTGCAAGCGGCTGTCGATGGATTAGGAGAAAGTGTTGGAAACGCGGAAAATGTGAGTACCTTAATATTTATATAAACACAAACACAAACGTATACA
Organism: Pardosa pseudoannulata; assembly: GCA_032207245.1. Classification (NCBI taxonomy): domain Eukaryota; kingdom Metazoa; phylum Arthropoda; class Arachnida; order Araneae; family Lycosidae; genus Pardosa; species Pardosa pseudoannulata. The sequence goes on along the minus strand of CM063500.1, from coordinate 120,946,969 downwards.
TATGCATATTTAGCCAATTTTTTTTTCCCAAAATTTAGAGTCCAATCCCAAAGTACATATGCTTTACACACAGAATAATTTTTACTGTTTCCGGTAGTCACAGGCAAGCAGTGGCGCATGCAAAATTTTTTCAAGGGGAGTGTTTTTAATTTTCAAGGGGGGGGGGGTTCATAATTCTAAAAAATAATAGCCCGCATAATTTCAACTAAAATTTTTATTTTTGCCATTTTGTCTCAACTCAAGAGGGGTTGTTTAAACCCCTACCCCCCCCCTTGCGTACAACCTTGTAGGTAAGGCTCGACTTTATGGAGCTCTGTTTCGACCTCTCACTTTGAAGAGGTTGCCATTTCAGTCTTTCTTTTCTATTTTTATAAAAAAAAATTATTAGTATAGTACTAAAGGTCGCTGCATTCATCAAGAAATATAAGTTATCAAATAAAGCCATGCCGAACGATGGCCGAATGGTCAAGACGTTGACTTCCAACACCGGAGTTCGTAGGTTCGAATCTCCCTGGAGCATGGTTTCTTGTAGCCGTTCGGAGTCGGCTTTAAGCAGTAGGTCCGGCACGTGATGCAAAAAAGTAGACCGTAGCGTCCCAAACCGAACCAACCCAGAGTTCCATACATTTAATATTTATCATAAATTTTGTTTCCTGTACCAGTCTGAACGGTAAACAAAATTTAAACTTATTCTGAGTGGAAAAATAAAAGGAGAAAATTTTTTACTCAAATATATTTAGTAATTTCTTTTGCTCCTCTTAAAACGAAGGGGGTATCACTTGTTAATATTATTAAATTTTATATATTGTTACAAATTTGTTTAGTGAACCGTAAATTTAACGGGACTCTACGGGTATCTCGCCAAATTGGCGAGATACCGGCTCGTTGGCAACAGTTTTGGCAACCTGTTTTTGTCGCCAAATATCGCCAAGTGTCGCGTCACGTAACAACTTCCGGTTTCTGGAATATTCCAGCAGTTTCTTCGGGTCTATATGAGGCAGGCTGAGTCCCAAACAGAGAGTAGAGTCGTTAAACGGATTTCTCGGTTCACTGAGTACGCACGGTGTGTTGTATTTTCCAACTGATTGCTAATAAATGATTGTTTTCGTACTGTAGTCTTAAAATCTATTCAATCCCCGAACCCACCTTTGAAGTTCGTAACAATATTATTAATTTAATATTTTAATTATATTTTGTTGGTCATCCTAAAAATTTGTTTGCCTGTGTGCATGCACGCCCGCATACCGATTATCCCCAGCCCTATATGCGTATAGAGGAAGCGCCTGTTTGTAAACAAATACGAGGGCTGACTACAACTCCACTTACCGTTGGCAAAACATGGCTTGTTTTCATTGTATCTTATGAGCTTCGATATGAATCACATATACAACAAAACTAATTTTTTTTTTTAAGGGAAGGGGAAGAAAACGTCAGAAACTGGCCAAGTCATTCAAAATAGATTTTTTAGCACTCACAAAATTATATATATATATATTTTTATATATATATTTTCTCGCGAATTCTGAAAACCCATCCCACTGACAGGGTGCCGTGTGCAAATCACAAAACCAGAAAAACGTCGCCATTTTAAAAGAATTGTTTTCCTAAAAATCATACATTACGAATGCTTTGGATAAAAGCTTTAAAAAGGCAAGACTGGACTTCAAGTTCTTCTTCGAGAATTTACAGCGAACATTTGCATGGAATGGTAATAAAACGTTGACCTTTCTGTAATGTAACAGATTATATAAAATTATTATGCTCTAAGAATTTTTTTTTATTATTACCAAGTTGTTGTTTGCATATTTCTAATATAGAATTTTAAAACCAAACCCGAAATATTTTAAGCAGGGCCGTAGCCAGAAATTATATACGGAAGGGGACGTTGTTTTCTGAGAATGATACTTCAATAATACTACAGGTTTTCTTATGTATGTATACTCTTAATGAATACACTGTGATTTTAAAATATCAAAATAATTAAAAAATGATATAATGAACAAGTTTATAATCTTGAATTAGTAGTGTAGTAACTCCACAATGAATTTAATAGTAAAATTAACATTGAAAATATATAAGCTATACGTGGTATTAAATTCTAATTTTTAAAACAGACGTATAACTAAAGAAAAAGAATAATTTTGAAAGAAAATCAAAATGTTCAAATTTTACCTGTATATTATAAAATATGCTCTTTTTGAAATTTTAGCCAAATAAATTTTCAGAATTTCTTCCAATTGTGGAACAATATTGTGTCGTAAAAGACACACCGAGAATACAGCACAATTAAATTAACAGGTAAAGCAAAGAGGCCTTACCTCCAAAATTCCGATGGTGCTGCTTCTCGTCTATTTGTTCCGGGCCGGGCTGTTATTGTTCTTGCATAAACACCTTGATTCCGTGTTTGGCATTAAATGGCTCGAATACATTGGTGAAAAAAGAATAATATTTATATACATTTAAAAAGAATTACAGAAAACTATGTACATTTAAAAAGAAAGGCTAGCGAGAATTCATCTCGACTATTTACACATTCGCGGTTGACACCGACACACCGTTCGTTTTTTTAACGGTTACAGTTAGTTCGCCGGGGGATTTCCCACAATTGTGATCAGTTGCCAGAAAGACTAGTCAATCTGTTCGAATCAAGTCGAATCCAATTTGTACCTACTCCTTAACCTAACATCACTGTTCTAAGCTCACTGTTGTCTACTCACAGCTAAGCAGATGATACACCACACATAGTCCATTTTTGCTTTTCACGAAACAATTAAGAATTTCGGAGGGGGACCTGTCCCCTAAATCCCTCCCCTTGCCTACGGCCTTGATTTTAAGCAACGCGCCATTATTACACATTTACCTTATAAGGTGTATTGTTTATTTGTACTAATACTAATTCCATCAACTAAGCGTCTTCTAAACAACCTCTTAAAAACACATGTTTATCAATTACTGATAAATTTACATTATCATCAATGACGATTTAAATTGCTCCCAGAAACACTGCCATTGTTCAGGGTTGAATTGGGTTCCCCCGCCAACTTGGCGATAATGGCTTAAGTAGGGTCGCCTGTTGATCTCACCGTGTCCAAGCAATCTGTATCTATATTATAATTTATATGACATTTGCATCCAACTCTCCTTGTGTCACTCTATTTTTGTATATTAAAAGTGCACAATGCTTAAAAAATTAGGTATAACAAACCATTAATGGCTGATTTTTAATCATTTGGAGATGTTGCGTTAATGGATTAATTGCCTATAAATATAAATGTCCGGTTTTCAAGTCGTTTTCTTTAATTAAGAGTATATAATTCTATCACGATGGCGCACTGTGCATTAATGAAAGTCGCCAGAAAAAGCAAGAAATACAATGTTTGGATGGATTGCCTTTGTGTTTTAGTTAATATCGCCAATATTTTCGCCAGATCTGCCAAGGGGAACACAATTCTTAAGTAGACCCCATTGTTCAATATCACCTCGGAAAGTATCCAGTTTAATTGTTGGTAATTTTACTGTATGAGTTTGAGTACTAAGTGGAGTGGGTAACAGATGCATTATAGACGCCGGCCCCATCTGCCATGTTTGTTTGGCAACCAACAGAAAAAAGCGTTTGAAAAATCGTCAAATAAAAAAACATGGCGGCGGTCACATGACATATTTGAAACACAACACAAAATTAACAAAACAAAACTTAAAAAAAAAGAACACAGCAGATTCACAATTTATAGCATTTTTAAAATAAATTTTCATTTTTTTACGTTATTTTAAAAATTAACAGATTAGTACTATTTATGGTATATATCAACACAGCATAAACACAATAAATATCTTTTAATAAGCACTAATATTATAAAAAATATAACCCTCAACACCCCCCTTGTAATAAAAGAAATGCAAAATAAATTTTATAACAGACACATCAACCCACTCATCGCTCCATAAAACCGCCAAAAAATTTCTAAGTTTGGCGAAAAAAAACACGGCGTCTATAATGCATCTGTACCGCTGTTGGCGCTGAAATAGACATTTGATGATTAATGATGATAATTTTGGTGGTTTTACGGGCTTTGAAAATCACCAATGTAACTTTCACACTGCGTAATGTCGTTTTCATATTCTTCATCCGAAAACAAATTATGTATTTCATTATCCACAATTTTTAAATCAATTAAAACTGCTACTAACCTGTCGTATGTATATTCAAGCTTCTCAAAGACGTCCTCATCTTTAAATTAGGTGATTTCAGGTGAAAAGCCTGTTATATTAGCTTCGTTTCCGTTTCAACAACAATTTTAATTCGTCGCCATTTTTAAAGACAGATGAAAAATCAAAATTAATAAATTCTTTTACCGGAAATGTGTTCGACGGGTAATGTTTCGGTACCAGATGTTGAATTTACCGTATAGCAAAGTAAATTCCTTTCAAAAAACGTATAAAATTGTTTGTATAAAACACAGCGTAAATTTTTGAACAACTCCATTTTTAACCTCTTTATCCGTTATTAATACAGAAACTCGAGCGAGTGCCAAACGGTAAATCAAAATCTAAACATAAAAATAAAACGTAAAAGAATAATAATCGTCATTTAAATTAGGACGTCATCAGATCAGATTTCGATTTCTCCACAACACACACACACACACACACACACACACACATATAATAATAGCCTAAGTAATCTGTCCTCGATTTTATGAAACGATTGGACCTGGAATGGACAGAGGCATCCATAGCTAGCAAAATTCAAAGCGAGTAATGTTTATCTTCCTCTAAACTATTGATTCAATTCTAAAATAAATTCGTATAAATAGGCTTCATATCGCAGCAAAAAATACTGTCGTCTTTAAAACGTTCGAAATCCAACCCTTCCCCAGCTTTTAATGCTATTGTTTCAACTCCTATTTTCTCCGGTTAAGAGCAGGCGATTCAATTTATCCCATAATAAATAGGTAAAAATAACATTTTTCTAGCATCATGACACCATTCGTTTAACCATTTCTTATTTTAAATTATTTAAATTATGCCTTATTTTTATATGTTTTATCATTGAACTTAGATATTTCTTAAATAATTTTCTTTTATAGAGCAATTTATCGCAACGTCACAAACTATTATAATGCCCTTCCCATTCATCTTCATGTTTAAAACAGCCAATAGACAAACAATAAACTGCCCTTCCGTTTAAAACTAAAGGCAAAACTGTCAAAAGTTGAGATGTGCCCTGCTGTGTGAAATCGCCTTATATTTGGCTTCAATAATAGATTAGGTACATATGTGATAATTTTAAATTGAATCATCGATTATATTTTGTTGCAATGAAAATTTTATCACCGGTATTAACAACCAATTATTTTCATAAAAGTCTAGGAGTCTATTTCACGGACTCATAAATATCTAGCGTTTAAGTTATATATGTTTGAAACTTAAGAGGTTTGTTCATTTGTGTGTTTGTTTTTCATACATAACCACACTGTTTGACTCAATGAATTCAACGTGATTCTGAATTGCATTCACAGTACCGGGACACTTTAGAGGAGTATGAAGATAAACAAACTGTTGAATGTGTGTCAGATAAATCTCAGCCAAAGCACAAACCATTTTTTACCTGCCTCGTAGAGTACTTTACAATTCTGGAAAATTAAAAATTTTATTGATCCCGTCATATGACGGGCTATATGCTAGTATATATATATATATATATATATATATATATATATATATGTGTGTGTGTGTGTGTGTGTGTGTGCGTGTGTGTGTATTACTAACGACGTTATAAGGTGTATTGTTTATTTTCCATTCCCTGTAAAAATATTTTCATTATATAATATTATAATTAATATTTTCTCATCTCTCTGTAGGAATGTGGGGGTTTACAGCAATATTTCCACAACGGAAGTTCTTACATCGTCTCAATCCAACCATAAACTGACAACGGTCTACTCTGTAAATATGGCAAGCTCCCGCGAAGAAAATACGACTGACGTCTTTCAAGAAATATCTGCTACTGATTCACTCAACGAAACCGAGAGTGATAAGTTATGCAAAATGTACAACAGCTCGCAAAGTTTCGATTCTGTATTTGCATATTATCCCGAATCACTGTTATGTTTTGCCGCAGTTTGTGTGATTGTTTTTGCCGTGGTGGGCGCCATAGGCAACTTCACCTCCATCTTAGCCCTGTCGACGAGCAGGAAGACGAGGAACGCCACAACGGCGTTCATAGTCAACCTCTGTGTGGCGGATTTCCTTTTCTGCAGCTTTCCAATGCCCATATCTGCCTCGATCTTCATCGAAAAAGGCTGGAACCACGGAAATGCACTTTGTATATTGTTCCCTTTCGTAAGATATTCCAACGGAGCGGTGTCCCTCTTCAGCGTCATAGCCATCACTGTCAACCGCTACATTCTCATTGCACATCCGAAAGTGTATGACGCAATTTACACGAAGCGAAACATAGCCATCATGATTGGCTCGATGTGGGTGTTTTCGTTCGTGTGCCTGTTGCCACCCTGTTTTGGAGTGTGGGGAAAATTGGATTACGATCCCAAAGTTGGGACCTGCACTATACTCGCCGTGAATGGCAAATCACCCAAAATACTTTTCTTCTTCTTTGCATTTTTATTCCCTTGCATTGTGTTTATTGCTTGCTATACAAAAATTTATTTTATAGTAAAAAAAGGTTCGAAAAAAACTAAAAGGAAGGAGGATAAACTCTCTTCCATCGTTCCCAAAAGAGGATTTGTCGACTGGAGTCTCAGCTATCTACAGTACCGAAACAAAAAAGAACTGAAAGTGCTCCAAGTAATGCTAGTTGTGTTTGTGCTTTTTATTTTGTGCTATTTGCCAGCATTTGTAGTAAAAGTATTTAAAAAAGAATGCGAGCTTCCGGTTTTAAATATACTTGGCTACCTCGGAGTCTATTTCTCGAACATTATAAATCCTTTAATATATATTGTCATGAGCGACGTTTACAGAAAAGCTTACAAAGAACTATTTTTTCGCCACAGAACAAACACCGACTCTCACTACAGTGTTTCTGTTAAACACAATGTGTCACAGTGCAAAAGCTAAAAATCAAGAACATAAACTTTCGTTTTCCTTTGTTTAATAAAGTAACTTAACTCTTTGTATCATCTTGTTGCGTAGCTTTAATATATCTAAAAAGTCGATAGAAATGCCTTTTGTACACACTTTGGTTTTTGTGTGCCAAACTTGGCGTTTTTGTGGACTCGCCAAGTTGGCGATAACGACGAAAATTTCTTTACCCTGACTTTAAACGAGGGGAATGGCAGTTCTGTTATGTTCTGGTTGTTTCAATTTCTGCTTCTATTTTTAGGAATTTTTATTTCGTCCTGGGATATTATTGGCGCTCATGGTGTATTACGTCAGTACCACCATTTTTTCAATCATTTTGCATTTGTGTAGTAATACGCAATTAGTAGTCAAAGACCTTTCCTTGGTGAACTTTAACACTATTTCTACCCTGACTGTGTAATTCCTAAGGTTAAAAATTAATATAAGATAAATCTATTTCACAAAAACTAATTTTGAAAAATGTACATCTAAAGCTTTTTGAGTGATCAAACTAGAAATAAATTGTGAATAAAAACAACATTATAAACAGTACTTTCTCAGGATTTAAAAATGACTCTGACAGGGTTTGCAAAAACCCGGGTTTTTTCAGAAAAAAAAAAAAAAAAAAAAACCCAACCCAGTGGATTTTTGGGCTTTTTTCTATATTTTAATGGGTTTTAGATGCTTTTTTGGGGATTTGAAAACCATTCAGGTTTTTTGTTATGTAAGAGGACAGGATATATAATTAATTGTATGATTAAAATAAATTTAAAATGTTAATCACTTTTTAAAATTGAAAAATTTAAAAATCAATTTTAAATTATGCAGAAGAAATCTGTCTCAATTAAAGGAAATTTTTAAATCTTAAAATAATTTTTTTTCATATTATAATATTTTTCTAACATTCAAAAACTAGTATTGAATGGCGATTATTTTATACTAAAAGTTGGCTTTGAAATAGTTGCATTGGAAGTTTTTCCTTTTCAATAAAATGTATTAAATTATTGCTCTATATTAATTAGCAGTATTGTGTTATTAAAGCATTCAGAAGATATTTTTTTAGTTAATTTGTAAGTTATATATGATAAGTAGCAGAATTAATTATATATATTATCCCCATGTTTATTTATTTGCAGTTGTTATACATATTTTTTCCCAATTTTTCTTGTCCATTTTTCAATTAATTTTATCATATGTAATACTTCAATATTCTTATTTTTTTTCATCATACATTCTTATCAACTTTGTTTAATTTAGATTTTATTGTATTTGTTATACAGATAACTACTTTTCCCTGAAAATTTAATTTTTTTTTTTTTTTTTTTTTAGCAGTTTAGACCCCCTCAAATTAAACAAAATCTAGGATCATTGTCAAAGATGAAATATGCAATATATATATATATATATTATAGATTTAATTCAATATATTTATTATTAGTTAAATATGTGGAATTTTAAATAAAGATTTTGAGAATCCAATTTTGAAAAAACTCACTTGGGTTTTTTCAATTCAAGTGGGTTTTTTTTTTTAAAAATCCCGCCCAGGTTTTTTCGGGTTGGGCAAATGAAGCCAACCCTGGATATATATATATACTAGCCTCTCTCTCTATATATATATACTAGCTTATTATATCTGACATTACCTGGGAAAGAAGAAAGTTTTAGACTTTCCTATTACATTCAATGCAAGAAAAATTACACTTCCATAAGTAACTGAAATATCTACAAACATTAAAATCTGCCTGACTGTTAGCTATTAGGAAAGGGCAGCTGACTTTATACCTTTTCAGTATGTGAAATATTATTTATTGGTCAAATAATAAGTAACTAAAAAAAAATGTCCCATAAGAAAACTGATAAGAAATCACATGGAGAAATAGATCACATTCCAATTTAAAAATTAAGGAATTTTTAAGGACCCTTGACAAAAATTAAGGAGTTTTAAGGGCCCTTAAAAATGAAAGTTAAAATTAAAGAGTTCTTAAGGACATTGGGAACCCCGAGCAAATATGCATTTTGTAAAAAATGCCCCATTTTTTAAAATTTTACTTATTTATTTTTTTTAATTAATGTTTAACACTATTCGCTACTATCTGTTTAATAGAAAACTTAATCAGGAACATAATAAAAAAATTACTTAAATAAGGTTATCTATTAGCTTATACCACAAATACATTACCTACAAGGAACTTTTTATAAACCCATACCTGAAATCTACAAAATTAATAATTTGAAAATCAAATTTACGACACTACTTAAGAGGAATGAAAAGCTGAATCAGAGCAGAAGCCTCTAAAGTAGTTTTTCTATGGAGAATGTGCACATGACGTCAAGTGCAGCAAAAATGGCAGCTCCACTTCCTCGTTGGCGAAACATTTGAATTTCCTACGGATCGTGATTGTTATTGGGGTTTTAATTTTGTCAATTATCTGAAAATGGTAACAGACTGTTGTGCGTACGGCTGTACTATACGTTCCAAAAAAGGCAAATATATGGGATTTTATTGCTTTCCTAAAGATCCTACATTTCGAAGGCTTTAAATAAAAGCTTCGAAAAGGCAAGACTGGACTCAAAGTTCTTCGAGAATTTGGGGCAAACATTTTCAGAATGGTAAGAAAATGTTTACCTTACTGTAACGTAATAGATTATATAAAATTATTATGCTCTAAGAATTTTTTATTATTACTAAGTTGTTGTTTTTTCATATTTCTAATATATTTTCTATGCACTTGTGAGGAGTACTGTACTTATAAATGTAATTATTTTTTGTCCTTAAAATGATCAGGTTTTGAACATTTTTATTAGATTCTTATTTATGTAATAGTTTATTGTGCCCGTTAAAGTAGTTATACTTTGATTATGATACTTAATAGTACTGTGTAAAGTATTTAATTTAAAAAAAAAAAATATATATATATATACACACTTTTGTAAGTGCTAAAAAAATCTATTTTGAATTACTTGGCCATTTTCTAATGTTTCCTTCAATAAAATTTAGTTTTATTGTATACGTGATCCATGTCGAAGCTCATAAGATAGAATGAAAAAAAGCCATGTTTTGCCAACAAAAAGTGGAGTTGTAATCAGCCCTCGTATTTGTTTACAAACAGGCACTTTCTCCATAAAGGGTCTTGGAGATCACTTCTTTCACTTGTGTATTAACATTACCTCTACCTATCCATTCCTTTTTCCTGCGCTGAATTATGTGCTATACCACATCCAGTGACATTACAACATTAAACATTGTAAAAATGGACGACAATGTATGAAGTGTAATATTACGTGAATGAGTATCTTTAAAATACAACTCCACCTCCACATTAGAAATGTTTTAGTAACTACTATTTATTTTAATGAAAATAAAAAAAAGATAATACAAATAACTACTCAAAATTCTGTCTTAGAAATAGGCACACATAGTGTCAAATATAAAAAGTTGCATAGATAAAAAGGTTTTAAATTGCAAATTTAAAAAAACTTCTCACACAATAAAACTGGTAATCATTACACAGTCCTGGAAAAACAATTTTTCTCTAAAGTAATCAGAAATTATTTATAAACACTAAATTAAAAACTGTAAACTAACAGGCAACAAAATTATCACAAACTAAATGCAAAATATGAGATAGAAATACAGCATTGAAGAAACAAATTAAACACTTTCGCAATCATACCTCATTGCACAAAAACGTTTCAGAATAAGTAACAAATACTACCAAGCTGTTAGTTGTAGCACCAAAAATTACAAAATTTCACACTTATGACAGTTTATACGATGAAAATATTGCAATGCAACATGAAAATTCCTACGAGTGATAAAACCTTGGCTGCATATTGACGGGAGGGAAATTTCTATTGTTCATAAATGGCTCATAATTTCCATTTTGGATATTAACAAACTGCTGAGCAGAAGGCCTTGGATGCATCGGAAACGTTGGACTAGGACTGCTCATATTGGGGATCTGAACAGTTAAAGGATGACTAGGAGGCACATTCGTAGAATTGTATGGTCTGTTTGAAAGCCAAGGATCTGGCGACATGTGAGGACTATGGGTCACAGGAGATGGACTTCTTGCAAATGATTGGTTGAAATAGTTCTGGGGGGTGGAAAAATGAGATGCTGGGACCAATGCCGGTATATTGTTCATAACTGGAGAAGGCATGGGAGGTGGTGCGTGAAAGGCTGGAGACAAATGATTGAGTACCGTCAACTGTCCAAAAACGTGATGTGGCTGTTGATAAGGCGACACAAACACTTGTGGAGAGGGTCGATACATAATATTTTGAGGCTGGACTAGTCTTTGTGGCTGATTTGGGGGTGAACCAAAAGAATTTTGCATCCTGACGGGAGACACGAAACCATGAGCAGCCGGCGAGGAAGAAGGTGAAGAAGAAATGCGTGACTGGAAAGGATTTGGTCTTGACATTCTGTATGGAATGTTTTGAGAGCGATTCCATTGAGGAGCAGGTTTGGGGGGAGGTATATAATTTGAAGAATCTTCTAAAAATAAAACACATATTTAAAAATTATTAAAGTAGTCATAAAAGCACAAGACTATTAACACTATAAAAAATTCTATATCTGAAAAATTCATTTATATAACATTTTAAAATTTGATTTTGAAAAATAACCAAAGGGAAAGAATATAAATGAAATGTACTACCATAATTGTCAATATACGGACTTTGAAAAAATTACCATTTCACATACTAAAAATTGAGGCTGAAAATATATACACATACATACATACACAGGACTGCTTCTGGGCTGTTTTACTATAAATAATGTATAGGGTGCACCCACACAGGTGGCAAAACTTTTAAGGTGGCCAATAGAATATATAATATTAATAATGCAATAGCTAAAGATCTCTGCTTTTTTTTTTTAGATAACAAAAGAAATTTACTAAAAATATTTGAGAAAAACATTTTCCTCTCTTATTTTTGTACCTCAGAATAATTATCATAAATTTTGTTTACTGCTTAGACCTAACAGTTTCCAAAAGTCCAGAATACTGCATAACTTTAATTTACTGATCAAAGTAATGACATTAAATATATTAATAAATAATAAATTGTATAAAAGATAACCTAATTATAAAAATTCAATTTCTTTATATGGTTAATTTTGTACCATATCTAAGAAATCAGGATACTAAATGAAAAGAATCAATGAAAAATTTTTAAATAATGAAAATGACATTAAACAAGGAAAAGTTATATAATGATATTACCTATTTAAAATACTTACAATAGTTTCTTTTGAACTACATTTATATGTAACACAATTTCATTTCTTTAAAAATTTATAATCAAATGTTTGTTTGAAACATGGTCCCCGTTACATTAACCAAATCAACAAGTTTTTAATTATGTTATTAGTGGAGTACGAAAATGTGTGGTTATTTTTGTGACACAGCAAAATATTCATTCACACTCTGGATTACTATGTGGAATCATTAAAATTAATAACATGACATGATATTTTGACATCATTACCCGGCACTATATGAAAATTTGCTGTTCTTAGCTGTTCTTTTCGTTCCAGACGCGGACTGGTAAGTTGTCACCTAGGTTAGGTAAGTAATTTAGTTATGGCAGGTGTTTCCAAAAATTTGCATCTTAGCTGTTCTTTTGGTTTACAGTCACCTAGGTTAAATTGTATTTTTTATTTTTGTTGTTGTTCTTATCATTTTCTGGGATTTAGTATTTTAGTTATGGTGGGTGTAGTTATTTTGGTTCTTACTATTTTTATTCTAAATCAAACAAGATGCTTAGGTTTGGAACATTTTGTTTTTGTTCTTATTTTCTGGGATTTAGTTAATTTAGTTATGACGGGTGAAGTTATTTCGGTTCTGAAATCGTTAAAAAGTATCAGGATATTCTAAGTTAATTGGTTTGGAACATTTTTGTTTTGTTCTTATTTTCTGGGATTTAGTAATTTAATTATGGCAGGTGTAGTTATTTCAGTTCTTACTATTTTTGAAATTGTTAAAAAATATCAAATCCAAATCGGAGGGTTTTTTTTTAAAGTTTATTTTAAAGTTTTTTAAGGGAGGTGGGAGTGTTGAAAAATGTTTCTGGCACTACCCTTTCGAATTTTCATTTGTTATTAAGTTGGGGGGGGGGGTAGGAAAACCCTCACATGTTAGATTCTTCATAATATTAGTGCTTATCAAAATGCTCTATATTGTGTTTATTCTGTTGACACATATCATAAATATTACTAATCTGTTATTTATTTTTTAAATAACGTAAAAAATGATTATTATGCTAATTTTATTTTAATAATGCTTTAAATTGTTATTCTGTTTTTTTCCTTTGGTTTTGTTAATGTTGTGTTTCAAATATGCCACGTGACCGCCGCCATGTTTTTTTTGTTTTTTTTTTTTTTTGGTGATCTTTCAGAAAACACGCACTGTCGCCATGTTTTTCTACTTTGGTGACTTTTCAAATCACACGTTTTTCTGTTGGTTGCACTCCCCCCCCCCCAAAAAAAAAGGGTGGAAGGACCGGCGTCTATAACACATCTATTCCAAATTTAGAATTATCTATAAAAGTCAAAATAAATATACTGTGTGTTAATATATATATATATGTATACATTTCTTTTTTTTTTTTTTACTTTTATGATTCCTAATTAATTATTGCAGCACTCATATATATAACTCATATATATATATATATATATATATATATATATATATATATATATAGCTGTTTCTGAGACTAAATGATCATTGGTAAATAGGAATTTTGCACAACGCAATATTAAGTTTACTTGACTCAGATTAGTTTTATTGATGGCTCCTTTGTGTCTTAAAACCAATTCACTGTTTAAAAAAAATTCATGAAAACATGATGTACGGTAAATATATATGTAATAAAATCTTTACCTGACAACAAAGATCTTTTAGCAGGAGCATCAGGGTTATCAGAAAACTGTCTATTTCTGTTCCTAAACCTTCGCTGTCGTTTAGCATTTTTTTCTTTTTCATCGTCAGAGTAATCCAAAAACTGAATAAGAAGAAAACAATATATTAATTAATAACAAAGAAAAAAAATGTGTGCAACTCATTAAGCTAAAAAAAAAGAGAAAAAAATGAGTTATACAGGAAAAAATTAAATTATCCACAGTTTCAGATTATATTTAAAGTAAATTGTTAATTTCCAGTAAAATAAAATGCATAGCTTTAAAAAAATTAAATTAATATATTAATATATGTGTGTGTGAAGAATATCCTTTGAAAGCTTCAGGCTTGCAACTGCTAAGGTACTTTCAAAAAGGTGAGAAAAGTGACAAATAATACAAAATAAGTGACTAAACATTGAAAAAAAAAAAAAAAAAAAAAAAAAAAAAAAAAAAAGCGATATTTTTTCTCCTCTTGATTACATATGCTATTATTAAGATTCTTCTATTTATTTTAACTCTAAATCCAATGATTCATGCAAGACATGAGTTTAATGTCGAATACAAAAAAGGTTAAAAATTTTGTTTAACAGACTTTGTTTAATAGACATGACTCGATGTTGCTTTTTATTTAAAAAAATCTATAAATTAGATTTGAATACATATAATACAATAATTTTAATGATGTTTTGAAATAGGTACATGGCTAGATTAGAGTATCGAAACAAAAATTGTGAAGAAAAAGAGAAATGTGTGCTTTGACGTAAGTTACTTTAATGTATTAAATGTAGATTTCAGGAACTTCTTTACGACTTTTTAAAATCACTCAATTGTGGAAACCCTGTGACTAATTACATTCTAATAAGAAAAGATGAGAACATCCCATTTTTGGTCTTTTATTAAAATAGTTTTTTATTAATTCAGATTTTCTTTTTTCAACAACAGACTTTTGCTGTGATACACCATGAAAAACGGGACTGTTTACTTAAAAAAGTGACAAAAATTGATCAATTGTAAAAAAAGAAACTAAAGGTGAGAAACGTGACGGAATTGCAAGCCTAAAGCTTTCATAAATGTTGATTTTTAAAAATTTTCCATAACACTGGTGTTGTAGACTCTAAATTGTGTATTACAACAACAGTAAATGACATTTACTCCAATCTACATGATGAAAATTGTAAGCAGAAATAAAATAAAAAATTATGCTGGTAATTATTTTGTATTATTCTCAAATACTATGTCTTGTTTAGGAATTGTAAGGAAAGGCAAATTACTAGGTTCAGAGTTACCAAGAGACAAGTATTAGATTAAATGTTAAATTTCTGACAAGACAAATATAAACAGATCTTCAAGAAAATTTTTCTATCCTTTAAGCTATCTGTCTACATTGTAAACTTCATTTTTTGCTAAAAATCATAATTATTTTTATTTTTCTATTGTAAAATTTCAACTTTTAGACTTCTAAATCTGTTTTTGTTCTGTCTCTACGTCATGTTAAAGAAAAGTGACAGCTGTTTAAACATCAGTGACATCCATCGAAACAAAATGGAAGGAGTGACTTTGGAACTAGAAGTTGCAAATTTAAAGCCTTTTAAAGAGCATTTTTTGGACAAAACTTTTTAAATTTTCGTGAAGATGAGTTTAAACATTTTTCTAGTATTTTTAATAATTAGCAACTTGACAATAAAAAAGTTTTAAAGCAAGATAGTGTGCGGAATTTTAAACATGTATTTTAGTCTTTTAATAGTTAAAGATGCTTTCATAAACTTTGAATGCGTTTTTCTCGGAACGGTATTTTTAATAAAATGTCGAAACTTGAAATGCGATTTCTCAGAAAGTTCTTAAACTATTTTATGAAAAATTATTATGAACACTTTTGATAGTATTTACTAGTAAATGGCCTAAAAGCTTTCAATTTGGATCATTTTTAAGGATGTTACACTCATAGTTAGTTATAAAGGTAATGAAAATTCGTTAAAAATTCAAGGTGTATGATTTTGAAGGACCAAACTGCTTTACCAAATGTAAATGAAGCAAAGATTTTAGGGGATTCGCTAGTTCAGTCTATAAGAAATCGGTTGCATCAAAAAATATTGAAATAATTTAATTTATTAAAAAATGAGAACTTTTGAAAAACTCTAATTTTTTTACCCATTTTCTTTATTTATTAGAAGTTTTATAAAAACTTCCCCAGGAATCCATTTTTTAAGTGCAAATCTCTATGATAATATAAAAAATAAACCTAAAAATGTAAAAACATGAACTCGTTTCTACGTTTAAAGAAAAAAGTTCCTCCAAACATAGATGGATACCTTAAGCTATACCCCTCTCTCTCTCTCTCTCTCTATATATATATATATATATATATATATATATATATATTTGTGTGTGTATTTAATGACATTTTAACTAAACTAACCAAGTTAATTATAATTGTATTCTAAAATAAATTTCTGGTATACATAAAAGTATTCTGGAATGCTTTCTCATATTTCTTATTGCCTAAAATTAACTTTATACATTAAGAAAATGAAATTGGAATTTGAGAATACAATGTACACTCAGATTTATATATATATATATAGTGTAGTAGACGGTACAAGAAATTACTCGATTCTTAGTAAACAAAATATGCTTCCATAAAGAAATCATGAGTAAGAGTTTTTATATTTTAGCTATTTTACTAAATATTAGTACTGAGAAAATAGAAATGAAAAAACAAAACATTTAACATATTTACCTCTTCTGGAGGCTCATTATTATGTTTCCACGATGCATCAGAACCTTTTTGGCTAAAAAGACAAGTTAAAAAGTTTACAATTATTTTAAATAACCTGCATTAATGTTATTTTTTTTTTTTTTTTTTTTGATATATGCATGCATATAAATTTATTCCATTACAATTTCAACAGGAAAATGCTATTCATAAACACAAATCCTTCTGCATATCCTATAGTTTGATAAACACTATGAAGTTAAAGTTTTTTTGTTATAAGCAATATAGTAGAACCTCTTTAACAACCCCACGATACAACGACCCCTTCGTTAGAATGAGCATCTTAAAAAGTCCCCATTATTTGACCATAGGAATAATGTTCATTTCGAATCATTACAACGACCCCAAACGTATTATTTTTTGCTAGAGCGACCAGCCATTTTAGTCTGCAGAACTCTTGAGCAAGTGGGCTGTTTGTAGCGTGGTGCAACTTCAATTCGATTCTGACGATGGAGAAGAAATTGTCCAAGCTTTTGAAAAAGTGAATGAAAAAGAAGCCTTATATGTAATCAATGCCCCGCGTCCATATTTTGAAGGACAATTGAATTCTGAAAATTTCCTTCAAAATCTTGCGGATATGGAATCAATGATAACGAAAAATTCTCAAATGAACTCGAAACAGGCGTCTATCAAAGACCTTTTTTCTCAAAAATTCAGTAATGGTAATACAAATAAATAGAAGTGTTCTCCAGGTATGTACTGTTGCATCATTTCTTTGCTCAATTTTATTATTTTTTCAATTCGTTACAAAGACCCTATGATGTTGGTTCCACAGGGGGTTGTTATACCGGGTTTCTACTGTATTTCCATTTTGAAGTAAAAGAAAGAAATTATATGGGAAGGTCAAACTTATGAGCTGGAAAAGTGCAGACACTGTAGATGCTTATCCAAAATAAAATATATCATAAGCTACATTTCATTTTTATCACCTAATGTACCCCTAATCAAACAAAATTATAAAATCAATCTAATTATTCTGCTCAAAATGCAAAATATATCATTTTTTTTTTGGGGGGGGGATAAGATATGCATGAATGTCTCCTGCTTTCAATCACAATATTTCCTTTTATGCTGGTGTATTCGACTTTTTACAATTAGAGGAAACCTTTGAGCTTATCATTTTATTAAAAGAATCTATTGATCAAGGAGCAAAAAAATAGAATATCCTACTCAAATTTACAAAATAATTTTTTCACTTTTACTTGATCATAATACAAACACCTAAATGAGATATTGAATGATAAGATAACTAAGTAAGGTTCTTTTTTTTTCTTAAAATATATTCTATGAATAATAAACAAAAGCAAAAATATTTTAATTATAACAAATTAATAAAAAGAAAATTCTTTTAACACATTTGCTGCCGATAATGCACCAGCGCATGATCAACATACTGGAAAAAGCACTTAGTGGACCTGGCAGCAAATGTGTTAATGACTTGGCTGTGATTGACATACTTTTATATCTGAAATTATCGCTGATATCTGCAATCTAATGTTATCTTCAGCATCCAATTTGTTTCTGTCGCAGAGTTCAAAGAGAAATATTTTTTGTATATGTAGGTTAAAACAAGGCATTAGATGCTTTCCAGCTTCTTTACCAATGTCTGGATATTTTTTCAGGAGAGGCAAGAACAGAGACTAATATGTGGCATCATGTATCTCGATTAATGTATTTGAAACCATGACATTAAACAAAATTTAAGATTGTATTTCATCCATAAAATATTTATCCATATTTATTTTTACAAGCAACTGCTTTAAAAGGATTCAATCTTTTATAAAAATTTAAATTTTACTAAAATTTTGGTGCTCTGACTAAGCAAACAGTAATTACTTGCAGAATCCCTGTCAAAATTTCAAGGAATCCTAAGGTTCCATAGAATCCAGGATGAAGACCTTATCTGTAATGTAATACAGATTGATTGATTCCCACTCTTTTTCCAGAACAAAAATTAAGAACTTTTTAAGGACCAAAGTAACTTTTTATGAGGAGCTACTTGAAACACACAACATAACGACATAAACCCTATTTCCTAAGGACTTAATGACTATGAACCAGACAAGGCATGTTCCATAAATGCCCGACAATATTTCAGAATTAAGTTTTTAAAAATGCCTAAAAATTAATATAAGATAAATCTATTCGACAAAAACTAATTTTGAAAAGGCTACATCTGAAGTTTTTTGAGTGATCAAACTAAAAATAAATTGTGAAAAAAATACAATATTATAAACAGTACTTTCTGAGGGTTTAAAAATGACTCATAACTCATAACCCGACGTTGCCTGAGAAAGAAGAAAGTTTTAGACTTTTATTAGATTCAATGCAAAGAAAATGAAACTTCCCTGAATAACTGAAATATCTACAAACCCCCCCCCATCCTCCATGCTTCGTTTAAATAAAATCTTCATGACTGTAAGCTATTAGGAAAGGGCAGCCGACTTTATACTTTAAACCTTTTCAGTATGCAAAAGATTATTTATCAAATAAGTGTAAGAAATTGATTCCAATTTAAAAATTAAGGAGTTTTTAAGGAGCTTTGACAAAAATTAAGTAGTTTTAAGGACCCTTAAAAATGAAAGCTAAAATTAAGGAGTTCTTAAGAACTTTTAAGGACCGTAGGAACCCTGTAATACTGTTTTCTCACACACATGCAGTCGATTTTATCCCCTAATGTGCTTACCTCTGAGTTGAGCAAGCAGGAACTATGATTTTAGGGAGATATATGGATTTTTCTAAAACAATATGGAACTGCTTTTGCTTTCTCAAAAGTGAAAGCAGTTCATGTTTATTTTACAAATATGAAAAGTTTATCTCAAAACATTTTTAAACTGGTTTATGAGGTAGAAAAGGAAATTTTTAAAAATAGTATAATCAAAACTGACAGATCAAAAGCAAATTAAGGAATTAAAATTATTAAAATCCTTTAAATTACATAGTATAAACTGAAAAGAATGGCTATGTAATTGTTACAGAACAAATAATTATTGTTTCATCCATATCCCAATTTTTATATACAATCTGATTAGGTTTAAAACTTAAAAACATATTATCTGCCATTTTTTTTACTATATAACAATGCTTTGGGTAATATATTTGACTCCATAAAAATAGACATCTGTAAACCCTGAACATCATTTCAGTGTATTTTTAAACATGACATATAATCTGTAAATGCTGGCAGGTATACAATAGTTAGCGTAATATTTGCTTCAATTATAAATTCGATGAAGCCATCGTTTGGCCACCTCTGCTATAGCAAATGGTTACTCCTACAAAATTAAAAACACTTAGATAATGCAATAAAACAAAATATAAGGAACTACTATTATAACAGATTAAGTTATTATATTATAAAATTCGACACCTACTTCTGTAACTCCTCTAAGAACACATATGTTGTTATGTCTGATTTTTCTGGAGCAAAAAACACTTCAGCCCCCACTTTCACACCTTTTTCATTTATTTGCTCCACACTGTTGAAACGGACGCTGTAAAAAGGTTCCGTCACAGGTCCAAATACATCAAAGACCTAAATATAATAATAAAACATTAAGAAAGTGTAAAATTGGGACGTTTATAAAAAATGAGTACAAAATTTACAATGGCAATCCATTTGTATTTACTATTTTCAATGCAGGTACACTTGCTTTTAAAAAACATGTGCCACTACCAAGCCACAGGTATTCTTTTGCTATTTTTTATTATGGGAGCACCATATAGGTTGCCAGAATTATTCTCTGGCAACACAAGCTAACAAATTAAGTCCTCATCACTGAGAAGCAGGTACCAAAGAGAATACCCCCAGGCTTGGCATGCCACCCCTAGATGTATCATTTGGGAACTTAATGGAGGTTGTGATTATAAACCTAATTTACAAGCCCCAGATGTGATTAATGAGCACAGTGAATCTATAGCTGGTATATCTATCATAAGAGCACTTTCCCACTTACTGACACGACAGCGATAAATCTTAGACGACAATCATCCTCCAACATTGGCGCACTTAAAATGCACTAAGATGAGCTACTCGCTTTTCCCACCCACCGATTCAATGACAATTTTGTCATTTTCGAACCGCCGATATCGTTTATCAGGCAGTTTTGTCATTCTGTAAACGCTATTAATTTCGAAACGGTCCAACATTTTGAGAGCTATCGCTACTCACATTGTTTGCTTTGGATTGATAAATTATATTTTTTGTAATACAGTTGTGACATGACTTTATTTTTAAATTCATTAATATAATGTTTAAATATTTAGATTTTTACACATTCAATTGACACAATCTGCTCAGATTTTAATGTTATGTTATTCTCACTTGCTTGATCATAAAATGCAATTTTATCATAGATTTGCTATTATTACTATTTGAATTTCACATCTATTATATTAAGTTCACATCTGCAATAATTAATAATTTCATTTATCATATACTGTTGCTTTGAAATCAAATTACTGAGTGTATCAAATTTTGATTTAGTATTGTTTAATAAATTTAAAGAGATAAAATTACTAAAGAAAAAAAAATGATCTGGTAAATGTGTTAATAGTTAAAATTAAATAGATTTAAAAAGGGAAATTAAAAGGACAAAAATAATTACATAAAATTAGAAAAGAGCAATTAAAATTGAAAACATTTTTATTCGTATTTTTTAATATATTATTGTTTTAAACAAAAATCATTTTAATTATTAGGAGATATGCCAGAATTTTAGGAGATTTAAGAGAGTTAGAGAAAAAAAATTATGGGAATCGAACCCGAACCCGAGGCGAAAAAATGCTACCGCAACGTGCTAATACTACGCCAAAACGACTCACACGTTATGTGTTAAATTGATTTTTTTGACTGAAAAAGACGCGGAGCCAAAGTTTTCACTAGCATATCACTGGCCTAGTATTAGCATCCAATGTTTTTAAACTGTGTGCAATGAAACAGCGTTAATATTTACTTTTATAACAATTGTTGTACTAAGTCTATAAAAGTTACTACTTTACTCATTATAAAACTTGTGTGAGCTTACCGCCATGTTTAACTGAAACGATATCGGTAGAGTGGTTTGGTTTGGTTTGGTTTGGAGAGCTGCGGTCTACTGTTTTGCACACTAGAGCTAATGAAGCACG